>CM020504.1:18917039-19262039 GCA_009823395.1 Thamnaconus septentrionalis
AAGAAGGAAGAAAGAAAGAAAGAAAGAAAGAAGAAAGAAAGGAAGGAAGGAAGGAAGGAAGGAAGGAAGGAAGGAAGGAAGGAAGGAAGAAAGAAAGAAAGAAGGAAAGAAAGAAAGAAAGAAAGAAAGAAAGAAAGAAAGAAAGAAAAAAAGGAAGAAAAGAAAGAAAGAAGGAAGAAAGAAAGAAAGAAGAAAAGAAAGAAAGAAGGAAAGAAAGAAAAGAAGAAAGAAAGAAAGAAAGAAAGAAGGAAGAAAAGAAGAAAGAAAGAAAGAAAGAAAGAAAGAAAGAAGGAAGAAAGAAAGAAAGAAAGAAAGAAAGAAAGAAAGAAGGAAGGAAGGAAGAAAGAAGAAGAAGGAAGAAAGAAAGAAAGAAAGAAAGAAAGAAAGAAAGAAAGAAAGAAAGAAGAAAGAAAGAAAGAAAGAAAGAAAGAAAGAAAGAAAGAAAGAAAGAAAGAAGAAAGAAAGAAAGAAAGAAAGAAAGAAAGAAAAGAAAGAAAGAAAGAAGGAAGGAAGAAGAAAGAAAAGAAGAAAAGAAAGAAAGAAAAGAAGGAAAAGAAGGAAGAAAGAAGAAGGAAGGAAGAAAGAAAGAAAGAAAGAAGGAAGGAAGAAAGGAAGAAAGAAAGAAAGAAAGAAAGAAAGAAAGAAGGAAGGAAGGAAGAAAAGAAAGAAAGAAATAAGGAAAGAAAGAAAGAAAGAAAAGAAAGAAAAAGAAAGAAGGAAAGAAAGAAGGAAGGAAGGAAGGAAGGAAGGAAAAGAAAGAAAGAAAGAAAGAAGGAAAGAAAGAAAGGACAACCACAGTGCGGCAGTTAATAGTTGCTGGCACAAGCCTGTGTTCATGGACACGTTGCCAACCATCAGAGTACAGATATACTTTTATATTTTTTCTGTCATACTGTTTAACTGTATTCCTGCCCGTTTTATTGTATTTTAACTGAAAGGTCTTAAAGTTGTTCCATACTGGCAATAATGGCAATAACATGACCGTCACCTAAGTATGAAGGCTCAGTGGTAACAAACAAAAACAATAAAAGAGTTATATATTGTTTTAGTAGGTTTTTCAAAATTAAAATAAAACCATTTGTTTCTTTTAATTAAAATCTGATTTCCTGACCTTTAATAAAACTGGCCCTTTAATGTTGTCGGTGTCTGCTGCTGCAGAGCTCAAGAAATAAATAGATAAAAACCCCGCCACAGTCCAGCAGCTTCAGGTCAAAAAGTCCCGATCACGTGATCTTCAGGGGGAGAAAAAAAAAAATCTTTTCATTATTGAGAATATTTGCCCAGTGAAATCTGACCTTTTTACGATGCCCTTTAAAGGCTCTCGATATTAAATCTAAATCATTTTATGGTTGTCACCTTCACTCTTTCGGTCAAACTGCTAAAAATTATGTCATTTAATTGGCTTCTGTGAGGAGAGGAAAAAAAAACAAGTTGAAATTATCTTCTGCTACAGAGAAAAAAATACACACATTCCTTTGATCATCCAAGTCAAGGTTACGCACTTCTAGTAAAACACGGCGCAGGTATGGATATAAAAACACATTGCCGATTGTAATGAAAAAAAAAAGGTTCAATATATTCAGTGATGATCTACTTTTGCTTGTTACTCATATGAAATGAAGTAACTTCCAGTCTCGAGGCTCTGATTTCCGTCGCCTTGGAGCCTTTTATTTCGAGCCACAAAGCCCCTCCTGCTTCATCTCTGCACAGTTTCACCTCCTGCCTGGTTTAAAGGTTGCAAGGTGTGTAATATTTGAGCACTTTCAGAAGAAATAGCAACACCAGGTGGTTGCATTTTAGATTGCAGCGCTCTTTCACTCACCTTCCCTGCTACCTCGTCCACCTTCTTCTCAGTTTATTTAGGAATGCAAGCAGTCACCTTATTAATATCTGTAACATGAGATGGTTTCCAGTCAGAAGTTTTCCCTCCCCTGTGCAGGAAATAGACCTATGCACGTTGAGAAACCAGTCACAACTGACGTCTGCTTTAAAACCGAGGCAGCTGTTATTGTCTTCCTTGTCTTCCCTTCTTCTTCGTCTGGGCAGAAGACGCAAGAAAAAGAAAAACCCCTGCAGATACGCGAGAGGCAAAGTGGAGACGGGATTGGAAGCGTGAAGTCAGATTACATGAAGGCAATTGACGGATTTCAAAAAAAAATTGCACACAACATTAATATCACACCACCTGTGGCGGTTTCTGATCGTCTGCCCGTGGCGATTGTTAGGTTGTTTTTACTCCACAGAAAGATGGGAATCAAACTGTGGTTGTTGTTGTCGTTGTGTTTTTATTGTTGACTTTTTAGTCCACGATCCTTTGCTCCCTGGATTTCCTCTCTTAGATCTGTAGCATTTGTCCAATCGCTTCTCGCAAGCAAACATACAAAGTAAAACTGCTCAGATTTGGCAAAGAAAACTATTTTTTCTGACGTAGCGCTGAGCTCAAGTCAATATCTGTGATGATCACTAATTCAAAGCAGAACAAGAGCAGATGGCCATTGTATCATCAGGCAGATTCAGGGGATCCATGAGCTGCAGTGTGGAATGCCTGTACAAAATCCTCATTGGCCAAAGTTTTAATTAAGAGTGCCACTCAAACACCTGGTCTCAACGTCGCTGTCAAATTTCCTTTGTTCAGTCGTCAGCGTTCAGCTTGAAATCTGTGACAAACTGAGGTGCTCGCTCCATTTTAGCGTGAACATGAAACTAGCTGCTACGTACATGTCAAAAAACGCAATTTGCTTTTAATCGCCGGTGTGGTTGTCGACTGTCAGGCTGAGTTTCCGAGTCGGACGCGTCTGGCTGCACAGCTGCCTGATTGATGGGCAGGTGGCCCGTGTTAGACGGATAATCACATTATTAGGACACATTAGCTAGCTAGATTAGCTCCCCGAATGCGACAGCTGATTGCGGAGGTGTCAACTCCACTCAAGTTCGGCGGGTCGTTGAGCCGAGACAACACAAGAAGACCCATGGAAGATGCCTCGGTGCTTCACGGTGGTCCTGTGAGCTCTGCAAGAAAGTTCAAAGCCAGCAAGATTTTTGTCTGTCCTGCTAAGAACACTTTGGGACGATAGCACCGGAAGACATGTTCAAATGTGAAATAGCCCATGAAGAAAACACTCGGATAGAGGAGGTTCTTTCAAAAACAGGGTCCAGAAATTGATTGTGGAGACTGGGAATGATGAACTAATCTCCCTGGGGCTGTAGAAAAACTGTTGAAATGCAGTTAGCATTCTCGCTCTTTATTTTTGTCTTCGCTAGCTAGCTTATGCACAGCACTTGCAGCTGTGACCACACATTTTAATCGAGGGGGTTTATGTTGCGACGTTTGCTATGTTGTGATTTATTAATGTGATGGCTCATCTCGTCCACGATGACTCTACCAAAACAGAGTTGCTGGAACACTGTTGGTGCTCGTCTTTTTTTTATATTTTTTATTTTATTTTTTTTTTCCCCCCGCCGTGAAGTGAAGTGAAGTGAGGGACGAGAGGCACTTGCGGCATCGGCGAGGCAGCGAGTCACTGATGAAACTGGAGTGGCTTGAATGGCACCGCTGAGACTCTCAGTGCCACACGTGCCAACGACGGTTTTGGTTCGGGTTCAAGAGGCTGCGCAGGAGTAATAAAAGACCTTTACGTGTAGCGTTTTTTTTTTTTTTTTTTACATTATAAAGCAAGAAAAAAATCTTGCTATGATTCCTAAAAATAGATTTACCCTACAAATGAATATTGCTCATAAAAAATGCAAGCTGTCTCTTTCTGTGATGAGAGAATGATTTTGAAGTCATTAAAAATCCGGTGCAGCCGGACGCTCAGATTTCCTTTTTTAAGGGACTTGCGATGACTCTTCAGCTTTTCTCCAACTCTGGACCTCAGTGCGTCTCTTCTGCGGCTCTGTGAAGCTGAATAATGCGTGCGGTCCTTCCGCCTTCCCGTCGCCTTCGCCTGCTCACGTCCGAACCTTCACGAGCTGCGACAGGGCTCAAAACAAAGCGGCAGGCGGAGGAAGGAAAATGAAAAATGAACTTCCACTCACTGTCAAGAGACATGGCTTCGCTTGCCGGGAGGAGTAGACTTTGTAATTTGCCGGGGGCGGGGTCAGCGGAGGTCAAACGGAGGCCAGCGCTGCCTCACGCCGCGGCCTCATTGACAAACAGCTGCTAGCGGTTAGCTCGCCTAGCAGTTAGCTCGCCCGCCGCCTGCCACCCATCGACTGTCCGACAGACTGGGCTTCAGGCAGGTGCAGGGCCCTGACATTTAGACCCCTATTGTCGCCGTCCTGCTAATCCCTCCATTGTGAGCGATTAGCGATATCCTAACCAGCCGCCTCTGGGAGGCTGCGTGGGGGGTTGAGAGGGCGGCGGGGGGACCAATGAGCACGGACAATAGCGCGTCACAAACTGCGCCGTCTGATTTCATTACGTTGACGCGTTAGCGCTTGGCTGGCTATGTGATAGCGTGTGTGTGCGGGTTTGTGTTTGATAGGGTGGCAGCTGATAGACATCAGCGGTCAGCTCGCTGGGCAGCTTCAGCTCTTTGTCTGGCTCCTTGTTTTCCGTTTGGCTGCGTCGCGACCCGACGCCGCGACAACAGCGGCACGGGTTTGTGTGTGCGGCGGTGGTTGGGTTCTCACTCCATTAACACAACAGGGAGCCGTTGCGTGGCAGTGTCAAGTCTTTGCGGTTGTGCCGTGTTTGTAGATCCACTTGAAACCTCCTTTACCAGAGAAATGAGGACCAGCTTGTTTTTGCCAAACAATTCAGATTTTAAACTGCCGTGTTTACTCCCACCTTCTTCACCGTCACCGTTGTGTTTTTGTTTGGTGAAAACTAGTCACTTAGATGTGCAGTGGCTCTCTTTTCAAGGAAGTTCCCCCCTTTCATTCGTTATATATTTCCAACCCAAAGCCAAAAATATTTGGCAGGAAACATTTACAGAAAGGATTCGTGTAAAATCTGTTTATTTGATATTTGCTCCAGGGCTGATTCAGATGGTCTCAATCTAACATTCACAGCCTGCAGACACTTTTATCCTGCTCAGTGGACCTTTAATATTGTTGGCAAATACAAATGTATATATATATATATATATATATATATATATATATATATATATATATATATATATATATATAAATAGTTGAGAAGGTATCCAAGTGCCACATGTGCTGCCAGGCCTCAGCTGACTTCTCTTCGAGAGTCGCCACTCCAAGCGAGAGCAGCATGGCAATAAGAGCCGAGGGCGCCAGAGTGATGAAACAAGAGGCAGGAAGACCAGGAACCGGATATTGACAAAAGAGACCCGGAGCAGATTGGAGAGGGAGAGGACAAGGAGGGGAGGGAGAATTATTTGTCTAACTTAAACCTGGATCTTCTGCCGTCACCTTCAGCCAACAGAAGGGAAACCGGGAGCTTTGCGGCGCAGCTGCGTGTCGAGGCCCAGGCACTGATTTAAAGGTGGAGTTCGGCGAACGCACAGGCCCTCCACGGGTCCGGAGCGGCAGCCTGCAGTCAGCAGAGAGCAGCTACGACCGCAGCGTCTTGCATAATTCATATCGCCCACCTCCACGTTCCAAACATGTAAAAGTCATTTCAGAGGGACAGATTAAGTGCACGGCGCTGAGGGCCTCGCCGCCCATTGTCCCCGGGAAAAGTCAATCTAGGGGAGAGATTAACAGCACGATGGGACTCACAGCGGTTCCTTCCTTTATTCCAAGCTCGATTGGTCGGCTCGTTCCCCGACTGGCTGAAAACAATGCAAAGGAGTGCAGTGTCACTTCCTGTTCTCCTGCTCCATCCTCTGCAGGACAGAAATGTGTTCAATCTTCACTGAATGCGTCTGAGAGTGGTGCACGTTGCTTTGTTTGTCCTTTCCAGGCTCCGGTAGAATATCAGGAACTCAGTGGATCAGCAGGATGTTTGGCGCTCCTATTGGTCATTATTTTTGAAAAGAGAGAGAGAGAGAGAGAGAGAGAGAGAGAGAGAGAGAGAGAGAGAGAGAGAGACGTCCACCTTGACATAAGGACCATCGTCAGAGTCCCAGAGATTTCATTTTTAATCACTTCGCTGCTTTATCTTGCAAACGTCAAATGTTTTTTTGTTGCAGAAGAAGCAAAACTGCGAGGCTCCTGCACCAGATATCTCTCCTAACTCCCCACTGACCGAATGCTGCATCGGCGTCGGCCTCTTGAGTGAGCTCGTTATTAGCTTGCGCTCCGTCCGAGCATCCGTCAACCTTCCGGCCCCCTGTGCGTCTTCCAACGACAGCGGCGTGATTTGCCGGCTCTCCGGGGCGTGCTGGAGCGAGATTCGCTTATGGAAAACTGATTGATTGGACCGGCGGTCGGGGAGGTGTCGAGCGCAGTTTGATTGAATTGTGAATGATGTGGATTGGGGCGTCGTCCTTAATCTGGGTGCCATGTTCTGGCACTCTGGCAGAAAAGCATCTCGCGTCCTTCGTGTGAAGAGCTACTGGGGGAAACTAAATTCCGAAATTCCTTAGTTTTCGGGAAACCTTGCTCTTTGAAGTCACTGGTTTCCTGTGGCGTCTCATCTCATGACTCAGTGGGTAACTGAGTGACATATTCGGATTTGTGCGACAAAGGTACAGTGTGTAAAATTCTGCAGTGCTATTCGCTCACCCTCCCTCTCCTGAGCTTGCCAGTGAACTATGGTGGCCTGTGCATACAAACGTGGATATCTCGCCCACCTTCTTCTTCGTTGGCTTATTTAAGGACGCGAGCATTTCACCCAAAATATAAAACGCACTCTCAGGAGGCTTCCTTAAAAATGGATGTGCAAGATGGCAGCTAACTAGGAGCAAGCGCTCCTCTTATCAATAACATTATTATCAATAACTATTCAAAGGGTGGGAAACCCAAAGTAATTCTATTGTACTGGGAGTATACACTTTTATTCATGTATTTATAGGCGGTATATTACTAATATTCATTCATTCATTCATCTTCTATACCCGCTTATTCCTGTTCAGGGTCACGGGGGTCTGCTGGAGCCTATCCCAGCTGTCTTAGGGCGAAGGCAGGGTACACCCTGGACAAGTCGCCAGTTCATCGCAGCATTACTAATATAATAGCCAAATTTTAAACACCTGGACCTTTAATAAGTAGTGCTCATACTTAATCGATCAATCAATCAAATAGGAAATAGTCACTGCCCCATTTAAAAGCAGCAGTTTTTCTTTCTTCAAACCTTCAAGAACAAACCTACCGTTACCTCAATTGCACTCAGTCACTCAAAATTCAGCATTTTTTATACATTTTTTTTTTTTTTACAAAAAATTCTGTTCCACTTCGCGTTAAATCAACCCTCTATTTGCTTCCTCTCCTGCCCGGCCGTCGTCCAAAATGACTTTAACATGAATAAATTTGCTCCGTTTTGAATTGCAGAGATTGAAATTTCACGGCGGTCTGGCTACTTGAATTCACCGTGCTGCCGTTAGGCACGATGTGTGGTGTGTGGTCTGTGTGCCTGAGCTTCGATCAATTGTCAATACTGAATTAAATGGGAGCTGTGCTGCGTAAATAATTGTAACTTATTCAAATCTGAAGCTGAATGGCAAAAAATTAGGACGTTTCCAACGAAACTCCAGGATGTTTGTCTGCCATTTTCCAGCTGCATAACCGATTTATTCCCCCCAAAAAAGAAAAGAAAAGAAAAACATCCCTGTCGTATTGTTATTGTGCAGAGTGCAGGCGGTCTACAGGGTCGGACAGTCACTGCCTGCTATTTCCAAGCTTTCTGCCTGTTTTTCCTGCTGCTGTCGCATCGATTCCACCCTGTCAGAAGCGGCGCAAAAAAAAAAAACAATACTAAAAAAACGAAGAAACAAAAGTCAACAGTCGGTAGCGCCTTGACAAGTGAAATTATATTCCAGTTGCTGCGTGAGCCGCCGCTGCGTTATCAGTGTGAGTCGCTTCAAAAGTAAGCGAGTCCTTTTGGGAGGAAGTGGAAGCAGAAGAGAAGAGCTGGAATGTGTCCTAACTGACAAACCACAACATTTAAAAAAAAAAAAAAAAAAAAAAGAAAGTCACGTGTTGGGGGACTCGACCTCTCGCAGCGGATAAGACATTTGTGTTTGGGACATCTACGTTCTGCATTCTGCATCACTTCTAGAAGACAGGATAATAGTGTGTAATCATGGCCTTAGCTCGGGAAAGTCAACACATCAGGTAAACGCTAGCAAACTACTTACTGCGGATCTGTCCACATTTTGCCTGTAATCCCTAACTCAAAGTTTGATTATTATTACCTTTTTCTTTACAAGCCAAGGATTTCTCTCTTTTTTTCCACATTCATTTATTTAATTAGCGGCTGAAAAGCAATGAAGTTGTCACACTCAGCCTTTTTGTGCGTCAGTTTGGACCCATTATGGAGCTGAAAAAAAAGTAATGGGATATTTTTACAACTGGCCACTAGGGGGACCGTCAGGATAAACACATTCGGGCAGGTTTCAGCTGCTTCACATTTTCATCAGTCGGAAGTTCATTATTTCCTGTCGGGGGGGCAATTAAAGCCGTCATTTCTGGAGGAAGAATGTTCTCTTCTCCACCGGATCTTTAGCGTCTCGCTGTGGCATCGTGGGAGGGTTGACAGTTTGACTCCAGGAGGACCAGCCTCCAGGCTGATCCCAGACCACTGGGGGGGTTTGGGAGAGAGGGGATGGTGTTGGGGTGTGGAGGGGGGGGGGGCGTTTATGGTGATGGCCTGACAGCTGCGTCCCGCCTGCTGCCTGCTGGCCCACCAGGACTTCATCACCGCTGCTGAGGCAGCAGACAGTCGCCGCTACCCTCCATCCCTCCTTCCATTCCTCCTTCCATCCCTCCCTCCTCCCTCCCTTGCCCTGATAGTTAACGTAATGTATTTGACTTTTTGGGGTGCAAGGGGTGGTTGGAGCGGAGGGAGAGAGAGAGAGAGAGAGAGAGAGAGAGAGAGAGAGAGAGAGAGAGAGAGAGAGAGAGAGAGAGAGAGGTATTAAACCATTCATCAGCCTGCAGGACGAAGCAGTTTATCGCCAGGAGAGTCGAGTGGCACTGAGCCCAGCCGCCGCCGCCACCGCTGCCGCCAAATCAGCTCGGCCGCCACGTCCTTGGCCCAACAGTGGCGGCGCCGAGATGAGAGCGAGTGATCTGAATAGAAAAGAGGAGGAGGAACGAGGCAGAAATACGAAGGGATGAACTTCTAGAGGGAAGAAAGAAGAAGGGGGGAAGTTATTAGAGAAGAGGGGGGCGGGGCCAGCCGGTCTTTTTCCATAATGGACGTCATTGGCTGCTCCGAAGCCTTGGCTGCCGGTCGCTGTCGTTACCCTGAACATGTCACGTTTTGCATTTAAATGGAAGATCAGGCGAGTTTTTATACTTTGACGGAAAAGGAAAACGGGAAGTCAAGAAGCACACAAAAGAGAGCGTTTTTTTTGTTGTTGTTTGTTTTTCCTGGCTGCTGCTGCTGCTGCTGCTGGGAAGCCCCCTGCAGGAAGTAATTAGAAAGGACACTTCTCACTGTTGACACCGCTGGCTTCGCTCTCCTCTCTTCTTTCATTTGGCTCATGTTCTGCGCCTGTTCCTGGGCTCCCGTGCCAATTCCTTTCTTTCTGTTTATTCATTTTTTTCCCGTTCGCACCCCTCCCCCGTCCGCCATAATTGGACGGATTTCCACTCTTTGGTGCGGAGAAGCGGCATGTTTCCAAGCCAGCAGCCCTCCAGCATCTGTCTCGAAAAAAACATTGTGGAGCATCGTGAAAGAGCGTGAAGGGTAAAAGTGAAAAAAACAACGTTTGTTTCTGAGTCCTTTGACTTCCTGCTTACCTTGTTTATCTGGTGTGTCGCGCATTTACAGTAAAGTTCATAGAAAAGGGAATAAAAAGTGACGCGGCTCTGCTTCCTCCTTCCTCGGGAGTCGTTAAAAATGCATCTCGGCTCAACGAGTTTGCGTCACATTTAGGGAGCGTCTTCACGCTGACGTCTCTTCCACTTGTTTTTTTCACTTTGTTCCCTTTGACTTTAATCATAATTTTCTTTGTCCCGGCGCGAAGGTGGGTGGCTGATGATGTGGGAAAAAAGCAGCATCAGCTACCAGTTATATAACCGCCCTGTGTTACACTACTCCTGTATTCTTACACTTTGGGTTTTTTTTATATGTATTTTACCGTCACCTAATATTTTGGGAGGGAAAAAACAAACAAAACAGGTCCAAACTTTCCTGAAGATCCCTCTTCTAAAGTCAGGTGGAAGTGGAAGGGGCGTCGGGGGAGGGGAGGAGGGTCGGCGCCGACCTTGTTCTTCAGCCGTCTTTGACCTCAGTCCTCTCCTGGGGAGCATTGATCCGTGTTCTGCTCCTTTCATCGTCTCCGCGGAATACCAACACTCTTTCTGTTTTCCTTCTCCAGTCCGCCGAGGCCGAGGCCAGGCGGCGGCCGCTTGTAGTCGTATCTTCCATTGAATTCTCGTCGTTTTTTTTCAGTTGACTTGCCGGAAGGCACGTTTTCCCAAAACAGTAGCTTTTATCTCTGGTGGATGTTGCAGGGAAAAGAGCCCAAAAGGAAACACCTGGAGAAACCATCAGTCTGCAGCTTGGCAGGAGAGTTGACCGCTGTTAGCGCCCCCTGGTGAGCCGCTGCTAACTGGACTCTTCACAGCCAGTTAGAACCTCAGCAAAGCCTTTAGAGTTTTTGTGCTGTGGTCTTGGAATTTTTTGAAATTCGCACTTATTTTTCTGACTCTTGACTGTCAGAATGTTCACACCTCAGCGAGCAGGTGGCAGCCGCCTGCAGTCGTTGCCGCCGGGACTCATCAGCACCGCGTCACCTCCGCCAGTCCAGTGTCACGTGCCGAGTCAGCAGCAGCTGAATCAGGTTGGCAGCCACTTCTTGCCGACGCTCCAGTCATTGTCTCCCGTCACCGTCACGCATCACCTCCATCCACACTGACACTTTGACATGTGCAGCATTTTTCACTGCTGTAACTCAGTTTGTCAAGCCTTGATTCATACTTACTGTATGTACTTTATATATATATATATATATATATATATATATATTTTTTTTTTTTTTTTTTTTACCCCCCTTATTATTTCTTCATGTCTTCCTGCCTCGTCACACAAACAAGGGTGCTCCCACCCGGCCCGTGGTGCAGCTGACTCCCTCCCGATTTGTTAATGGCAAAGTGTGAGATATTAGTTTGAGGTTTAGTTGGAAATTAATCAGCGACTTAAAAGAGAAATGAGAAAAGAGATTAAAAAAAAAAAAACGGACAAGGGGAGTTGTCTTCATGGCTGCATACCGAATTAATCCGCAGGCATCTGTATAACAAAAACCTCTGAAAAATTAATGACCCTTTATTTATGCTCTTTATGAATATTGATGTCATCATCCGAGGTCAGAGATTGTTGCAGGCTGACGCCATTCTGAGAACTTTACTCCGCTAAAGGCCTCGTTGATGGTAATTTCAACTGGTGTAGGGTTTGTTTGCTTATGGAATGGTTGCACAAACGTTTGCAAGGAAGCAAAACTCAAGTGGAGTGAACTTTGAAAATCCCAGCAAACACAGTGATGGTACAAAACACAGAGCTTCCGAGACAAGATGCATGGAGTGGCTCTGCCTGCAGCACCGCTGCCGTGTTGCGAAGGTTGTTGCCGTGTGACGTCTATTCCAGCACAGTAAACTATCAGGTGGGAGGGGCTTGTAGAGTGACTCGACGCCCCCCTCACTCACACGCACAGGAAATGACACGACGGCATGCCTCTAATTGGAAGGTCGGCCGGAATGTGACGCGGAGGCTGTCAGATAAATGAATTCATAAAATCCGACTCCTCACTCGTCGTTTATTGAGTGACGTTTGGCACCAGAGTGTGAAACTGGTCGCAGTTGAAGCAGGGCAGCAGGGCCTGAAGTCAGCGTTAGCGGGAGAGCGACTCGCTTCATGTTTCACGTGCCAAAACGGCATCATCTCTCACATCATGCCATTTTCTCTTTTTTCGTCCGGCTTTTGAGGATTACGTTTAATCTCTTAAGACTTGAGTGGAGTTTTACGTCCCGTGGCTTTAACAGAAGTAGACAAATCTGAGTAGATAATCTTTGTGCGAGGACCGACATAAAGTCTCAGATAACAACTGAAAAAAATACAATCTGTTTCACTGTTTGTTTGTTTATTTATTTATTTCCACGTCCACGCATCATGGCTGACTCAGAGCCGCCCTGACGTCCACCAGCAGCTCTGCTTCGTCTCCGTCTCAACTGGGCGGAGCTGGTGGCGCCGGCGGTCGCGGCGGTGGCTGCCTCCTCCGCTGACCTGAGGAGCCGCAGCTGCTGCTGTCGGTCATTGGGACTGGTGACGGACGGACGCTCGGCTCGCTTGTGGGAGGAGCCCAGAGCCCGCCGCTCAGAGGCAGAGGAGCTAGAGCAGCGAGAAGGTGTTTAATTTCTCACTTCACAGTCGATGTTCCTCACTTGATGTTTCATTTAGTTTCATTTATTTATTAAGGGTTTCTTTTTGCAAGACATCATCAAGAGTTGTTCTCAGCTTTTTTCAGCTCAGCCCTCATAAAAAAAAAGAACAGACAGACAGACAGACAGATGCTTTACTTGACTTTCCCCCTGGTGACTGGTCATCAGATTTAACAAAAAAAAGCTCCAATCCTGTCTTTAAATGTCCTGATTTTTTTTTTTTTCTGATGTACTGATGTGATTGTGAATCCCTGCGCCAGAGCATTAGACTTGCAGTTTAACGCCATAATCAGACGATGCTGCTGAAAATTCTCTCCAATCTCCAACGTTCTCCCAGAACTGTGCAGTTCTTTTTCAGCCATAAAACGATGAGAAATCATTTTTCACAGCTGTTCTTCCCATTTTCTGGCGGCTACAGGCATGCAGAGGTTAGTTAGCACGCTAGCCCCTCGCAGCCAGGCCAGAGGTGTCACTGCTGGTGTGTGACATGTGGCCATGAGTTTCGGGAGGCAGTCAACCACTGTGACGTCGGCCTCTACCAGGCCGAATTTTAAAATAGTCATTTTAAAGCAGAAGAAAAACCCTACTGCAGCTTGAAGTCTTTCTGTAACATTCTGTTGAGCAGAAACACTGAAGCAGCTGACAGACTAAAAGTGGAGGTTTCAATCAAATGAATGATTTAATCCAAGCAAGGTCATTTTTGAAAAAATAACCAACGGCCAAGCTGGATCTTTCTTGCGTCACTGTTAAACCCATTTTCCCACCGTAATTCTTGATTTAATGCGTTGCTCTCATTTTTTTTCCGTGGGATTTCAGTTTCTGGTTTCCCGCTAATGAAACACTCGACAGTCACTCTTGTGAAAACAATCTCTCTGGTTTTCATTACGGCGGCCGGCGGGGTCAATGCATCGATGGTGGGGAAATGTGATACAGTGACGTGGACGCAGTCGATATCGTCGCCAGGCGCCGCAACCGGGAACCTCCCGGCATTTTCATTCTGACCGATATTGACTCGTTTCTCTGCAAACTTTGTTTTGCGGCCTCCATTCTCCAGAATCAGGAATATCTTTGCACGCTATCAAAGAATTATTATTATTGTTATTTAGCTTTAATTTGTATTATTTTTTGCAAATTTTCTCCAGAACTTTTTCTCCAGAGGAAGTTTTGCAGGAACTTGCAAACTCTTGAGTTTTCATGGTCCTAAATTGGACAGCGAACTCTTTAATGAGTAGCTTTTTCGTCTTCTTCTTGGACCATATGACCAAAGAGCCCATCAGTTGCCTTGATGGTATATCAGAAGGCGGCTGATGCACTGAGGCTGACGGCCTCGGCTCTGTAATTCCAGCTTCCTGTCCTCTCCCGTTGCATCATCAGTGGAATCTGTTCCACTGATGCTATGTGCAACACGCTACTCATATTGACGGCTGATGTAAGGCAGAGCAGTGCTGAGCCTCTAGACAAGTTCGAGCTCCGCACTCCCCATGTTTTGAAACTTTGATTTAAATGCAGAATTCAACAGTTTTACAAACGTTGGATTGCTTAAGCCCAGAAATGAGGAAAGTCCATCCTAGTTGCTCCACTTTTCAGAACGTGTTGGCTGAAACACTCTGGCGTCTGGGGGTCTGCACTCTGTGATGTCAGGAAGGGCACATGCACCTGACTGGAGGCCAGCGGCAACACCCTCAGGCAGCGTTGGGATCCGCCCTCTTGTTTTCATCCCCTTCCAAAGTGCTCGGAGGTCCAAGGCAGCGTCAGCATGCAGGCTTTTGGGGCTCTTTTTGTGTTTGCAGAGGAAAAAAGTGAAGACACAAACTCGTCCATCCTCTTGTGTTGTGCTTTTTAGCGACAACAGCTGCCATCGTAGGTCCGCTGGGACTCCAGGAGGCAAAACTAACAAGAAGAGGAAAATAAATTGCAGGCAGTTGTGTGTTTGATGAACGATGTCTTTTATTAGATTTGTTGTTGTTGTCGTTGTCTTGGTTGTTTTGAACTCTGACTGGCTCATCTGATGATTGTGCTTCATAATTAGAAGCACATCACTCGAGTGAGGTGCAGCTTCTCACCCCCTTTGAATATATATTTTTTTGAATTATGAGTGTTTGACCTTCGGGTTTCTCTTTTTTTCTTTTAAAACATCAAACGGATTGGATAAAGTTATCAAGCTTTCAGGTTCTTTCTTTTATTCTTTTTATTTCTCTTGCGGGGTTACAGCTGTCAGAGGAGCTTTTTTATTTTTTTACTTGAAGTCAAACATGATAATCAGACTGGAGAATTTCTTAATCTCGGTGCAAGAGGTCTGAAAGTCAAGTTTTGATGTCTCACTTTGTGGTAGCTGATTTATTCTCTTGTAGGATGGAGAAAGCAGGCGAAGCATAAGATTCGCTAAACTAATGAAACGCTTCCAAACATTTTCATAGTTCCCCCGTCGTCATCCGCTGATTGAGACGTCAAGCTGTTCCTGGTTCTGGTTCTAGTTCTTCCCTGGTTGCAGCAGAGCCACTCTGTCTGCCCCCTGAAACAGGAAGTGGAAAACGACTCCCCCCAACCCCCAACCCCCTCCTCCGTCCCAGCGTCGCCCGTTCCGTGTTGCTGCCGCCGGAGGAGCTGCAGCCGGAGGGACTGGTGCAAAGTCTGGCCTCATCAGTTCTATTTTTTTTTTCTCTTCTGAGGGTTTGCGTGCAGACGCGGCGCAGTTCTGCTGACTGCAGTGCAACTTTACGTGCGCGATTGTGACTTTTAAGTTGACCTATTTAGAGAACGCTGCTTCATCAGGATTCCAGATGGTGCCACTGACATCATTATTATTATTATTCTTTGTTCACTGAAAGCCTCGGTTTTTGCGTCCTGTACCCCCTCAAAACCCGCCCTCCAAAAAAAGGAGGGGGGGATGTTGAGGAAGAAGAAGAAAAAGAAGAAGAAGCTGCGGGATTGGCTGCTGAAGTCAGTGAGGATCATTAAGGTTGCGTGAGCCTTTCCTGCGATCCGTGTTTATTCTGTGATATTTCACAACAGACGGAAACCGACAGAGTCGAATGATAATCACTTGGCAAGATGCGCTGATATTATTGAGTCATGTTGGAGGTCACGGTGATTACAGAGCGTCTCTGGATTAACCTGCTGGGGGAATTCAGCGCAAACACAAGCTGCTCGGCTTTTATTAACCTCGCCGTCACCGCCTGTTTATCTGCATCCTCTGTAGGATTCATTTGCACGAGCTAATAGGATAACATCATCTGACACAATTAATTTAGGAGCTTTTTTCTTCTCAATGAAGGAAAATGCAGTGAACTTTGCGGAGGGTTTTTTTTTTTTTTTTTTTTTTAATGCAACCAAGGCAACGCCAGCAGCCAGGGAGGCAGAGGGGGGATCTTCATTGCCTCAAATTGTGCCTCAGAAGGGCAGCAGTTGATCAAATTACCATAAAGTGATTTTTCCAGCGGAGAAGCAGTAGCTTCAGGTTGCCCACAGGGCGACCGGGGCGACCGAGCTCCGGCCTCCTTAATTCAGCCGCTAATCCGGCTTTGGGAAGGTGACACCGCTGCTGTCTGCAGAGGAGCGAAGACACTGCCTGCAACTGTTGGCAGCATCGACGTCACCGATTCATCACTTCCTGCAGTGTTTCAACTCCAACAAAGTTGCTGAGGAAAGGTTTTTAGCTTTCCGTGCTATGCAGCACATGAGGTGACATCAAGCCTGGAATAAAGTCTATTCTATTCTAGGGATGTTCTGGCCTTTCTATTTTTTTTTATTTTTTAGAAAGATTAAAAGTCTATAACTTAAACATCTACTATATAAATATTTATTATGAGCAACATTTCAGGTCAGATGTGTCCTGTTGACTGGTGTTTATTTTTGTATTGCAGTCTATGGGAAAAATGTTTTTTTGGGCTACATTGGCATTTGCCTGCAGTACCGCCAGTGGCCACAAGGGAAAAGATTTGCTGTGTCATATTGAAAGCCCGATATCCAGTTCTTATAATACATCCATGGCTCAAATCCGTTCTCTAGGTGCACCTTCAAATCTTCCTCACCCCTCAGTGACACCAGATGCCTTCACGTCACTCTGCCGCTCAGTTCCAACTCCGGTGACCTTGTGACCTTCAGGAAAAATAATCCCAGATGTATCCAGCAGCGTAGCCTCGTGGGAACGCACATCCATGTGATTATAATCCAAGTTTCCTTTTTTCCAACATTGGGATTAACCCTGTTAATTACCCCTCTTGCGGGCTTCCTGCTAACGGATGCTGACTTTCGTGGCCTGTCCATGAATCAGCAGAACCAACATGTCGTTGGTTGGTTCTGCTTAAACACTCGTTACCGGTGATGTGTAAACTGCAATTACTGCCAAACTCCAGGGCGACTGACGATCCCAACCTACCTGTTTCGCACTGTGTCTGGAAGGACACTCCTCAGTATCTGTTGTAACTGACATGTTCCTGCAAAGAGTCTGCTTCGCATTTCAGCTTCAGAAATCTGACAAACAACCAGTCGTGTGTGTTTTCTAGGGAAAGCCACATCAATGGCGGAGCTGGCGCCAGACAAGGAGGTCAGACACTCAGATAACCCGATCCTGAGAAAACAGATGTTTCTTCTTTAAGATGAACCCGGACCGAGCAGGAAACAGAGTGGGAGGATAAGACTTAATCGCGTTAACCAAGACCTAAACTGACAACCAAAACAAAAAATGACTAAATGGAATCAACAAACTCAGAGTGGAAGAGAGATGGCAGTCCAGACTCAGGTTCAGAATTTCGTAATGGGCAGGAAGGAAAAGTGGGACATTAAACGACATCAGATAATCCTGATGCTTTTTCACTTTTACATGTCACAACCCTCGGCTGTGGTCCCTCAAATCCCTCCATTTGAACAAAAGAAAAGAGAATATATGTGTGCGGGACGCTGACAGTCACACACACATCTATATCCTGCCGAGTGCTCGTCACAACGGCTCCCAGAACGTTTTTTTTTTTTCCTGCTCTGCTAAAAGATGCAGCGGCTCAGTCTGGCGGCAGACGCAGAGCAGACAACATATTGCTGGAGCGCCGCACTGGGCCGCTCACTCCCACATCTGGGATATCCGACAACCCAACTACATATATCTATCAAAAATGCAAAAAGTGTTTTCAGCCTTCAGAGGAGAAAGCCGGTTAAAATATGCAAAACGCACTGGCAGAGCGAGCGGGGGGGTTTTTCTTTTTTTGGTACCAATGCTGGATTTATGTCCGCAAGATCAAACACATTTATATCTGGAAGTGTTTTACTTTAGGCCTTTATAGATGGGAAAAAGGCATGTCCACATATATGTGCACATATATATATATATATACTCTATATGTGTATGTGTATGTACACGTAGACGTAGGGGCAGCAGCAATAAAAGCAAAGTGAAACATTGAGACGTGGAATCTGCATGAAAAGAAAGAAATGACAAGAACCTTATTAAGAATTCAAAGCTTTAAAAGTAATGAATAAAACAAAAAACAATCAAGTCGACAGCTCAGATGCATCGTGAGTGGATAAAAAGCAACGGGAGCCAACAGCAAAAACACTGTGATGACAACAAAGTGTATTCAAAAAAAGGCACACGGGGGGAAAGAGAAAAAGAAAGTCTCTGTGTGCATTATAACTGCCTTGCTTAAAGGGACAGTTCACTGAGAATCCAGCACTTGCCTCTTACCAATATGTCGATGGAGCTTCTGGTGACCTTTTCTAAAAATTAAAAAAAATTAAAAATCACCTCTGCTTTTTCCACTGATTGGTTGGCACTTTTCCTCTTTTTTTTTTATTTCGCCCCCCAAAAAATCAAATCGCAAGTGAAAAGAAGATGCTTTCAGGTATTTTAGCCGCTTTGTGTAAACAAATACTCATTGCTGCCACCTATTGGCCGTGTATTGAAATCCCGTACATGGACCGAACTTCTGAAGTCCTCCACCAGGCTGCACGTCCTCCCCTGTGAACCTCCCTCAGCGCCTCAGCTGTGGAATTTGCCCCCTGACTGAGTCTGCTTGCGGGTTGTGTTTGTTTACAGCAGGAAGAAGGAAGAAAAGCTCTTTCCTACCTGCCTCTGTCCTCTGTGCACCATCAGCAGGCACACCGGGCTGATGTCTTCACAAATCACATCGCAAGTGTTGCCGCTAGCGTGAACTGCTGCACGGTGCTTGCACACACTTTCGTTTGTTTTTTTTGTTGTTGTTGTTTTTTTTATCCACCACATATTTTTTCCTCCATCCGTGTCACCCTAACACTAAATCTGTGAAGCCTCCATCCAGCAGAGCATAAAGCCATGCTGGTGTTACTCCAACTGCCACTTCCGCCGCTCTTTCCGCCACCGCGCATTAGTGGAGGAAAATATCACGTGCACTTTTCAAGGACAAACCTGGAGTTGTTTTCCATGTATATGTTGCACAGTGGGTCTATAAAGTTGCAAATGGACTTGAAGTAGCTGAATCTCGTGAGATAAAAAGAGATTAAAATCCCCAAAACCCTGCAAAGGTACGGCACAACATCTATTTCCCCTCCTCCAAACACGGGCAGATGTTCTGCGTTTGGAGCAGAGGCGATTGCTCTAAGACTGCAAGGGAAGCTGAGGCCCTAAGTGGTCAATGATGTACTGTTGTGTGCTCATTTCATTGACTAAATATGCAATAGAACGCGTTCATCTTTTGTTCAGAATCAGCTATCGCAGGTAACTGACAGTGAAACGACTTCCTTCTCATTCATCCCCGCAGTGTCGCAGTGCTTAGACCGTGTAGACGCTGAGCGTCTATTGAATTCAGTGGGGAAGCACAGAGTGGGTTGTTCCACTGCAGCGAAACTCGACGGTCGTTGGATAAATGCTTGGCTTTGTCCCGCCCATCGGACGCTCAGCGTTTCTGGGGGTCTATGGGGCAGTGGGCTGGCCTCGGGCCTCGGCTGGCCCGGACGCTCGGCTTCTGCATGATGATCAGATGATCTTTTTGAGGTTGAATCCCTTTTTGATTGACAGTGAATGAGTGAATCAGCGATCTTGAAGTATAACCATCCGCCTAAGCAGTTTTCAAATTTTCCATTCCGTTGTTTTGAGTTGATTCGGAGACTCTACTGATTCTCTTAGCGACACTGGATTTGTTTAAAACGTCTAGCGACAATTCTTGCCTCTACTGTATTTCTGGTGTTTTTGTAGACCGTAGCTGCTTGTGTTTGGAGACTCTGACTTCTGACACAGCGGGAGCTGCTGAGCCTCTCCCCCGTCACAAAGCACTCACAGGCGGTCACACTTCACACGAGCCTCGCGCAGTCGCTCCAGCTAGTGAGCTAGCTGCCAGCAAGCTGCACATAATGGCAGATAATAAGAGTATCCTAAAAGGTTATGGCTTTGATTCAGGGAGACTGAGGTCTGAGCTTCAAGTCCTATATTCAAACCAGGACTTGCAGGGCAACAGAGGAAAGCTGTGTGATTTCTTGCTGTTTCTGGAAGACATGGAGTTGGACAGTGCAATACCTCAGCTGTACAAACTTGTCATTTGTGGCAACGATCGGAGCTACATCTGCAGGTGTAGAAAGGAGTTTCTCCTGTTTAAAGCAGCTCAAGTCTTGAACCCGCAACACAATGGGCCAAGGCAATTTAAGCAGCCTAGCTGTGCTGGCAATTGAGAGGACACTGGTCAAATCCCTGGAAAAGACGGCGAGTTTGTACAACAGAGTCAGAGATCATTTTTTTCTTGAAAGGAATTGATGGTATAATTTACGTATAAATAAACAAATGCATTTTATGATGTAGGCAGAAAATGAGCTTCCCCTCCTTGAAAGACCAGCAGCCACCACTGGTTTGGAGGAATAATAATCGACTGGCTTGAAAACACTGTTGTGTTTTTTGTCCCCCCCCCAGATTCATTTGTTTTATCTGTTTAATCTGGAATCCCAGCCTGATCCTAATGGATGTTCCCAAAAATGATGAATTCTATCTTAAAAACCAGACCTGTGATCAGTTCCAGGCCTGGGGCGAAGAAGGAAAGACAAGCTCATGTTATGCTAATGCTAATTTAGCGGACGCTGGCACTGACAAGTGGTTGTTGTAGCCCAGCCCAGTAGCGGAGTTTTTTTCTCCCCCCTCGCCCCCCTCCCGGTCTCGGTTCAGGGAGTATAAAAGAATAACTCTATCACTGTTGTGCTGCTGCTTTATCATCTGAATCACTGCCGTCGTCATGTTCACAATCCGTGGCAAGGTTATGCAGCAGATTGCCATCAGGTATTCCACTTTTATAGGCAGGGTATTATCACGGGAGAGAGAGACAAGTGTCCTTTTGTACCTTAAAAAACAAAAAACAAGTGCTGAAAGTCGCCCTCAAGTCTCTATTGTTTCCAAGCTATTGTGCAGTTATAGGTGCTTATTTTGATTTTTTTTTTTTTTAAATTCCTCATCGTAGAATTATTTTTTTTTTTTTTCGCTTGTAAAGGGAAAAACAATTAAACTCAGCAGGAAATGCTGAAATCCAGCGGCCATTGATGAGCGTTGTGGGAGATGGAGTTTGTTTAGTTCATTATATAGTCTCATCATGATGACTCAGCTTGAGCTCTAGTTTGACACAGGGGGTTTGAGATTCCTCTCAGCGGGGCCACAATGAGCCCAGTTGGTCGCAGCAGAAGACTTCAGCCAGGGTTCTGCCCTGAGGAGGACCAGGAAGTGGCCGTCAGCTCTTAGTGACTTTGGTGAGTTTGACTAAATGATGCGGTATTCCATGATGTCATCCCTGGGAGAACCTTACGTCGCAAAGTCCGTTTTGATTCTGACCGACTCTCCACATTCTGGCAGGACCCGCCCCTTTTCCCAGTACGCTTGTTTCCAGACAAACGTGTGGAGTAAATCAAACTGATCTTGGTGAGCCGTACCGGTGTAAAAGCTCCTCTGAAAGCATCAGTTTGGGTTGCTTATCTGCCTTGGCCACGCTGCTCGATCAGTGCGATAAAGCCAAGGGAACGCGGGCCTCGCCGCCAGGTGGGCGGGGCCTGGCTCCTCCGCCCACCCCGGCTGTTGACTCTCCCCGGCTGAGCTCGCCACAATCCCAAATTGAAGTGTTTCACAATGCCGGGAGGCGGTTACAAAGAGAGTCGCATATGTATGCAAAGCCTTTTAAGTGTGAAAGCCAAACACAGTCGCGTTGCAATTTTTTAGGTGCATATTGGTCGTCCGGAGGGCAGTACACTCAATTTTCATATTTTAGAATTCCTACCCAGCGGGGAATTCTTCACCGGCGCTGTAGATAATGTGGCTGTTACTGTAGCAGTGTGACCTGGCTGCTGTTTAACCTTGACATACAGGAAATAATAAGCATAGTTTGACTTCTTTGTTCTTGACATTATGGTTGGTTTTTTTTTAAGCCTTCAAGTTATATTTTATCCGTTGAGGGGAAGGAAAGCTCTTAATTAGGTTCATAATAATGGGGGAAAAAAAACCCTGCAACACTTTTGCCTCCAAAGGTGTAAACGACTTCCAGCCGGAAGTACGCTGGAAATTACAGGTGCTCTGCTGAGATATTGCTTTATTTTCCCTGAAGAATTTTTGGCTCATGTTTCCCATTAAAAACAACAAAAAAAATCAAATGCGCCTCGTCCTCCAAAATTGTCCTCGTCACCGGCGCCGCCATCTGTTTGGAGAGCTTCTAGCGGCGAGAGGCGCTAGCGGCGCCGTGAAAGGCAGCAATAATGGGTGCGGGGATCTCGGCCGGTCGTCAAGTCAGGAAACAGCAGGTGGCGGCGACGAGAGTGTCGGCACGGCGACTGTGAACTGGGTCTGACGATGATTCAGCGTAAAGGATGCAGCGATGGGAGATTCGCCTTCGCAAGATTTTCCTCTTAATGAATGAATGAAAGGATCCGCGTTTGGCAGAATTCAACTTCACCCGTGTCTCAGTGGTCCCAACTCCACCCAAAAACCAACCCGCCCAGGAACGGGAAAAGTCCATCTGATCCGTCTTTAGACAGAACTAGTTTTTTTATGGGGTTCTGAAAAACTGCCCTTACTGACATCACAAAGGGCACTGACTGGCTCAGTTTAGTTCGCCAACCCCCCCAAGGCCCAACCCCACCCCACCGCCTCATTTTTTTTTGCCTCTTCCCTAATACAGTATGTGGAAGCTGCAACAAAGCATCGGTTTCACCAGGAGGCTGTAAACAGAGGGCTAAATATTCCAGAGACCTGCATGTTTTAGTGCGTACTTCACCACACACGGCTGCATTTGGCAGCAAATTATAGCACATTTTTAAGTGCATTTTGTCTTTTTGTTTCTTCTTCTGTCATCGATTGAGACTCGCGAGTCTGCAAGCTCGACTCGACTCGACTCACCGCAAAGAGCCGTTCATATAAAAACACCACAGCTGCTCTGCATGCGGGCCGGCCTTCCAGGGGCGGAGCCTCCACCCAGCAGGACGCTGCAGCTCCATTTCGAAAATTAAACAATCCAGAAAAAGAGCTGCGTGCACACACACACACACGCACACACACACACACACGCACACACACGTGTAGCTTGATGAAAATAAATGGGCTCCATTTCTCAGCAGGCCGGAGACCGAGCCAGTTGCCCTTTTGGCCAAATGATTTCCAGCCTGAGCGCCAGCGGCGTGATTAAAAAAATGCGCCGCCCGTGAAGCAACGCCGGCCAAATTGTCCGCTGACGGACGAGGACGTTAATATGATCGGCTTCATAATGCGGTGTAATTGGCTGATCGGCGGTGGCGGCGAGCATCAAAAGCGTGTTGGACGTTGCAGACGAGCGTGTCTGAGCGAGCCCCCGGGGAGTTTTTATTTCTTTTCTCACTGTCGGAGGCACGACAGGCATGTGAGGTGGTCAACCTTTACAGTCGCACGACACACCTGCAGGCTGTCTGCAAAGCACACACACTGAGGTGGCAGCTCGCCCACAGAACTTGGTGAGGGAGGAGGAGGGGGGGCAGGAGGAGGGAGTGTGAGGGGAGATAGGAGAAAGAGGAAGAGGAGGGAGGAGGGTGAGGAGGGTGAGATAGAAGGAGGAGGAGGAGGAGAGGGAGTTAGAAGGAGGAGGACGAGAGGGAGAGTTGGGAGGAGGGGGAGGAGGAGGAGGTGCATCAGCTCTAATGAGTCGCAGCCGTGTGGAGACGCCGCTTGTTGCACCTGCATCATTTTTCCCGTTGGAAAAAGGAAATGTCAGCAATGCTTTACTGTTTGTTTTTAGCAAATTGGCAAATTTTCAGAGACAAACAATCTCTTCCTCTAAACTTGAAACTTCTTACTCAGTTTTTAGTTGCCAGTTGACTCGAGGAAATCGAACCGGCAACCTTGTCGCTGCGGACCTCGCCGCTGCCGCCTTGCCGTGCTGCTCTGTGATTAAGCAGCGTGTTAAACAGCTGGAGTGGGAGGAGTTCATTTCCTGCCTGTCTGGCAGCTGCTGCTGGAGGAGAGGCTGAGGCAGAACTTGGCCCGAGTCGACCTGTGGAGAGAACCAGCACCGTCGTTCTCCACCTGCTCTGCCTTGGCTCAGCAGGTCTAATATATATGTGTGTGTGTGTCTATGTATGTATATGTATACATATATTTGACAAATGTATCTATCTCCCCCCACCGCCTCCTCAGTGTAACGCTACGCAGTGACGTCCCGTTAGTTGATGTAGCTGTGTGTTTCTGCCTGACTCTCCCAGCTAAAGAGCGTCTGCTGCGTGTGACGGAGGCCAGGCTTCTCCGTGCACCTTCTGAGCACGCTCCCTGATAGCGAGTCACTCAGCTGTCGCAGCGTCGGGATGGGGCCGGGGCACCGGCTCGACGCCTCGCCTCAATTACTTGCGAGTGGCGCCGCCTCCGACATCAGGGCAACGCCTCCTCTCTCTGATTAAATGTAGTGGTTCTGATGCGACGGCGCGGCAGAACACCTGCTGTGAGCGCCCCTCTCAACCCCCCTCCGACCCCCCGAATCAAAAATCCAGTTTGATTCTCGTTTGATGTCGTCGGTGTAAATTATTGATGCCGCTGCTCTGCGAGTTTCCCTCGGCCCCCTGTTGTTTCCGGCCCGTCGGGTGTCGGGGCTGTTGGGCGACGAGGCCACCGGCGATGTTGACGCGGCGACAGAGTAAAGGCGACGCCTCCAGCTGCTGTCTTGGACTCTGGGTGGCAGCGGCAAGACGACAGGCGGCTCGCAGCTGAAGCAGCTAGCTGCTGGCTGACTGGGAGGCTAATCGATGTGAAGACAGGCAGGAACAAGATCCTGTGTTTTGTTTCTCCACATCTGCCGATGGTGGAGGAGGAGGAGGAGGAGGAAGACGACGACTGTCGAGTCGATTGCCCTTCGATCCGTCCGTCCATCGGCTTCAGCTGATCTTCTCACTTGGTCCCTTTGTAACCTCAAAGCGAACCCAGATCTGTGGCTCAGCGTTTTTTTGTGCAAATGTAAACAGCAGTGTGAGTTCCGTTGGCTGTAAGCTAGAAGTGTTATGCTGCGTTGTGAACACAAAGAGCTCCCGGTTCGCTTGGCCTTTAGCCTTTGTATTTGAGCCCTGCATGCTTGTGGATAGATGATGGTTGTGATTCGTTGGGACGTTGGTTCTCAAAAAAAAACAACATGGTGCTGATTGTGAGAAGAGAAGAGAAGAGAACAGGAGAGAAGAGAAGAGAACTTAAACCCCATTGGAGTTGAAGTGGACCAGAAATAGAACTGAGTCCTCTTTCAAATGAACTGACAATGTGAATGCAAACCGAACTGAGTTGGACTTTTTCTCTTGGTCCACTCAAAGAGGGCTGAGTTTGGTTGTTTTAAAGAGAACTACTCTGGCCACTCATCCAAGTAGGACCGGCTATTTGAGCACTTCAGGAACAATCCTTGCAAATCACCATGGGAGCTGCAGTTTTTCCCAGGGCAGGGCTAAAGCGCTACCTGTGTTAGCCAACTGAGACACTGAAACCAGGCGCTCAAGCTAACGGTAATGCGACAGCAATATCAAATTCATTCCCAAAACGCCGCCGTCAAAACCATGAAGTCATCAGGTTTTGTGGTTTTCAAGCTCAACTGTACAAAATGATTTATTCACGGCTGCTGGACGGGTCATGTTTCAGCTGAAGTCCACAATCCAGTCGCCCATCAATCTAACCCAACATCCAATTGGCAGGCAGCATTCTCAGTCAATACTGGTGATTCACAAAGCTTCCAGGCAGGGAACAAGAACAAGTCAGAAAAACCACAGAAGAAGAAGAAGGAGGAGGGGGACAAAAGCTTTTTCTTCCTAGTAGATCATTACATTTTGTTTGTTTTTCAAAAGAATCCAAGAGATTTAAAAAATTGCTGCAAAAAAAACGATCTGCCTGTAACCAAGCAAGATTAACCTTTCTTTTTGTATTAATTTGCATTTCAGTAGCAGAGAGATCAGGAGCAGAGCGCCATCAGCGGCGGTGACCTTGCACTGGTATTAGTCAGCCGCCCTGCGGTTGTCAGACGCAGCCGGTGTTTGTCTGCAGCTGTCGCCACTAATTGATCCGTGCGAGGAAAATTAGTTTGGGATTGGACCTATTAATTATCCTTTAATGCGGCAAAGTTGCCAAATGAGCAAATAGTGTGTGCACGGTAACAGCGGGGAAATAATTAAAAGTCTGTTCTTTATGACTGTTTGAGCGATTGTAAACGTCGAGATGCCTTTTGCCGCCGAGGGGCTGCGATGCCCCCAACAACCTTGTCAGCAAACACATTCTCCTAAAGTTTCTTGCTCTTCACTTTAGAGGAGAACTTCCCTCAAGTCGCCAGTGCACCTGCTATTTAGCTCACTGATTGCAGGTTCCTATGCAATGCTAGTTTAGTGTAACATAGCATAGCATTAGCAGATTAGCAAGAGAAGATAACACATAAAACAACATACCGCAACTTTTATGCCTGCAGGCTTTTTATTTGTCGAGTCTTGAAAGTGAATGTTTTCCAGTGTGCTAACAAGATCTGTTAGCTGTATTTTTAATTGAGCTGCAGGGAGAAAGTTGACCTCAGTTGTTTGACGTATCAAAGTTTTTTGATTCATTGATGTTTTTCATGTGGTTCTTTTGAAATTCAAGGAAACATCTGCTAGTTTACATCAGCCAATTTTGAAAAACAAAAAGCTATTGGAGCCGGCGTTTAGTGTGTGAGAGCGTTCTGTCTGTCTCAATTGTAACAATTTTTGTTCATTTTTTTTCCCAGCGGCAGACGACGAGTCCTATCGCTAATCTCCCGCTTGCGTTCCATCGCCGTGACTGAGGCCAGTTGTAATAGAGAGCTCAGTGAGATGCGTGATACTTCTCACAAAATTGCAAGCGACTGTTTATTGAAGGCCACTCTGACTGGAGGAGAGGCTTCACTCTAAGAAGGTGACGCACGCTGGATTATACCTGGAAAATTGTCCCGCTAACTTTGTTCCATTTCGCCGCGTTCACCAGGTTGTAAGCCGACTGGATCGGTGTTGACTGTCCCCGCAGTTGTATTGATGGAGCACAAGAAAAAGTGTGCTGCTTAATGTCCGTTTGGTACTCATTCATTCATTCATTCATTTTCCATACCCGCTTCTTCCCGAGCTCAGGGTCACGGGGGTCTGCTGGAGCCTCTCCCAGCTGTCTTAGGGCGAAGGCAGGGTAACACCCTGGACAAGTGGCCAGTTCATCGCAGGGCCACATAGAGACAAACAACCATTCACACTCACATGCACACCTACGGACAATTTAGAATGTTCAATTGACCTCACATGCATGTTTTTGGACTGTGGGAGGAAGCCGGAGAACCTGGAGGGAACCCACGCAGACACAGGGAGAACATGCAAACTCCACACAGAAAGGTCCCAGGCCGGGAATCAAACCCACAACCTTCTTGCTGTGAGGCGGCAGCGCTAACCACTGCGCCACCGTGTCGCCCCCGTTTGGTACTTTTTGAAGAAAGTATGTCTTATCTCTAAAAATTCAATTTGGACCAAAAACTCCAGGTAGTTTGGTAAACATCAGGGACCAAGGTGTAGATCAAAGTACATTTAGCTACAGCTATACCTATTAGCTAGCATGAATGATGAAAAGGACTTCATTGGTTGTTCAAAACTTTTGAATAAAAGAACAACAGTTATTGACATCAAACATGAAACAGTTAGTTGGCGTTTGTTTTCTTTTTTCCCCCTTTGGTGCAAAACTTGCGGGTTTAGCCAGGTGCGTCGACTTCCTGGTAACCCATGTAGAAAAATGATACTAGCAGCCAGCTAGCGAGTTCCCCCTGCGTGGATTTCCACTCACAGACTTTATCGGCAGTCCAGCAGCCGCCGGTGTTCTTTACACTAGGTCTAATGGTCCGAGAACAAACGTTCCTTCCTGGGCGAGTGCCATTAGATAACAACGCTCAGTCTGACTTCCCGACGCGCACCCCACTCTCCCACAACCGCCCTCTTCCTTTGTCTCGGACCGTTTAATCCCTAAACAAACAGTGTCCTCGCTGTCCTATTCATTTTTCAAACTCCCGGCCATAATATCTCCCCAGACGGCCAGCGCGACTCGGCCGTGCGCCTTCACGGCGAGTAAGAGAGGGAGAGAGCTCCACGTTCTTTCCATTAGCGTCTCTGAGCAGAGTGTTAACCTTAGCCTGCGCAGCGTAACGAGAAAATGGCTCTGGAGGGACGCTCATATTCCCCGCATCGGCTCTCGGGCGTAAGTTACTCTCTCTCTTTCTTTCTCTCTCTCTCTCTTCCCCTCGAACGGCCTCAAAGTCACGGAAAAAGAAGTCCCAGACTCCATTGTTCTTTGCTCCCCATCAATAAAACATATCCCTCCGCGTGTTTGCCTCTTTCATGAATAATGAAGGCCCGTGACTTGTTTCCCCTTTATCTGCCAAATCGCTAAAGAAGGATCGGGGCGAAAAAAAGACATTTTCTACTTTCTACCGGGCCGACTTTGAACCGTTCCCCTTCACACGCTCCATTTGAAAGGAGGGAGACTGTAAAAACTCAGGGCCACGATGGGACTGAAGCCCACCTGATGAAAGCACTCTTTGCTCAAGTGCCGCACTTGATGTTTTTTCACGCGGCTCTGCGTCCGTGCGTCAGCGCGTCGCAAGCCAATCGCCGTGTTGTCAAACTTAAATGTTTTTTTTCCGAAGCGGAGCGAAGACCTGACCGTGACTCTTAATCGCTCTTGTTGTGTTTGCATCCACAATACAGGCAAGAATTTTTCGAGCCTGCGAGCAAGAGAGTCCTTGATATACTGTTTTACTGTGAATCAAATCACTGCAACTTCAACTACATGTTGCTTTTGTCGCTTGTAACTCCTCTTTGGAAGCTACGTATTTTTGGGGCCCATTGTCTGCCTGAAAGGATGCCGGAACGATGCCAGCGTCGATGTGAGATTGAAAATGGTGCGGGGGGAGAGGGCGAAGGGGGCGTTTTCACTTTGAATACTTTTTGGCCTTGTGTGGAATGACTGTTTTTTTTTCACTTAACTCTGCACACCACCGCCTCACGACTGTGGCGATTTGCAGCTGGTTAACCTTCACTGACCCGTGCGCGAGCGGCTCGGAATGAAATAAACCTCCCTGTGATGCTCTCGGCTGCTCCCTTCAGAGGTGTCACAGCAGAGACTTTTTTTTTCTTTTTTGCCAAGAAAAAGTGTCTTTCGTGCAGTAGTTTGACTTTGGAGGACTAGAAGTTATTTAAGGTGTGGGAACTTTTCTCAGAAGGCAGAACAGAAGGGTAGGATCGATTATTTTATGGTCGACGGGGACGTCCCCGAAATATACGGGACAAAGTGAAGTGCGTCCCGTATCAGTTCATTACGGGACAGGTTTTTCAGTTGCCAAATACGGGACAATCGTGTATTTTACGGGAGGGTTGGCAACCCTATTTACATACCATATCTGCTTCTGGCGTTGCCTGGTGGACAACAAATTGGTCTAGGGTTCTCTTAGTTGTTGTGTCCCTCATGTTTCTTGTGTGCCCACCACTGGAAGCATGCCGCTTTAGGTCAGTCAGTCCACCGTGGGCTACGGAAAAAGTCCGCCGGCACATAGTGCAGTGCGCTTTATAAACATTATTCCGCACTTTTTCTACCCACGTGTTATCTTTTGCCCATTCTTCTCTGTACTTTTGTAACCTTTTTAGCTTTTTTCTTGGAGGAGTCGTCGTTGTTTTGCTGCCAGAGGGTGTAGCACTGTCCGTGTCAGTGTCGTCCACGCTGCTATGTTGTCGTCCGTTATCTTCATAGCAAGCAAAAGTACCTTGACCAATGAGATGAGCGGGATTCCGTATTGTCATACTCGTATGTGAGTGTTCTGTCAGCTCATTGGTCACAAAGCAGGAGAGGCGGGGAATAAGTTTACCGTACATAGTCTTAAAGAGCACCCTGCCTGTATTCATTCATTCTACATATAACACACTATTTTCCATTTTCATGATAATACGGGACAAAGTGCGTCCCTTGTAAGCTCAATACGGGACGCATACTTTTGTTTCTGAATATGGGACGGTTCCGTTTTTCAAGGGACGGTTGGCAACCCAACCTGCTAGTCAGCTGCCTGTTGCTAGCTGACTAGCTTACAGCTGGCTTTCGCCGCTTGCTGCAGTGTGTCTCTTTCAGGGGCATTTATATCAGGAGGGAAGTACCTCAGGAACAATTGGTGAACTTATCTTACTTTTTAAAAAAAGTTTGGTCCTTCTCAGCAAAAGTTTTCGTTGTTTTATGTTGTTAGCAAGTCAATTTTTGCGGGAAACCTTTACTTTTGGATCACATAGTGTTGGAGTTTCAGAGTCCCACACATCTCTCCAGCATATTTTCTTGTTTTCTTGTGCCACCAATTCAGCACCAACATATCATTATGAAGCCCCTTTGTTTACACTTCAGCTAATTGAAAAGGGATTAAGTAAAATAAGACGCCAGTCAGAGTTAATTAAGGTAAGCCGCTGGCATCTGTCTATAGCGATTACGGCGAACCTCTTCCGCTTGTGCTGGTATTGAAAATGTGAGCTGATTGCACAAAGTTATCCAATTATATTTCATAACAATGTTTTTTCCAGTTTTTTTTTTTTCCCCAGGCTTGCAGCAATAGAAATCCTGTTGCTGGTGCCAACGAGCTCGAATGTAGATTCTGATTCAATCATCAAGCCTGGTGCATCACGAGGTTCAGTACACTCGCTTCTTTTCCTGGATGGAAGTGAAAAATATCCCAGCAGATCTGTGGCACATTTACCGTGCAAAGCGAGAGCTCCATAATCAACCGGCCTCCTAATCTGCAAGGGCAGTTTATGAGACCTTGAGGTTTGCTGGGGTTTGTCTTATCAGCGGTCAGTATTGGAGAAAACCCCCCACAGCTGCTCCTTCAGTCGAGGGATGGATGTGAAACTGGCGGCAGTTTCCTGGAGCGATGCTGATGAGCTCGCCAAGTGGAACTTTCTTCTTATTAAATTTAAGGGACGCTAGCAGCTTGATGGCGGTAGTGCCAAAATAAAATAAAAAAATACACCTCAGCGCCACATAAATTTAGTTTCCTCCTTTTTGAAGGAGCGTTGAGGCTTTCGTGTCCTAAAGGAGGTTTTATTTATTCCTGCTCTATGCTTATCGTTTCGTCCCCAGCATTTCCTTCAAAAACTGTTGTGCCTTAACGCCGTTTCCCTGAGCTTAGAGATATGTCCCAGCTCTGTTGGGCATCTTTTGCCCACCGTTCTTCTGCTGAATGGCTTCACATCCAAACGGAAACAAAAGAAATCCCCTTCATGTCTTTTTTTTTTTTTTTTTATAAATCTGCCACAGCCAGAAAAAACACTGTGACCATCAAGATTCGGGCATCCAAAGCAGCTCCCACTTGTCCAGGAGAAAGTGGCTTTTTTTCCTGAAGCCCCCCTTCAAAACCCGGCCTTCCTTCTAGCCGGTTGTTATGGAGATCTGGCAGCGAGCGCTCGTCACCCAAAGAGGGACCAAAAAACAACTTAAAGCTGCGTGTTTGTGTGACAGTGATCCGGGAGGAAACAAAGACGTCCCTTTTTCTCATTCCCAAGGGCTCCGAGGCATTCCGCAGCGTGGCCATGACGCTGTGAGGCGGCTGCTGCCACACAATGGGCCGCCGCCGCCGCCACTACATGAAGCTCTCCCCTCTGAAAAGAATCTCAAGCATCTGGCGAGCTGCAGAACCGAGCCGGCTGCACCGCCAAGGTGGGAATAGGAATGTTGACGTAGTTTATGGAGCTGAGAATTAAAGATGTGCGTAGGTTTTGGGAAAGTGTTATATGTCAGCCGGGTCTGTAGAGGGTTGATCGTTGCGTTGAGGTGATGTGCCTTCAAAAACAGGAAGATGATTGTTTTCACAGCGGCCCACAGCCGGATGCGACATCTCCAATCAATGACGGCTGCCGCTGCACAAACAATTGGTGGAGAAGAACCACCAATACCGTGACGGATCCCTGTCGGGGCCGCGGGGCAGAAAAGCGATTTCCCGCCTCCCGGCAATGAGATTGTGGAGCCGGAAGGAAATTACGCTTCGCCACGAGGCAGCCAATTACAGACGTGTGTCCGTCGTCCAGTCATAGTCATTTACTCGTCTCAGCAGCTAGAACAGGTTGTTTTCTATCTAAATTCTAAATTGGTAACTTTTACTACCCACCTATCATCAAGTCACTTTTAGTTTAAAAGCAACTGGAAACAATGTTAGAAGAATAAACATTAGTGACCCTCTGAGTTGAGATTCAAAGTGGTGTCCTTAAGTGTAGTACGTGTTCTGCCCCGCCGCTGTTGTTATCGATAGAGCTGAAGGTCGTCGGTGAAGCCTGGTGAATGCTTTCAACAGAATCAAAGCACATTTGGCCAGTGGAGCTCATGTGTCCTTGAAGAAACAGCCAAACTTTAGAGAAATGTAAGTTAGCACGTTTCCACTTGAGAAAGAGCTGATAGAAGCTGCGTGCGAAGGGAAGAGCTTTACAAGAATAAAGAATGAAAAACTTTGATTGTGATTGGACGAAGCCCATGTTTTTACATTTCTAATGACGGAAGGATCAATCAGGTTTTTTCAAAATGATTAGCAACAGCTCGAGGCTCTCGTTGGGTGGACGTGACGCCGCTTGATAGCGATTAGCCTCCGCCACCACCCAATTACATTTTCTGTTTATTTCTTGTTTAGATTTTTTGAGGAAAGAAATATACAGTATATGGATTTCATTTTGTGACCGGAGGCCTCACCAGCGCTGCGTGCCGGAGGAATTTGGTAGATGAAAGATTTCACCTCAGCAGCGTTTCAAAGCGTCGTGGCGCTGCTTGGAAGGGGGCTCGGTCAACGTTTCTTCAGCCTTATCGGCGATTAAACAGCCTTGAAAGGCTCTTTTATGTCAAAGAAAACAAAATGTTTTGCCTGCAGCTGCGAACAAGAGAGTTGCTTATGCACAGTGAATCGGTGGGATGACACGAGGAATATTGTTCGCCGTCACTATCGTGTTGCGGTTCAGCTTTCTCAGTGGTTTGTTCTCTTTCAAGTGCTCTCAGCGTGAAGCGGCGGGTGGAAACGTTGCATGTTTACTCTTGAACTTTTAAGTTGCCTCCCTGCTTGTTCTCACATGTTGAAGGTATTTCCAGTGACTATATTTTATTGCTACGAACAGAAGGAAATATCCGTTGAGTAAAGATTTTTTTTTACACATACTGAGACATCCAGGAATTTGAAAGTCCCAAGTGTTTTGTTTTGTTTTTGGTTTTTTTCCCAGATCCATCCCATCCTTCCCTTTACCTTCACCTTCTTCCTCCTCCGGCGTGGAAAACAAAATCTTTGTCTGATCTTCTTTGTCTTGTGCACCCTTTTTCTCACCCGACGTTTAATACCTCCGCAGCATATTAATGCCAGAGCGCCGGAGGGCTGAAAACATATATGCTAATAAACGCAGCTTCATCCCGCCTTGTATCCAGTTACGGTGTTGAGCCGGCCTTCATTGTGCCCGCGGGCAATTAGAGCCGCGCCGCAGAATCCGGTCAAACGCAGTGAAGGGGGGCTGCCAATAAATAACCTACAAATCAGCATAATGTAGCGCTAATTACACTCACAGTGATTAGAATAAAAGCCGGCCTTCCCGGGGAGTTCGCTGACATTTGCCGATTGAAGGGAGGAAAAAAAAAACTGAGAATCCGTCTTCTTTCGCAGAAAGTCGTATTGCGCCGCATGACGACGGCGGTCGTTCCGATATGAATTGCATGCGTCACTTTGTCCTTGCGTTCCTCAGGGCGAAGCTGCGGACAGATCGGTCAGAATGATGGTGTGAAATGGGAGTAAATTGCGTGTAATGTGAGGCGCTCGCTCACTTTTATGGGAGGAAACTTGATTTAGTGTCGAATTCAAATCATCTGGGGTGATTTTTTTTCCCACTTGCCGGCTCGGGGGGGGAGGGTGCTTTGGTTGAGCCCATTTTACAATGTTCATTTGTGACGACGACATTGTTCTCGCATTGAAAGTGGCTGTAATGTTCCAGTTGGAGGTGCTCTGACGGGTCAGTGGAGTCTTGCACCAGCTTTTTTTTTTTTTTTTTACCATTAAAGATGAGTAAAGAGTATTGAACTCCAAACAGTATGAGCAACAGTGTACCTCTTTCACTGTAAGCAGCTCTCACCACATTGATGCATATTTAGCTTTTGATGAATTTGGTAGCTTGATCAGTTTCAGGCTGAAATTTGGATGGTTTATGCTTGAAGTCGTCACCATTGACAACCCGAACCTAATTCTTGCACCCACGTCACTGGATGTGGGGGCCGAGAGTTTCGAAGGTACCTGACGCATTGATCATAAACTACAACTTCCACAGTGTTGCTCTCTTGAGTGCCACGCTCTGGTTGTCCCAGTTGAGTTTGGATCAGATTTATTTAAAAAAAAAAAAGTTTTTGATGAAGCAGGTGAGCTCATCCAGTGTCTCTCAGCCTTATTGGAGAAGCTGCACAGCTACAACAACAACAACAATATCAGCAGCTCTTACATTACACTCCTTTTGTGTAGCAAATCCCTTTGTAGCAGCGGCTGTCTGACACTGTGAGGCTCATCTTACAGCACAGCGACTATCCCCACCTGGACGGCCTGTTGTGTCGGGCCCTATGGATTGCGTCAGCCTCAGATCGTGTTGAGGCACAGATCATAGCGCCTGCAGGCATTAGCATCCTTTCATCAATACCCTGCTAACACATGCACGGGGCTCCGCGAGGCAGCGAAGCAACAGGAGACAAGGGATGAAGGAAGACGGTGGCGATGATGAGAGGCGCACACCATCCTCCAGTCTTTGGAAAATCCTGCAGCCGGCTACGTCACCACGATGGGCGCCGCGGGCGGCTGCCGTTCCTGGAGGTCTGGATCCCTCTGAATTTGAATTGAAAAGCTTTCTTTGTGAAAGTCCTCCAGCTTCCAAACGCATTTGGGGAAACTGGAAAGTTGAGGCCATCGAAGGGGGGCCCGCAGAGACAAGGAGGAGAAACACAAACTGCAAACAAAAGCGAAACAAGGAGATGAAGCGCAATCCCTGAATTAAAACAAGTCACGGGACAAAGTTTGCTGAAAACCAAGAAGTAGAAGAAGAGGAATTAGTTTCAATACTGTTTTGAGGCTTTTTGTCCAATTAAAAGCCATCGTATGGGTCTTATATACACCTTATACAGTGGTGGGAAAAGGTTTTTACTTATGCTGTACTTTGTTGCACGAAGAAGCCGTCTCAAGTATTCAAGTGTCTGTTTATTTCAGTCATCAACATTCACCCACATCTTGCACATGCTGTGTTCCTTCCATTTTAGATCTGGATGTTTCAGCCAGATGACTTGTTCCCTTGCAACACTTCCAGACGACAAGAGTACAAGAACTTGAAGATTTTTTCTTATTTTGTCTTTTTATCAGCAAAAAACAAAATAATTTCCATTATTTTTGAGCCTCTGGTGCAGCCAAACCCTTTGAGACACAAAAAATAATCTGGCAAATATTTGTTTACAATAATTGGGATTGAGTAAAATTTGAAGGGTGTCTGAAAACTTTTTTCCACCGCTGTATTGCCTTCTAAGGTGTCCATACTGCAAAATATGGCGAAAGAAGACAAAGGTGTCGGCAGCGCAAAAGTTGATGAAGCAAACAACGGCCAAGATTGAAACGCCGTCGGCTGAAGTTTGTCACCGTGGCTCCATTCATCTGTAAACCTCCAAGTGGCTGCATGTTCATTGTCACCTGTGCAGCTTTGTGGTGCTTTGAATTGGGGATATTTTCCATCGATTGTTACTGCAGAGCGTGCGAGAGCGGCGTTGTTTTGTCCTTCAACTGGGAACCAACAGTTCACTCTTAACGCCACCACGTAGCCGAAAACCCATCAATTATTGAATCCATGCTAATTGGTGCGCTTGACTGAAAGCCTCCGACCGCACGCCACAATGTTTTGAAAAACAAAGAAAAAAACAGCGTTCAGTCAGACAGTTCAGATCTTTACTTGAATAGTCGTCGTATCGATTTTAACAGTCTGACGCTTGGCATCAAAGAGACGACGTGGGACGAAAGCGAAACACAAAAAGAAGAAAACAAACCCAAAGTGGATGCTTTTGTATTCCTTCAAAGGCTCCCCCGGCAAGAGTATTGTCTTTTATGCCACCGCTCGTGTCTAATTGGTCGGTAAATATTTGATATCAAACAATCGCACGCGTCTGCGCCGCTCGTTAGCGAGAGTGATGCGACGAAACGTAGCTCCTTAGCGCGCCTGTAATCAGAGCCCCGTTGCACTGATCCTCCAACCAACCAGGGAAGTTTTTTGTTTTTTTTTACTTTTTACTTTTCTCCCAGATGAAAGTGGACGATAACATAAATTATGGATCTTTTTTTTTTTTATGAGTGCATATAAAGGATCAATGATGAAGACGTTCCATTCCTCGCTGATAGCATCAGGCCGGCTATATATTCTTCCCTTTTAATCTGCAAATTATGGCTCATTAAAGCGCCGCTGTAAATCTAATGTGGGAAAGGCGCCGCTCTTATCTCACAAAGTGAGACTCTGGCAGCAAGAAAACAAGAAATGATTGAAGAAAAGTCCTAATAATTAATTAATTAATTAATCCATCAGTTATGATGTCATTCATCCCTTAACTTTAAATGCCTTTGTGTCGTCGGCCTCTGAAAAGCTATTGATTGAAATCTGAGGGCATAGATTTTTTTTTTTTTTTTTGAAGCGTCTATAAAATCCCGGAGGACTCTGCTCACAGGAAGTTGGCCGAACACATGTTGGATCATTAACCCGTCGGTGCCTTCTGTTATCCCTCTTGTATCAGACATCAGAGAGCGGCCCAGGCTCAGTGAGCCCGAAGGGCTTTACTGAACTTCCTGGTTCAGAGGACTCGCATTCTACATAACGCACTTGATATATGCTCTTTCTGTGTGTGTGTGTGTGTGTGTGTGTGTGTGTGTGTGTGTGTGGTGCGCTGCACGTGCAGTCTAGTGTGAAGACAAGTCTCTGCGTGAGCAACCGAAAGATTGAGTGAAAAGTCCCACTTTTGAGCAGATGAGAATTATTCTTTCATGACTGATGGCAAAATTTTCTTAAAGGAACAGATGTCAAGAAATCAGGAAGATTTTTTTTCTCAGAGGTTTTTGCTTTTTGACTCATGAAGTAACTGCCAGTCATGAAAGAAGGAAAAAATCTTTTGACATGTTTGACATAATTTGACACATTGCAGAAAAACTGAAGGCTTCGATAATAAAAAGAGCTTCTTTGGTTTAAGTATGCTTGGTGAGCAAAACAGTCTTGAAAGCAGTTCCTGTTCATATATATTTAAAAAAAAAAAAAAAAAACAAGATTAGAGGTGTCAAACAATTTAGATTTTTCAGGTTTGTGTTTTTTCACTTAGCAGGAGCTGTTGATTCTTATCAGAAGTGAATACCTCAGTGCCTTGTCTCCACAAAGTGATTTTAATTGGATTTTTTTTTTTATCATCACAATTTGCCGTTTCCAGAAATTTCCTGATGCAATATTCGCTTCATGAGCGCTTTGGCACTAAATCCTATCATGCCAAATAACTAGGGTTGCCACCCGTCCCGTTTTTCCCAGAATTGTTCTCTTTTTTCACCACCTGTCCCGGAAAAATAAAATCTCTCCCGGGGCACAATTTGTCCCGTTTTTTAGGGGAAATGACAAAACCTCATTTGATTTCCGGCTGTGGTCTAGATAGGGTTGCCAACCCTCCCGTAAAATACGCGATTTCCCCATATTGGGCAACAACTAAAAAACCTGTCCCGTAATGAACTGATGAAGGACACTTTGTCCCGTATACTCGAGACATTGCCATGTGTTTATTTACCGTTTGATGGGACAATGTTGAAATCATTTGACCACTTAAAAGACGGTGAAGTGGTCTCAGATGTTCTGCGCTGCAAAAAAACAGATAAGTAATTATCAGGGTTTCTTTTTCTCGAGAAGCATCCAGAGAGATGCGCTTCAGTCAAAACGTCAAGTCTTTCGGCTTCGCTAGATTGTCAACGCGGCGGGTGGGCGTTTTCACAAGGCGGCGCCCCGCCGAGCCAGACGTCGCGCAAGCCGCACGCTGACCTTTCCGTCTGTCTTCCTGCCCCGTTGCCCGTTTCAGGCGCTACGTGCGATTAGCGCGGCGCAGATGTGAGAGAGAAGCATTAAGGGGCGAGGCGACCACAAGAGTGACGGCCTCATGCTATTTTACTCCCTCGGATCCGAGTTCCAGTTTTTGGGTCTAATTTGCTCATTTACATGCACACACACACACACATAATGAAAGCCAAAGCCCTTTTTTCTTTGTGCGCATGCTAACGCGGCTACACGAAGAAGAGAAGGTGCGCCAGGTCTGGCTGCGATGAAAGGAGACGTTCCTCGGAGAAAGCGGGCACAAAAATAGGACTCTGGCAGCGTTTCAAGTGCTAATACAGCTCCGGTCCCCAGGCTAGCGCGCCTTTTCTCATCAGCACTTTGCGTCGCAGCCGCGGCTAATTGAATGGTAATGAGAGGTGGTTTGGATTGGGGACTCTTTCTTTGCATTTTTCAGCAAATGTGGGGGGAAATTCTGAATACAGAAATTAAGCGCAGCGAGCGTGTTTGCCGAGCCTTAGCTCCCGCCGCGGCGCCAGTGGGCGGCGAGCGCTTTCTTAAAAGGTGTTATTTCAGCCGCGGCTGCCGCACTCGGGTCGGCAGAGGAGTTAAAGAGGCAGAGGGAGTGAAGGAGCCGGGTTGAGATCGATGAAGAAGCCGTTGGCGGCGGACCATTAGTGATGCGGTGAGCGCCCCCCTCAAACCCTCCCCACCCACCTCTAAAGCCTCTCAACAATTTCCCCTGACCTTTTACCTGAAGACACATTTGCGCGCTCCTCTTCAAATGTCTGCCCTCGTCATGACGTCCTCTCAGCAGGCCGCCATAGCGAGAGACGAACAGATCGCAGGGCGTTTCATTGAACTACGTCTTTTATCTCTTTTTTTCACTTTTTCGTACCTTCCTATCTCTGCCACCGGACTCAGGTGAATAAACATGGAGACGGGAGAAGTGCCACAGGTGGCTTGCGGCGGCGTGATAGAGGTGCCTTCAGGCCGTGTGGCTGCACGTCCATCATCTGGACTCTCTCACCCCACCTGTCTCCTCCCACTGAGGCTGCTCAGGCCAGCGGGGTCAAAAGTGGAGACGTTCTTGGCGCAGACTTCCACTTTACTGCTTTCAGAGCTTATGTAAGCCCTGCAGTCACCTGGCTCCTCCATCAGTCCCTCATGATCTGGAGAGGCTGAATTGAAATCAACCGAGACTTTATTGACTTTTTACGTTCAAAATCCCTCCAAAAACAATAAATTATTAATTAATTAATTAATTAATTTAAAAACACCTTGCGTCACACAACCTGGTTTTGCGGCTTTTGCAGTTTTTATGAAGAGGCCTAGAAGTAAAAATGAAAATGTAATTATTATTATTATATGAAGAAGAAGAATAAATATATAAACCTCTCTGTGTCATGTAAACTACTTAAACCCATCTTAAAAATCCGCCATCCAAAAAGCCAACAGCCGAGCTGCCTTGCTTCAGGTGAGACTGTAGAACCAGGAGTCACACTTGTGTAGTCAGAAAAGTATCTGGTGGTCAGAAAATGTCTGTGTTGTTTCAACACTGGCCGACTCCTGATGTTTGTGTGCCAGTCTGCGTTCAGAACCGCTGTGCTGCGACTCAGTCAGTCAGTCAGGAAGAGCTTTCTATAAGATCCACTTCAGAATTCGAGTTCCAAAACACACAGAGACCACAAACAAGCCTCCGGTGAGTGGGCCGATGATTAAACGCACCTCTGAATCACTACTAGTGGCGGTGGCTGGAATAATTAGCTCTTTTTTTTTACCTTGTCGACTGTTATTGGCACAACTTTAGCAGCAGAACGGCAGCAGTTCAGCCTCAAAGTGCCTCGCTGCTTTTTATTAAGTGACACTAGACAAAAAAAAAGAAGTAAGTAATCTGCTGAATACAAAGTGCTCTCTCTTAGACGAGACACTTACTCATTCCTGTGCTTCACACACACACACACACACACACAGCAGATGTTTCACATAATGGGAGCACAACAGGAAGAGAATTCAATTCAATTTGGCCCGAGGTGTAATAGGACATCAAGTGGAAGAGGAAAGGCGATAGGGTTTCACACTGGAGGCCCATCTGTGTGTGTGTGTGTCTCTCTCTCTCTCTCTCTCTCTCTCTCTCTCTCTCTCTCTCTCTCTCTCTCTCTCTCTCTCTCTCTCTCTCTCTCTCTCTCTCTCTCTCTCACACACACACACACACACACACACACACACACAGCCGGCCTTTCAAACGCACCTAAGCTGGAAGCGTGGTTCTGCTGAGAGTAGACCAGGGCGTGGTGCATCATGGGACGTAATTGTCCTCTCCACTGACACCACCAAGGGTCGGGGGTGGAGATTTATTTATTTATTTTTCCAATGACACATGCTATGTGTGTGTGTGTGTGTGTGTGTGTGTGTGTGTGTGTGTGTGTGTGTGTGTGTGTGTGTGTGTCACCTCGCACGGCTTCATCCCATTTAAAAGGGAGGATTAAGGGGAGTCCAGCGCAGCGGTCATGCGACCTTTGGCCGCTACATTAGAGATGACAGTCAGGTGGCATGATCCCACTCCAGCGGCGACTAATCACAGGTAGTGGCGGCGCCATCAGGGGATCAGTGGAATTTACCTGATTGAATCAATAATTTAAGGTCGGTGCTGTATGTTTGGATTTGACCCTGGATTAAATTTGCATTAAAATAAAAGTCATTTCATTTGTTGTCTTGGACATTTTGGGATTATTTGTGTGCATTTCTGAAGTGCACTTGTTGGAGAAAGAAACTATCTACATAGTATCTAGCAGTCGTCGCTGTTTCCACATGCATCGTGAGAGTTGTGCTTTGTGGTCAGTATGACATTCATTTTTCAGACAAACACCTTTTAAGCGCTGACGTTGGCCGAGTGGTTCAAAGGAAATTAACTGTAACTATTTATTCAAGATGTTCACTAATGAGATGGTATTTACATCTTGATGTTCGGTGAAGTTGATGCTGCAATCATCATCATCCAAAATTTGCATTTGATTTAACAGAAACACACCAACGTGTCCGCAGTCAAGCACTTCCACACTGCAGCACTCAACACATATCTATATCTTGACATATATTCCTCTGCTAATAGGACTTTTCTGATGAAAATCCCTGAGCATTAAATATGAATAGAAATAAGCAATCTCTGCTCGGAGGCTTCATATCTTTCCATCAGTAAACACATATGTAACGTTTTGTATCTCAGCAGAACATGATCCGAAAAAAATAAAAGTCTGAAAAACACTGCGGCGGCTGGTTTCGCAGAGAGCGATCGCTGAATCTTTCATGACCGTCTTTATCTTCGAAAGCCCCTAAACGCAGACGTTCCGCCCGTGTCAGCGTGTGTCGGCTCTTTACAGGGATGTTTTACCAGCCCGGCTTACGATGCACCTCGCCACGTCCCGCCTCGTTCTGGTCGCGGGTGTTTACTCACTGGAGCCGCTAATGAGGTCCTTGTGGTTCCGCCATTTCCCAGAGTTCCCTGCTGCTGCACCACATCCTCCCAGTGTCTCGGCCAACAGATGCAGGGCAAAGGAGGCAGCCGGCGGTGACCAGAAAGAAGCTCACTTGCCCAAATGACTGTTTAGGCTGAACCGCGGCGGGCCGGGACGTGTTGGGCCTGCTCAGGCAGCTTCTTCGCTCAAGGACGGTGCTTTTCAAAATCTGTAACTTTTTTTGTGAAAATTTCAGCATGAAGCCGAGCTTTGCCTGGACTCTGGTGAACACTGCTGAGAGCTTTGTAATTCACCGCAGACGCGCCAGGAAGGTTGGCGGTCGTCTTTGTCGGGATCGACCATGACGTTGTCATCAGTTAGGTTGAAGCAGAGCGATCTTTTGAGAGGTCAGAAGGTGCCAGAAGTCAAACGGAGATGACGATTACAACAATGACTTCCTGTCGAGCACCACAGCTCATTTCCCAGTGCTGGTTCCTAAAAATGTTTTACTCAGGAGCTTTGCACTGTGGCTTTGGGGGTTCGAGTAGCCTTCTGGGTACTCGGATGGCGCCACATGAGCTGCCTGGAGAGGACGTTGCCATGTTCACAATTGAGTTTGTGATCTGTTGGCCAGAATTCGATCCCTCTGTGAAACCCCAGAGGGGTGACGTGGATCAGCAGGCCTCCCTCCACCAGACATTTTGCTCAGATTTCAAATCTTTGCAAAGTTGCCCTTTCACGCGCTGGTGTCTGTGATGATTTTGTGTGTGTGTGTGTGTGTGTGTGTGTGATGTTGCCTCAGCTGCCACAGGGAGGAACAGCAGGTGCAAAAACAAGATCCGCTTTATGTTCAAATTAAAACATGAGTTTTCGAATCGGAAACCTTGAGTCCCTGAAAGACAGACCAGCGCCTCAGTCCCTCTTCTGCTCCTCCTTAGAGTTTGGACCAAGTTTTTAAGACTTCTGTTCATTCCAAAAAAAAAAATTCCACATCTTGTTTTATCTCATAATCTTGCACAAATTCTTTCACGGCGCTCAGCAAACACACCTGGCAGGAGCTGCTGCTGCTGCTGCTGCTGCTGCTGCTGCCGCTGTCGTCGGAGCCTGTAGTTGGGCGTGAACTCGTCTCATTGCTGGAGTTCCTGGAAGCTTCTCTGCGGCCGCGGCTGCTCATTTGTGAGTGTGGAATGTTTTGTCCTCTCCTGCTGCCTGCAGATCCGTCTTCAGTGGCCCCCGCTGTTTGCTTTTCAGTTTACGGGGCCCACACACACACACACACACACACACACACACACACACACACACACACACACACACACACAGTCAGAGACGACACTAGTGCGTGCTTACACACACACAGATACGCACACACACACACACGCACAATCCCTCCTCCCGCTAGCCTTTCTTTTATTATGGGAATTCCAGGCGCAAGTGAGTGAAGCAGGGAGGCCGTGTAGAGGCCCATCCCCCTCCCATCCCCTCCCCTCCCCCTCCCTCCCCCTCCCATCCCTGCTCCTCTCAGCCTGGTGTCCCCTCTTTCTCAGGGAATTCTCATGGGGGCCGAGGCAGACGAGGAGGAGGGAAAGGAAGAGGAGGAGGAGGAGGAGGAGACGAAGGGAAGGAGAGCACGGCTAATTCATCAATAATCTTTACCTAATCCCTTCCCGCTCCCCCTCTGCCGACTCTCCACTTACTTACTCTCTCTGCCTGCAGGCATTCCAGCAATACATTCACCCCCTACCACACACACACACACACACACACACACACACACAGGCACATCCAGGTCCAACACTCTCTCTCACACACACACACACACAGGCACATCCAGCTCCAACACTCTCTCTCACACACACACACACACACACACACAGGAACATCCAGCTCCGACACGCTCACACACACACACAAACACACAAAGAGTCTGTCTTAACACGTCTAAAGGGAAAAGATGAATCGGGCTGAAGAGTGTTTTTTTTTTTTTTTCCTTCTTTCACCTCCGTGTGTGTTCTGCTTTTTGTGTGTGAGTGTGTAGTGTAAGTCGAGTCCTCCATTGATCTGAGGCGAGGGGTGGGGTGGGTGGGGCCGGTGGAGGTGGGGTTGGGGGGATTGCGTGTCTCTTCTCCGGCAGTGATTACGGAGTAGAAGACGAGGTGTGGCAAAATAAAAAAAACTGGGTGGCGTCTAGAGGCTTTTGTCTGTAGTTCCTGTTGAGCCCGGCAGCCGGGGGGGTGGGAGGTGGGGGTTGGAGGTGGGGGTGGGGATGGCTGTTGGGAGGCTCCGCCTGTCTGTCAGTGTGAGTGTGTGTCCCGCAGCCAGCCAGCCTCAGTCTGGGACCGCTGCTGCTGCTGCTGCTGCTGCTGCGTGTGTGGTGGGTTGGACGCCGCTCGCAGAGGACCGGGACCTGGAGCAGGAACAGGAGGAGGAACCGGAGCGGAGCAGTGGAGCCCAGAGAGAGAGAGAGAGACAGGGAGAGAGAGAGGACCTCGCGTTGGAACTACTTTTCTATTTTTCTCCTCCACCTCCCTGGTTTTCGTTGTTCTGTATTTTTTGGGGGAGTTTTTTTTTTTTTTTTATCCTTAAACAACCTCATTTATTCTTCCACTTGCTGGAGGTTTTTCAGAGAGGAACCCCCGCCCCCCTCCACCACCACCACCACCACCGACATAAAAAAGAAAAAGTTCTGCGAGTTGCGCTCCACAGCTTTTTGAAGAGCCTCGCTTCCAAAATAAAGATCCTCTTGATTTTTTTTTTCTAGATTTTTTTTTTCTTACGGAGGGATTTAAAGGATGCAATTTCAACGATAAACTCGGCTTGGAATATGGGACTTTTAATCTCTGGTTTGGACCACAGGGACAGGCAAATATGTTTTTGTGCTCGGCTCTGGGTAATTTTCATAAGTATGTCACATTTATTCTATTTGTTCTGTGATGGTTTTGCCCTACTTTGCATTATTTATTTTATTCCCCCTCGCCGCCGCTGGAGTAACTTTGCATTTGTTGCGTTGTTGGTTTGTTGTTTTGTTTTGTCTGGATGAAGTGGCTGCAACACACTGACGGCTGGATGTAAACACACGAGCTTGTCGCTGGGTTTTGGTCCCTGTGCGTCTCGCTCGGCGGCCGCGGCTGCTCCGGATGCTGCCGGCCGATCAACCGGCGGTCATGGGATTAGCGCGTGCTGACCTTCCAGTCCTTTTCTTCTCCATGCCTGACTGACCGAATGAACCGAGCTGACCCTTGTGACTTAATGCGCCTTGTTGATGGGGGGGGCTCTCATTTTATTTACCTCTCCGTTTTCTGTTTGACAAGAGGGGCCACAGCTGGATTTAACCGCTCCCCTCTGTTTTGTTTTGTCTCTGCAGCTCTGGCAGCTAAAACCTCTCCGACCAGCTCGGACGCCCTCCTCAGCTCCTCGGCGATGACGGCCAGCCCCTCGCCGCCCAGCGTCTACCTCCCCGCCAACTTCAAAATGTCCAACGCGCAGCTGGCCTTCTTCCTGCGGGAGGCGCAGAGCACGGGACAAACGCTTGGCGGCGGCAGGACCGTCGGTGGTGGCGCCCCCGGTGGCGGTGGCGGCGGCGCCCCCGGTGGCGGTGCTGCTGCCGGGCACCCGCTGCAGCGCTCAGAGAGTTTTGTGGTTTTCCAAACAAAGGACCTACCGGCCATCAACATCAGCTTTGGCTCCTTCTCGCGGGACCAGGTCCTGTCCAAGGAGCTGCTGCAGCCCACCAGTCCGCTGGACGTCCCGGGTCAGCTGACCGTCAACTGGAAGGTGCGGGCCTTCATAGTCCAGACCCGGGTCTTCTCCAACAGCCCCGCCGTGCAGGTCTTCTTCTACATCGCCGGCCGCGACTGGGACGACTTCAAGGCTCAGGACCGGCTGCCGTGCGTCCGCCTGCACGCCTTCCGGGACGTGCGGGAGATCAAGACGTCGTGCCGCTTGAAGGGCAGCCTGGCGCAGTGCCTGGCCCAGCTGGAGCTGCCGCCGTCCTGGTTCAACGTCAACGTGGCGCCGCTGGGACGCAGGAAAGGCTCGGGCGGCGGCGGTGGCGGCGGCGGCGGCGGAGACGGGCTGCTGGATGGGCTGAGCAGCGAGACGCTGCAGGCCGAGCTCTACTACGCTGCACGGGCCCAGCGCGGACGGCGAGTGCAGCGAGGGTCGCGGCGGAGGCGGCGGGTCGAGGGGCGAGCCTCCGTCACAGCACCCCCTGCTGCGCATCGGCAGCATCAGCCTGTACCAGGCCAACCAGGAGCAGCTGCTGGTGGACAAGCAGCTGGACAAGAACATGTTCCTCCGGCTGCCCGAGAAGCCCCTCAAACCCGGGGAGACCCTGAAGATCTCCGTCTACCTGATGCCCAACTCCACCGTCGAGCAGTTCACCCTCAAGTAAGTCCTGCGTCAAGCACACACACACGCGTCAAGCACACACTCACTCCAACGGCCTCCGAGGGTTCCTGCTGTTTTTTCCACCTGAATGTCACATTTAATGACCTTCTTTAAATCTGGGCATTATAGTTTCTTGGGAGGGGAGAAAGAGAGAGAGAGAAAAAACACGATCGAGCTGTTTACATCCGCAGCCAAGGCTCATTTCACCACCCGTCATGTACACGAGAATTATGGATGAATGAATTTGCCTTGAATGTCTCGCTGCCTGATCGTCGTCGCTCGCCATAATTGCCGGTTTGTAATTTGTCCGAGGTTGAGTGGAAAGAAGGCAGGGGAAGTGCAGCACAATTACGAGGAAGCCGCCTTCAGATTAGTAAGCGGCGTGTTTGTTGTTCATGCTGTTTGACGGCAGTCAAGGCCAATGTTGCACAAATCCACAGCTTTTTTTTTGGTTTTCCTGGATATTTGTCAGCGCCTCCGTCACACTGATGTGGGCCTGTGAGCAGTCAGATTTCTAAATTCTGAAAGCCTCCCTCCACGAGGAGAGGACAGGGTTAAAGAGCGGGGGGAGTTTTTTGTTGTTGTTGTTTTTTTCCTCCCTTTGCAAAGTGGTGACTGGTCACACGCTGAGGTTTTCCTCTTTTTCGCTCACCCCGGGACGGTGTGGTAATTTGCCTCGAACCGCTGCACAAAGCAGTTTTGTGGCCTTTTTCTTGCGGATCACATTTTTCCATTTTTAACACGTGTCGTAGATGTTTATCTGGCGGCGGTGCCCACAGCCGACGCATCATACTGTTTATAGCTGATGCTATCCGGAAAATATTCACTCCGTGTGTAATGAAAGGTGGCAAATCTCTCTGAAGTTTCTGGATGTGTGTGTGTGTGTGTGTGTGTGTGTGTGTGTGTGTGTGTGTGTGTTGGGGGGTGGATTGAGAGTAAAGTCACTATTTTAACCTTACGTTCACAAATTGTTTTAAAATTTGCACTTTCATGATGTTAACGTTGACTTTAAACGTGCAAATTTGTTGCCAAACCATTAAAATAACAGCGTCATGCTTTAGCATGGAAATAAGCCAGGCAGTGGACAATGTCTTTCACTTTAAAGATCCAATGTGTCAAATTAAGAACCACCCAATGGTCAGAAAGCAGATTGCAGACATTGTTAATGTTAATGGCAGTTTTCTGATGCCCCACTTGATCAATTGACTGATTACAGGGTGAAAAAAAATCATCAAAACTTGAGCAGAGCCACGGTGGGGAATTTGGCCTGCCTCCGCAGGTGGACACACTGCTAATGTGAACATAAAGGCTTGTTAGCTGGATTGGTAGCAAATGACCAAACATACATCTTTATTTTTAGTGAGTCTGTCTTCTTTAAAACGTGCTCGTCCCACTTTTTATATCCACATCAAGCTGATAGTTGCAGCTCAGTGGATCTTGATGATGACATCTTGCACAAAAGCATTTCAATGCCATGAACCAGGCACACTGACTAGTTGCATTTGAATTGGCTGCTGTCTGTGTCTGCTCTGTGTCTCCCCTATAGTGACAGATAATGCTAGGAGGTCTGCCGGTGAGCAAGAGATCATTATTTCTCTCCTGCACCCTCCTTTCCTTTCCTTTCCTTTTCTTGAGGTTTCAGTACCTGCCCTTTCCACACGCCGGAATCACTTTGTCCACCTTCCAAATGTTCCACAACATGATCATTAGCCAAAGGCCAACCGAGTCGAGTCCGTCGGTCCCGAACAGAAATCAGACCCCCTTCTGCAGACAAAACCTCCAGTTTAGCGGAGATGATGAGCTGATGCTCAGCGTGAAGCTCCTTTAGAGTTTCTTCTCTTGGGCGGCTTTTATCAGGTCATTTAACTTTGTTCGCTTTAGTAAGAAAAAAAATTTTCACAAGAAACTTAGCAGCGTCAAAGGAAAACAAACTGAAAGCCAAAACTGAAAGCGGTGTTGCTGGGCACAGTGCAACCAAACTCGCTGTTTTCAGGCCATTTCTTTGAAAAACAAAAATACAAAAACAGAACTATTTCTCCTCGTTCCTTCAGTGCTCATTTTCACACCCTTTCCCATCTCGTGTGTTCATCGGCAGTTTCTCGCTTCATTGTTATGTGCTCTGACATTAGAGCGGTCTCAGAAGGTTCTGTATTATTCGCTGAGGAGGAAATCAAATTGTGAGTCTGACCCCGCTGCCTGTGGAGGCAGAGCCGAGGGAGCATGAAGCTCGGCGCTCTGCGCTCGGCTCTCCTCCTCGGCTGTCAGTGCAGCAGAAAAGGCTCGGTGAATAAACGCTTACTTGCACTCGACAAAGCCCGAGGAGAACGACTTCCCCTCTGCTCGTGTGTGTGAAGGTAGTGCCGGGAAGTAGAGACGCTGCCTGACTAATTCAGGAACAATGATGAAACTCACTGTAAACATGACGACTGCAGCCTGAACTGAATATTTATCGGGATTAAGATCGAGACAGTTTTGTGGCGCAACAAGTCAGTCAGAATTCCAGCAAAGCATCCAAAAATATTTTATTATTGCATTTGGTATTAAATGTATTGTTTATTTATTATTTTACTAAATCCAAAATTGAAGCAACTTTTGAAAAAATGAATATATGTTGCACTTTGAGTGTAAAGTCAATTTAAAAACATAAAGGTTGCACTGATAAGTTTGGGAGTTGGTGACCCCTCTGGTGGATATATGTAATTGCTTTGGAATGTTTTAAAAGTAAATTGTGACCCGAGGAATCTGGTTTGTCATTTGCTTCAGAAGGGAGTTAAATTATTTCCTTCCCGTTTCTCTTCTGACATCTATCAGCGTCTAAAATTCAGCATGAATTTAAATAAAGGTTATTGGAAAAATACATGTTTTGCAAAAATGAAGACAAAAAAATGCTGCATTCACTCCCTGTTTGTGTTAATTAGTCTGTGACATGACGGTGACCTTGACAAATATTTCCTTCCGGGGAAGAAAACTAGTTGAGGTGAAGTTTTAATTGACGTTATTATTTACTTTGTTTTCAGTTCTTTACAGCCGCTGCTTTTGGGAGAATTTTGCTGGCAGATTTAAAAACAATCGATGAAGTGAAGTGGACGTGTTGACTGAATTCGAATTCCGAATGAATAGCATAATATAGCAGCTCAGAGGGCGCGCGGAAGGCGGCTCTCGTCCATTTCTGCCGCGCCGATGTGATTCCTCATCCTGAGGGCGCTCGCTGAGGCCCGACACGGATTTCTGAACCAACGCTGCGTGTTTACCTCTGTTTGCTCGTACCCACTGACGTGCCGCGGACCTAAAGATATTTCTCTCACATTGTCGGCTCGTTAATTTTCCAGCTCCCCCGCACCCCTCCCCTCCTTCCTGTAAAATGCATGATCCCGGCGCCCGGCGGGCTCCTCCGTGACGGTGAGCCGAGTGATGTAAGCCTTCATCTGGAATCTGGACGCCAACATTGTTTTATCAAATCTCAGTTTAACAGAGTGAGAGAGAGAAAGAGAGAGAGAGAGAGAGGAAGTGGCTATGGGAGTCCGTCAGTCAGCGGTGGTGTGACAACAGCGGCGGCGCAGCTTTGTAGAACAAGGGGAGGGCTTAGTCACGTCCCCTGCCTCCTGAAACATTTAGCTGACCATGTTAGCATCGGCGCCGCCGCTGCCTCTCCCACGGACCCTCGCAGGGGGGGCTTAAAATAAAACGAAAGGGGGGGGCAGACCACGGGAGAAGAAAGGCCCGGCTGCTGCCCGGTTGGTGGGATGTGAACTCGGTAGATGTGGAGGATCCATCCAGCAGGAGGATTAAAGATGCAGCGAGAGGAAAGACAACGTCCTCTCAGATGAATCGCGGCGGCCGATCTCCCTTCGCCTCCACTTTTCCTTATATTTCTTCTCACGTTCGGAACCGCTTTGAAATGTTTCCCGCTTGAGATTGGGGGTTGGCAGAGGGCGGAGGCTTGACGCTAGTAGTGGGGGGCTGGGGGGGGGGATTGTCCCCGTTTTTAAATTAACGCAGAAACACGATAATAACGAGGAGTAGCGCTGGAATCTTCTTACGTGGATGCTGCATTTCTGGAGATTTTGTTTTGTTTTGTTTTAGATCATCCTCATAATCACCAGGAACATTTGATTTTGCTTTCACAGATAATCTCATACTTAAAGTAATTAGCTGAAGGTTAAGACGGATAACAGAGTAAGAGTGTGTAAGCACTCCCTAAATCGACAACCTCTTAAATCACTGCAATGACTCTTATCTCACACATCTGTCTGCTGAAGAGCCTATGGAGGGCTTTATTTTAAAAAAAAAATGTTTTCGCAAGAGGAGCCAAAACCTGCATGAACCTTCTGCTTCTGGTACTTTAGGTCAAAGCCATTTGCTTTTCAGTCACGAAGAAGGTCGGAAAAGATTTCAGCCCAGACTCCAAACTTTTCTCTCCAAAGATTTCAGGGGTCACAGGACAATGTTGGCAAGTGACGGATGAATCCTGACAAAAATGTTGGCCTTATACGAAAACGGGCACCAAAACTTGTCGTCAACATGGCCAAAGCTGTGGCTGTCAAAACAAACAAACAAACCAAAAAACGCTGGGTGTCCTCATGAAGCAGTCGCAGTGCTTCTAAAAAAGCCGGAGAGCAGTCGTGTCATGGTTCATCCCAAAGTCACTGGTGTCGTCCACCAACGTGAGTCAGCGCCGACTGCTGCCGCTGCTAATGAAAGATAATTAATTCCACTCTGCCGCGGGTTCACCTCGCCTTGCCAAAGAGCTCCGGCAGGCAGGAAGCTGGAAAAACTCTCCTGTCTGTTGACTCTGTGGTTCGGGGGGGTCGTTGTAGGACGTCACGTGTGTGTTTCCTTTGTGTAGCCTGTGTCGCTTTTTGCCAGCACTCGGTACGGCCTTGGGTGCCACATGCAGTATTCAAACTGCCCCGCCTCCACATGAAAAGCTCCTGAAGGAGAAGAAGCCGAGGACGGTGACCCACATCCACGGGCCCCCCACCCCCCGAGCCTCCGGCCCCCGCCGGCCAAGCAGTCGCTCGTTAGAAACGTCAAGTAGGAAACATGGAAGCACTTCCCGGTCTTCCCACGTCCTCCTGTTTCTGCTCCCGCCCCCTCACCACCGTCACGGTCCGCCTCTTTTCCCAGCAGCCCTCGGCAGGGCCGAGCGTCAGGTCTGTTTTTGTCGCCTGGCCGCGCCTGCCGTCCAGATCGTGCATCTCACTGGATCTCACTGGAGGTCGATGCGTCTGAGCAACGAATCAACAGTTCCCACCTTCCTTTGTTTCCTTGAACTGGGGTCAAGATGCTGGAGGCCAAAGCAGACAGAGGACAGAATGGACCTCAGTCTAACCCTCCCGTGCGTCGCCTCTGGAAAAGCAGCAGCAATATCAGGTCGCCCGAGTTCCCCTGCAGGTTGAGCTCGGAATTGCAGGAGCAGAAGTTCACGGAATCGTCGCTTTCTCTTCCGGAAATATGCGCTTTGCGGGGGCGTTTACAATCTGGAAAATCTACTTTGACTGTTGAGCTGGAGAGACGCATCTCTCCAGCTCAACAGCCCAACGCTTTGCGTTTCCATCGTTTTTTTTCACTTTCTCACTGCATCGTGTGAGAGGAGCGCGGAACCCTTGACCTGCGGGCCAACAGTATCTTTCCACGCTCTCGCCACTCGCCGCGGTTGAACTTGAATGTATGTTTGTCTTCTTTTAACAGCGGTTGGCGCCGGCGGCACAGAATAAGGACCGACTGCAGGCGCCAAGGCTTCGAATGAAATCGCCCTGTTTGCTTTTCCTCTTTTTTTAAAGTCTCAATAAAGCGAAGTCGCAGGCGTCGGCTCTCGATACGGATGTGGGTTTTATTCCCAGCGCTCAACTCACCTCTGACGCCAGAGCGCCTCTTGGAATTATTTAGTTTTCTTTATTTTTTCCTTTCTCCTCTCTCCACACACAAAGAGTGACCCAAGCACATCCAATTAGGACAGCCATTTTATCGGACTCCTCTCCGCGCTGCAAAGTTCAGCCGAGTCAGACTCAAAGCTGTGAAAGCCATTTCACCAACTGTTCGTTCTATCCTTTCTCCGCCCTACAGCTGGTGGAGGAGGAGGAGGAGGAGGAGGAGGAGGAGAATGAGGAGGCGGCGGCAGCGTTTCATTCGGAGGACGGCATCGCCTTCTCATTAGCGCCACGCAGATTTGCTGCAGCAGTCGCCAGTTGCCGCTTAATTCAGCTCCTTCTGCCATTAATCCTCCTCCGCCCCGCTGAACCCGCCACGTCGGCGTCGTTACGCTAACGAAGGCCATGTGTGGACAAACACGTCGTGAGATGCCGAGCCCCAGCGAAACTCCTGAAAAAATGTCAAAATTGCCGTTTAAAAGAAGGAAAACAACAAAAGAGGAGAAGTGACAGTCGGCACCTGTTTCCTTCACTGAGCACTCAGTGAAACTGCAGTGATGCTGCTGCTGCTGCTGCTGCTGCTGCTGCTGCTGCTGCTGCTGGCAGCGTTAATTGCATCCGACCTGCTGCTATTAGCATGGATTTGTATTTGTGGGTGTGTGTGTGTGCGTGTGTGTGTGTGTGTGTGAAGAAACTAATTTCACGTGAAGTCACGTGACTCCTCGGAACTGGATGCCACCGTCATCCCTATCAAGACGCGGCCTCCCGCCTTTTGTCGTCTAAATGGCTTTTCAATAATCCCTTTAAATTAATGTCGGGAAATATTGCGCCGCCGCTCGCTTAGCTTCGCTTTGCTTTTGCGTCTTTTTTTTCTTCTGTTTTTTTGTGCCTTAATCTGGATTTAATTTACATGTTTGAGATGAGATCTCTCTCCCTCTTCAGCGGGATTATTTTTTTTTTATTTTTTTTTTATCAAAGCGGCCCCCAACGGTTCCCCCACCCCCCTTAAATATATTGTACTGTCATCTTTCTTGTGACACTACGTTGAATAAAGACTTAAGACATATACACACACATATGTGTATATATATGTATATATATATACATATATATATATATATATATATATATATATATATATATATATTTATACATACATGTACATTTAAGCCCACAACATGGTTCAGATGTGCTCCCACAGGTCTCATTACAGTCCTTCATTTTCCCTCCAACTGACAGACAGATAAACTCACAGATGAGTCTTTTTCTCTCTCTCCTCTCTCTCTCTCTCTCTCTCTCTCTCTTGCTCGCTCTCTCTTGTCGGAAGCGTTTTTGATCCTCCGACTCGCCGGCAGACAAATTGACATAAAGCTCAGAGCTCCATAATCAAACACGCCGTCCTTGCCATTCGCTTCCGGTTCGCACGGCTTTAGCGCCTTATCTCCTCAAATCCACTTTCCTTTTCATCTCCCTATCACCCCATGTGCCTTTTTTTTTTTTTTAACACACATCTCATCCCACCCCGGACGGGTTAATGTTCAGTCTGAGCAGTCTGTGGGGGAAAAAAAAACTTTCTCACTGCGCTGTCACTCAAACGGTGAGTGTTCTGTGTCGGTAGGGACGCTGATTAGAGAGGTGTTTACTCCTGCAGTGTGCGCGTGCATGTGCGCGTGTGCGCGTTCAACCTGTTTGCACGCTGCTTTACAAGCTAGTCAGCGATGAATTCGCGCTGCAGTTTCCCAAACGGCCTTAGAAAGTGTGCGGCGCCGTTGCCTGTTAGCATTCGCATTTCGTGCTCGTGCACACAACCCCACCCAGGAGCGGTTGACATTGTAACTCTAACACTTTAAACTTAGTTTTCCCATCTAGCCAAACAACCGAGGGCCTGATTTGCTAAAGGGTGACAGTTTCTCTGCTGCTGTCTTCACATATCTGCGAATAAAGATTCCTTCTGTAAGTCACAATGAACGTGCTTGAAGGAACAGCGCCTTCGACAGATCGCCTCCCACGTTTTGTGCGCACAACTTATTTTCACGTAGCCTTCTCTTGATTACAGCCCTGCGACTGGCCACGCTGCAAGTGATTGTGAGTGATGTAGTTTGCATCTCCTGCTGGCCGTAAATCTTAAAGAGGCGAATAAGAAGAAGCTTAATTAGCGTGTCAAGTTTTAGCGAAAGGCACATCTGACACCAACGACTAAGTCGAAACGTTAACTTTTACACAAATGTGGCTCTTAGCGCTCAATCAAAAAAAAGCCCTTGATTATCAGCAGGGCTGAACTGGAATCGCAGCAAATTGGCCCACACGTCTGCCAGACGCTGATTAAATCCACCACAGAGTGCGGCGGCTGCGGATGTTTTCGCTAAATGTGCTCTAATCACTCAGCCAGCGCCAAAAAGGAAAGTTTTTCCCTTTTGTTATTATATAAAATGTTGGGAAACATTTTCTGGACTGTACTGCATTGCAGTAAAAATCAGTCTTAAGTCTTCAAGTGCCGTCTGCTTTAATGCAGTCTCCAATATTCACCCACATGCTGCATGTGCACTGTTCCGTCCAGCTCACAACTGGATGCAACACATCCAGAGTAGAGGAACTACAAGAATGTCTCCTTTTGTCTTACTGACAAGAAACAACACAATAATTTCCATGTGTTGTTGATGCAAGCAAACCTTTCGAAACACACACAAAATATACTTTTTGGCAAATATTTTGGAATTGAGTGAAATTCAAAGGGGTGTCTGAAAACTGTTTTCTACTTCTGTATATATTGGATTCACTGCAAGCTTCCAGCTCCTGATTGGTCGACATTGGCCGACAAAACGGTGAATCAGATTCAGATTCAGGGCGTTGACGCAAACAGTGAGCGGGTGTGTATCATTAGTCAGCATCAACTCCCACCCCTCCACCCCCCGGCTGTTTCCTTCCTGTCCTGTGAATTTTTTTTCCACATCTTTTCTTTGCGACGGCAGCTCAGAGATTTTTGCAGAGCCGTTCAGCGGCGGCTCCAGTCAGCGTGAAGGAGCCGCCTTTCAAAGCAGGAAGACGACTTGTTTTCGTTTTAATGATGCTCTCCCGCCTCCCTGCCGCACTCCAGTGTTCTGCACTGCTGTCATTTGCTGCACGTCACAACACACACACACACACACACACACACACACACACACACACACACACACACTGTAATCAGATGAATCTGGCATCTTCAAAACTGTCATCAGGTTTTTCAGCCTCGGCGGTTTTGTCGGACCGTCGACGGTTCGGAGTCGTGCACCCACTTACGCAGCTCGACGGCCGGGGCGAGGCAGAGTGAATTATGGGTAAACATGTGGAACACGAGCCCAATCGAAGCGACGGGGTCGATGCACGAGGGCTGGCGACCGTCTAGCGGCGCTCGTCTGATGGTTTCTTTTTCTTTTCTTTTTTTCTGCCTGTCTTCCTTCGGAACAATTAGCCAGAGATGCAGCGTCACCAGTGTTCGGAGCTGCGTCTGCAGCCGATGGACATTACTCACCACCGCTGTTCAATTGTGCTGGCGTGCAACCGCGACGCCTCGAAATTCCAAATTCTGACCTCCCAGGAGCGGCAGGCAGGAGCTTCTCAGAGCCTCGTCTGCCGTCAGTCTGGCAGGATGGGAAGTGGGGAGGTTTTTTTTTCCTTTTTCTTTTCTTTTTCAGTTTTTTTTTTTAACGTGGCCCACTGGTTTCATGACAAAATCTGATATTAGAAAATATTTTTTTAAAAATCACAGACAAGGCTGCAGGATTTCCCATGACGAGCGACCTGCTGCGCTGAGCCGCAGCAGCTTCGCGCCTTCCTGAATGCCAGCCATCATTGAATATCACACACTGGCTTCCACAGCCAACACACACACACACACACACACACACACACACACACACACACACACACACACACACACACACACACACACACACAGTGCTCATGGCTTGAACTTTTAAGGAAAGAAAAATAGAAACTCGTGCTGAAACGTTTGAACAGGCGTGTCGAAAGGCGACGCCCGGACTGGAAGAAGTTAAAACTGCAGTAAAGGAGAAAAAAAATCACTGAAAACACAGAAAATAGAAAACGCTAACAATTCTGGTTTTGTTTTTATGATGTGTAAAATGTGTTGAAACAAGCAGCAGAGTAAGCGGACCATTTTTATTTTTCTATGATAACACAGTGGGAATAACTGCTGCGACCAACTTGAGCGAGCGGAGGCTCTTCTGAAAAAGCTCCGCCCTCTGCGGCCTCATCATCACCTCACATCAACCCGTGGAGGCGATGAGTGCAGCGCCGCGTTCATCCGGGTGGGCGTGGCCGTTGCAATCAGCCTGAGCGGGTGGCTGCCACTCAAACCTTTGGCTGCCACAATGCCATTAGCGCGTGAATGCTAATGAGTCCTCTGAAGCTCCATTGTCTTCATTAAAAGCTGTCAGCAGCGGCAGCACCTGGCTCCGCCCCTCAGCCCTACTCCAATCAGACCGCGGCTCACATGCGCTGACCCCTCCTCCTCCTCCTCCTCCTCCTCCTCCTCCTCCTCCTCTTCCTTCTCCTTTGGTGCGAGGATCTTGTCAAAACTCACCAGATTTCTTGTTTCCATTTCCTTAAGATGTGAAATATTTTGCAGAATCAACCTCTTATTTGTTTTTTTTTTCAAACTTGTCCACACGCTGATCACGTCAGCCCCCCAGGTTCTCAATTTTTAATGAACATTGACATAAAGACACCACATCAGGTGAGCGTCACTTTAAACGCTTCCTCTGCTACTTCCTCCACTTCCTGTGTGGACTCTCTGGCTGCCGGGAGGAAGTTGTTTTGTGGCCCTTCCGACCTGATGCTTTATTAAATATACAGCATGACAGAAGCAATTTGTTTCCCCTCCATAGGAGCCATTTTCCCCTCCTTCTCTCTCTCCTGTCTTTGCAAACACAGCTCACCGCCGCCGCCGTTGTTTGAGGGGTTAAACGTAGTTCAGCGTTCAGCCTCAGGAGAGCAGAGCGCCGAGGACCCGCCTGCAGCAGCATGTAGCGTCGTGCCGGCCGCCTCGTCGCTATTATCTGCCGGGTGCATATTGTTCTCTGGCAGCGGCGGCGCGAACCTGCCCCACCTGCGTCTGTTCGCACCGCCACGTGTGGAACCTTCTCTTATCTCTCGCGTGTTTGTTCTTCTCGGGGGCAGCGCCCGGGGGGGCCGGGGGGGGGGCTGTGCTCAGCAGGGTCGCTTCCCCACCGCCGCTGGAAGCTTGTTCTCTGCCGCAATGAAATTTGGAATCGGCGCCCAGGCGCCTCGCAGCAAACTGGGACGGATTTGTTCCGGACGTTTGCGATGCTCTTCCTCCTCCCTCACTCCCTCCCCCTACTGTTGCATTTAATGGCTGTTCAGCCCTCACGGCGGCTGCGCTGCCGCCTGCGGGACTTTGTCTTCCTCTGCCATGTGTCAGGTGTCGGTGGGCGTGTCTCGCCATGAGGATGCGCTGAATTGGAGAAAGCTCGTTAAAACGGCCGTGCGGAACGCAGTTCTCCTCGACGGCCGATGCCTTCTGCTAGTTTTGCGGTGGGAAGTGTTGTTGATGTAGTTGTCGTAGTTGTGAGGGAGAGAAGTTCTCGTTGCCGTGGAACCTTCTGCTCTGCACAGAAATGATTTGCACTCCACCTGGTTTTTCCTCTTCTTCCTTTAAACGAGGAAAGCGCAAAAAGGTTTAAGTCTGAACTCTTGCAGCTCCACCTTGAAAAGCTCCCAGTGGAATCATTTTTGAATGCCTTGAAACAGTCGACCCTTTTATGGGAAAAAGGCGGGGCTACCAACAGCAGTTTAGTTACACTAAAACCAGGAAGTTTTGTTAAGAATCAAATGTGGATTGTGGGTTGCAACAGTAATCCATTAAAAGAAGAGGATAAAACAGCACTGGAGGTTTTAATCGCCGAAATGTTTTTGGCATGATTATTATTTTTTATTTTTTTTGGGTGATTCCCATGTTTTTCATTGCTCAACCCTGGCTGTTGCTCCAACAGAAAGCCTTGAGATCCACTGAGAGTGAAGAAATCTGATTGTCCTGCTTGGAATGTGACAGACAGGAAATTCATCCAATGACTTCCCAAGCTGCTATTTTTTAAGAGCTGCTTTTTCCCCCACATGAACAGAAAACAGTAGACCATTATTGTTTGTGTTCTGCCATTCTTCCTTTCACAACATTTGTTTTCCACTTTCCAAAATCTTCAGATTTTCAGTTTTGCTCCTTGTTTACCCTGAACTTATATATCTGGAAGAATGAGAGAGTGAAGGGGGCCCTGGGTCGACTTTTAATTATGATGTTTTACCCTCAAGACCGCATCGATCATTGGCTTCTTCCTTCATTAGCTGCGCGTTAATGAAGAAGCAGGAGGGGCAAGGGGAGGGGAACGCGTGAAAGAAAGTTGCTGCGGGAAGTTTTCCAGGCACTTAGTGTTTGTATTGAGTGCAGTTAATTACTCCTATGTCAAAGTATCCATCAGCCTCCATTAGCTCCCCGCCCACCCGCGACACCGTCGCCGCCGTCGCCACCGAGCAGTTGAGGAGCGTCAGGGGGACGGACTTCTTGGCGGTGCAGACTGAAGGAGATTTATTCCAAATTCATCAACAGAATTTCTACAATATTTCTATTTATCACACTGTACGTGCCCACACAGGTCATCGATTAGTGGAACACTGCTAGCGAGTTGAGACTAAAGCGAAATCTTTGCGCTGAACGCAGTTTAAAACTTTTCATTTAACATAAAGCAAAAATCGATGGCTTCACACACACACACACACACACACGCACAACACGGACGAGCTGACATTTTATTTGTCGCTCTCTCACCCATCACCTGATATCGGCCGAGCTAAGCCGATAGCTTGACCCCATTGTGAGTCTGCCGGAAAAAAAGAAAATGCGCGACTGTAAAATCGTTTTGACAAGAAAAATGATCTGGCTGCCGTGAGTCCGAGTGCAGCGTCAGGAGGGAAACTCAAACAGCTGAGTGATGCAGGAAACAGATCAGCTGCAGACAAAGAGAAGATTAGACGTCCAGTTTGAAGGAGGTCCAGCCCAGAGTGGAACACGGTATTCAGAATTTTGTGTACAATCAGCTGAAACTGAGATATTCTTTTATTATTATTCTTTTTTTAAATCAATTTGTGATATTTTTTTCTTCAAACCTGCAGAGGTTGCAGGTCCTTTTTTTCCTGCTGATGTTTATTACAGAAGCCCAGACGGGACAAACAAACTTTTTTTTTCCCTTCTCAACTAAGAACATGACACACAAGTTGTTGCAGAAAAAGGTCGGACAGGAGAGACAGATGCTGATGTTGTTGTTGTTGTTTTACCGCAAGCTAACAGTTTACAAATCACCCCTTAATGCCTGTGTTTCTATTGGTTGTAGGGTCAATAAATGTTTTCCTGGCAGTGGAAGAAGGAAAGAAAGATCCTCCTTCCTGCCACTAAACACGGGCTACAATTAATTTTAATGGCGCTGCGGCGTCGCCCACAGAGTGTGCGGCCACTCGTCTCGTGTGTTATCGGAGGATGAGGGATTACAAATTCCACAACACGTCGCCTGCAGATCAACTCAGGATTTACTCTTTTTTCTGCAAAGCACCGTTACCAGGCAACAAAGCCGCGGAGCCTCGCCAAACAAAAAAAATAAAAATAAAACTTTGGTCGGCTGTTGGTATCAACACTTCATTTGCTTGAAGGAAAAGGCTAACGATTCTCTGCTTTGGGGACGGTGGCCAGGTAGCGCCCCCTGCAGGTCTATGATGGGGGATGTGCCATCAGCAAGGGTCCTTCCCTCTGCACGTCCCGGCGCCCTCTGTTGGACCCCAGCGGCGGCTCAGCGCCGATCGGAAGCGACAACACGTCCCCGACACCCTCAGTCGGCGCCCGGCTCTTGTCTGCGGCTTCCCTCCGGTGTCCCTGGTGTTGCTGGAATGAGAGGAGGGGAATAGTGTGTGTGTTTACCCAGATCCAACAGCAGCAGCCAGGATGCCTCTTGTGCTCTGCTGGGCATGTTTCTCACGCAAAAACACCTTCGTCTGGTTCGAGCCGGGCGGACAGAATAACCAGCGGTGAGAGTTTGGAGATGAAGGTGGCGGAGCAGGAACGGGAATTAATGCGATTTGTTCGCAAGTGTAGCAGAAAAAACAAGCAGAGTATCAAACAGGTGTCGCACAGCGCTGCATGCTAGCTCGCTAACTCGGCTTCATACACAAGAAATTAGACATCAAACCAGAACTGCGATTCAAGAACTTGAGTTCCAGTGGCTCAGGATTTTTTTTTTTCTAATCACAAACACACACACACACACACACACACACACGTACTTCTATAAAAACTTTGAGTTACTTAAGATGATACTGAAGACTTATAGACCGAAGCAGACATCATACATCTAAAGCTTCCTCGTTAGCCAATCCAAAATATCCCCTTCCAGGACGAGCAACGCTTGTAGGTGTGTCTTGAAACTGCATTCCCTTTAGTAACCTGTAGGTGGAGGCTTTGAGTAAATGACGTTCAGGAGTCAGCGACAATGTTAACTTATTGTTAAAGGTGTTACTCTCTTCAGTCTTCGTCCGCCTCTCCTGGTTGTTACAAAGAAATAAACCCTGGAGCAGAGCATAGTTCTCTTGTGAGCCATTACAGTTTTACCGAAAAAAAAAAAAACAAAAAAAAATGTGCATCAAATATTGATCCTGCGCTGTGAATTAATTGCGCGGCAGTTTTAAGTGCTGCACGCCGACACAAACATCCATCAGTCGGCTTTTATCCGGAGCCGATGTGCCGCTACGGACAACAGTTCAGCAGAAAACACAATCCTCCACAGGCTCCAAATTAAACTAACTCCCTCTAATTTGTCTCATTGTAATTCATGAAACTGCACCAAAAAAAAAAAAGGCCCCGAATCGTTGGGCGCGTGCTAATTCACACCGCCGCTAAATCTAAACCGCCCTTCTTTATTTCCAGCTGCATCGAGCGCCGGCCACCTGCTGTCACAGTCCGTTCCTTCTCTCCGAGCAGTCATTGGCAGCAAACATCAGAAGGCGCCGTCCAGCCGAGCGGCGAGTGCAGCCGTTATTGTGCGGCGAGCGCCCGGCAAGCAGGGTGGAGGAGGCGTCCGCTTTTATCTTCACCTGCCTTGGCCGCCGCCGCCGCCTCGCTCTGTGGGAGTTGGAGAGAACTCGGCTTTGATAACCGTCTCAGCCAAGGTGCCGGGGGGGGGGGGGCGGGAAGAGGACGGGAAGGAATAAGGAGCGCAAACAATTTTGGACGGGCGAGACGAGAGGTTTTTCCGAAAAAGAAGCCAGTGCCAAACGTGACTCCGACAATCTGCAGCACGACGACAGCAGCCATCTGTGCCGTGCCAATTACCAGCTGCCTTTCAGAGGCTTTAAATAAAGATGCACAGAGGGGGAAAAAGGAAGAACCCACACGCACGTAGAAAAACTCTAATAGCTTGAAGTTCGTAAATCACGCTTGATGCTATCTTGTGGCGTCGGCTTCACCACTTGTGGCGTCGGCCCTCGCCGCCGTATTTATTAAAGCAATGATGGGCGGCATGTGCACAGCGGAATCCACGTGCATGTGATGTCATGCATTGATGCTTTGCACATGCGTCAGAACTTTTTTTTCTCTCCGTCGGACGAGGTTGCATCTCCGCCAACCAGCTGTGTCGTCGTAACTCCTCCATCGCAGCGGGATCCTGCGAGTCTTGGTCACAGCGGCGCTGCAGCAGCAGGCGGCCGGTCTTAGCAAATCAGGAAGTCACTGTGGGTGTTTGTTCGTGTGTGTGTGTGAGGAGCAAACGTGGAGGTGCAGAAGCCGGCGATCAACAGGAGGCAGAAGTCGGGCGACGGTGTTGGATGTCCTCGCGGCTCGCTGCCCTCGTGTTTTCACGCCGGTGGCTGTCAGCGCCGGTATCGACACGCACTCTGCACAGCCAATCGAACGAGAAGCGGATCCACTTCCTCACTTGCCCTGCTGCGTGCGTGCGTGCGTGCATGCGCGTGTGTGTGTGTGTCCGTGTGTGTGTGTGTGTGTTCGTGTGCATATTTGCTTGGGTGCAAGCTATTTTGAGTGTGTATCAGCGGGACGTTTGGGAACAAACGCATTAGAGATTCACAGGGCTGCGCTGGGCCACTGATGCCCCGCCTCCTTGGCTCCCACCCCCCAACCCCACCGCCCCTCCCCCCGCCCTCTGCTGGAGCAGGCAAGGTCTCGGCCGAGTTCCATTCATTTTCTCCTGCCCAGGTTGCTGTTTTACGTTTTAGTGGCCGGCGTTCATTCTAGTTGTCATCACCGTCATCATCATCATCATCATCATCATTGTCGTTATCATCATCATCATCATCATCATCATCATCATCATCATCATCATTGTCGTTATCATCATCATCATCATCATCATTATCATCATCATCATCATCATCATCATCATCATCATCATCATCATCATCATCATCATCATCACCGTCATCATCGTCATTGTCATCATCATCCTCATCATCGTCATCACCACCATCATCATCATCATCGTCATCGTCATCATGAACACCGTCATCATTATCATCATCATCATCATCATCATCATCATCATCATCACCGTAACCACCACCATCATCATCGCTCAGCGAAACACAACTTTGTCTCCGGCTGGATCTTGTTTCTGGAAAGTTTATTTGGCCTGAGAGATTTTAGGAACTGTGGAACATTCTGACCTCCGCCGCCTCAATGGTCAGTGGCCATGGGTCAAAGGTCAAGGCCAGTTGCTGAGAACGGATCAATATTTTTACCCACTGAAGCAAATCACGAAACATGCAACTCTGAAAACTGTTGCATTTCCTCGGCCTCTCACGCACGCTGTAGCCCCGCCCACCCCGAGTCAAAACACCACAAGGCCTGTGTCGGTTGCTGTGCACCGTGGCAGCGTGCACGTACTCAAACAAACAGCGAAAACGCACTGATAATCTCATGTCTGGATTTAGTGGCACCCGCTTCACATTTATCCACATTTTACCCATCTGCCGTCACCCCACCATGACCGAGCCCTGCTCCTGCGTGCGGCGCGTTGCATCATCAGGGGCAGGCGCTGATGGATCGTGTCCTCACTTCCCCTCCACCCCGCCCCCCGCCGCGGCTGATTCCACGGCGGAGCGAAATCATTTGCCTCGGCAGCAACATATTAATTGGGTTTTGGGGAAAGAGAGCAGCAGGGCGGGGGCCGGGGGGCGGGGCATGAATAATGAAGCGTCCCCGGTCGCCTGTGTTTTCCCCGCTGTGTGAGCCGAGCCGGAGGTTTTAGAGCAGCTCCACTCTGCGTATTTCACTCCGCAAACACTCCGACACGCCGACGCTCGACGGCTCTGATGAACTTCCGCTCACAGCGCAGCCGCCCCCGAAACAAACCCAGACTAATTTCTTCTCCGTTACAAAAAGCTGTTAGCTTTTGTTTTTTGGGGGTGACTTTTTTTTTTTTTTTTTTTTTTTACCTAATGTCGGGATTAGCCACACACGGCGACTTTAGTTTTGAATGAAACGCTCAACATCTGTGGGGAGATTAGCAGCAGTTCCAGCAGTGCGATGGGGGGAAAGTATTTTCTTCTCTGCTCCCTCAAACCTAGAACACCATGCTGTAAAGCACAAGTCTACTGCAAAAAGTAGAGCAAAGGATCGCGTTGAGGAAGGAGAGGACCATTCAGAGAGGAAACATCTCGTTCTCCACCTCCCTGCTGCACATCGATACCGACAGATGGTTAAAACCTCCACCAGAGAGCCGGAGGACGGGATTCTTCTGTTGGTCTACACCTGGAAGAGTGTCAAAGCAGCTCTGCTCTGCGGAGGCTGGTCCGAACTCGCCCCCCCCCGTCTCTTTATTTATAGCCTTGTCTTCAGAGGTGTGTGTCCAGCTCCCCAGAGTTCTCACGTTGACTCTCCATAAAGGAGGACACCTCCGCAGGGCAAAGGCAGTAAAGAGCTCTCCAACATCTCGCAGCTGTTCTGTACAGGCCGTAAATCTATAATAAGATGTTGGCAGGTAGGAATTTGTGGATGTAAAGCGTTGGAGGAAAAACTGTGGCAGTGTAAACCAGCACTGCAGAGGTTTTCTACCTTCCGCGCAAGGAGAAGCTGCAAGCCTGCCGTTGGCAGAGTGACGGCACGAAACAGGCCTTCTTCTGAGAGGCTGCAGAGAAAGTCAAAAGGTCCCATGCCAGTCCAGCTGGGGGCGCTGTGTCAATGACATGTTAGTGAAAATAAATCAGAAAAGGGGCATTTTTTTTCAAGGAATGGAAGGAATGAAAATCTTAAACTTTAGGTCAAAAATTCTAAACGCAAAAGTGATCAAATGTCGGAAATCAAGTTGAAGCTAAATTTAAAATGTTCCCTGTTATGTTCTGAGTGACGGGTTCATCAGACAGAAGCTGCTGTATTCGACAAAATCGTCACTTTGTTAAAATGTGTTTTTTTTTTCTGTTGAAGCTGTGTGCTGCGGTGCTGCTGCTGCCGGTCTTATCGTCCTCCTCGTCTCAGCGAGGCAGCAAACTCTTCCCGAGCACTTCAGCGGCCCGACTCGCCGGCCATTTAAGCACACAGGAGGCGGGCAGCCGTGTAATTTCCTGCGGGACTTTATTTTCGCCCGAGGCCGAGTGACATTTAGACCGAGCGGTAAACAGCCGAGCCGAGCGCTGCTGGGAGAAGTCGGCCCGACTTTTCATTAAGCGAACAGCTCGTCCGCCCGGGTCTTTGGCCACCGCCGTTCCGTGCGGCCGCATCGGCGCTAACAGCCTTTTTTTTTCTTTTCTTTTTTTTGTCTGACTCTGTTTTGACATTTCATCCGTTGAACTTGGACGGCGGAGGAGGGCAAACTCCTCCGCCGTCTGATGTGAGGGAATCACAGGAGGAGGAGCTCGTTTAGCGACTTCGGCCGCAACTTCACGGCTCCCGCTGCATCTCTCGCCCAAAGTTACTCAACGCTTTGCAATCACTTTAGCTCTTTATCCAAGTTTTTTTTAATTTGCTTTCAGACAAGGCTTCCGACTTTTTTTTTTGTTCAGTTTGTTTTTCCACGCGCGAAGCAGGAGCGCAGGTGGTCTAACCGTCGTTATTTATGGCAGAATTTCTGCAAAATACAGTCATGCAGGACTTAAGGCGCTTCCATCGTTGGGAGACACCACTCTCAATGTGATGTGCTGCAGGGGGAGGGGGGTCGGGGGGTGACTCCACACTTTGGGAATTCCTGGAAGTGGGCGGGCCCTGCGTGCATCCAGGACGGCTGCATCCGCCGCAAAACCCTCCAGAAGCAGCGGCTGTTTCCTGTCGCTCTCCTTGATACAGCGAACACATCGATGCTGACACGAGGTTCGATAAAACGACAAAGACCAGGGAGGCTGCCATCTCTCTCTCTCTCTCGCTCTCTCTCTCTCTCTCTCTCTCTCTCGCTCGCTCTCTCTCTCTCTCTCTCTCTCTGCCTCCCGCTCGCTCTCGCTCTCTCTCCTGGGACAGACGCAATGTGACCACGCGCCGCCTGTCACAGTCAATGGTTGTCAGCCATCGAGGAGGCGGCATCTGCATTCAGCCGCCGCCGCTCTCCCCTTTCTTTATTTAGCAGGGGCGGTGAGCCGGATGGCCGGATGGTCGGATGGGTCTGAGCTCCTCATCGGCGACTTGACTGGCGGCACAATCGGTCGGCTCATTTGGCAAAGAAAGGCAATTAGAGTGGCCGGGGTGAGGAGAGCGAGTGGGGGGACTAGAGCAGAGTGATTTAAATATCCTTGAGGAAGTTGTGTTACGGTGGGGGGGGGGTTGACATGAGGACAGGTCAGCCGACGCAGGGAGGTGAAAGCCGTAATGATCACACGCTCAGTCTGATTCACTCGGCGCTCTGCCGCTCTCCGCTCCCAACGCCGATGACGGAGAGACTCACCAGCCTATTTCTGTCCAGCTTCCCGACTCCCCGACTCCCCCCGCCACCCCACCCCCACCCCCCACGTCTGATTCGTTTTGACGTCTGAGTCTCAGAGCCTGTTGTGACAACGGGCGACCTGTTGATCCCCTCTGTGCTTTTCGAGGAATTCCTCGAGATGCTTCTACAAACGGAGTGCTCGAAGGAAAGCACTGATGTTACGCAAAGTTCGCTTACCCTTATGGAATACAATGTACAACCGGATATCTCTATCATCATCACACAATTATACCAAAACACCTAAATGCCAAACAAGAGAAAATAGCACGACAATTAAAGCGGCAAGCAGCATTTATGAGGCGCAGGCAAAAGCCCTTTCTGCACTGTTTTGTTTTGCCTGCAGGTTGTGCTCTGGACCACCTTGAGTGTTCTATGTACCAAATTTGGGGAGTTTTGAAGCATATTCAGGTTGTAAAATGAACGTCCAAAGAGGCATCAGGGGAAGAAGTAAGAGTAAGAAGAAGAAATGAACCGATGAAGTGCAATAGGGTCTTCACCCTTGCGTAGACTGGTTACAGACTGACTGACTTCAGAGCCTTTTGCTTCAGCTCAGTCCCAAATAAAAATAATAATAAATCATGGAAATACAATTTAGATATTTATTTATCCAAAGAAATGAAAGCGGGACATCCTCCATTGTCCCGCTTTGCAAATTATTGTTATATTTCTCGTGACACAAAGGGTGCTGATACCTCTTCCAGTGACCACACCCCCAGCCAGGTGTTGGCTCCGCCCTCTAAGGCTTGACTTGCTTTTGTCTCCTTCCGAACATGCGGAAGGCCCTACGTGGTCGGTCAGTTTTAGCGGGAAGTTGTTGTTCACATCTGGGAACATCACCACTCTCTGGAGTCGGGACAACAAAAAAACAAAACAAAAAAAAACTAAAGATTTGAAAATAGATCTAAAATGGCATCTTGAATTGACCGCTGTTTGCAACTGCAAGGCTGCAAACATTTATCACTTGTGCCTACAAAAAGCCAATTGTTTCACATCAGTTGGTCTTGACAGCTGTGTGTGTGTGTGTGTGTGTGTGTGTGTGTGTGTGTGGGTTGAGTGCAGAAAGCACTCACGGAATCCTCCTTTTTAATTAGATGGGAAGTCGCTCTAAGTCCTGCAAGTGCCTGATCAAATCGCAACTCCTCATATTAAAATGTGACTCATCACTTCATCGCCGGGCCTCTTTTCCCGCCTCGGAATTCAGATCTCAGGCTTTGATCGGGTCAAAGTTCTGACATCAGAACGAGCTCGAGCCCTCACTTCTGTTCACGTATTTCTCACCGTCGACCCTGAAATCCGCCCACTGGCTCCTGGCTAAATTGCTGCGACTGCTCCCATCCACAGGTGGCGCCGTCCCAAGTCACAGAGCCCAAAATAGCCCTGGAAAAAATACGCCTAATGGCGGCACTGTGACTGCGGCTCCATTTGCGGCCCTGGAGGATGGACTTGCACTTTGTGCCGTTTGCATGAAACATTGATGATGTACGAGTCGGCCTTCACGGCCGCCAAGCATCTGCGGGGGCTCGTCCCCGTGGCTGCGCAGCTTTGTCAAATTAAACAGTCGGTGTGGCACGGGCCGGGATCCAATCTTTGTTTTCAGCTCTTTTAATGCCAAAACACCTGTTATCAACGACGGCTGGGAGTGATCAAACAAACCCTGCCCTCCTCCGCCAGCACCCGCCGCACTTTATCTCAGCTTCTTCTTTTTTTTTACCTCCCCCCTCGCTGATCTCCGTAATTGAGTATGCAGAGGGGCACGCCTGATATTTCGCTGATTTGCAGGCAACCTGACATTTATGCCGTCTTGAAATTAATCTGGCACTACTGTTTCGGCTGCCAGGTGAAAGTTGCGGGAGGAATTAAGGGGCTGCGCCCGCCAAAGACGGATTGAGGAGTTTCTGCGATGCCACCAAGTGAAAGAAAAAAGAAAAAAAATTTTCATCCGAGCGGCCGCGGAAAGACGCAAAAATGCGCCGGGGCCCTGCGACCGACAACAGCTGCCGCTCGGAATTTTTTAGCCACGCACGGATGTCAGGGAAAGGCGCGTTGGCGTGGAGCGGAAGCTCCATATGGGACGGAGGCGCAGATGGTTTGAGGAAGACGCTAGGCGTTAATAAATGAAAGGCGGCAGCATTTTTGGGGTTTGGAGGTTTTTTATGCGAAATCAGTTGCTGAGCGTGGCCTTGTTTTTTTTTTTACGCCACTAGATCAAAGTTTCTGGTGGGGGAACAGCTGTAGCACCGTGCACTTTTTTTTTAGGAATGAGAGCAGATGGGACGGATGAAGGTATGGCCATTAAAGGTCTAAGGTTCATTTATTGACGGCTGAAACACATTGCAGTTGGCTTTTTAAAGGGTAACGTCACTGTTTTCTTGGACATTTTCTGATGGAGCTGCAAAGGCTTTTTTCTTGCTTGTTTTTTGGGGGGTTGAATCTGGGGACACAGGCAACGAGCCGCAGGGTCTCCAGGAAGCAACAGAAGCCGTTTCAAGCCGTAACTGGAGCTGCGGGTCTCGCCTTGAAGCCGCCGGCTTTTGTTTTTGTTTTTTTCACTTTTTCCCCTGGTTGCAATCTGAAACCCTGCAGCCAACCAGTAAGCCCCTGCTCCTCCAGTCTGGCCAGGGATCGAACTTTTGTCACGACCCTTCTTTCTCCCACATGGCGGTTTGACTTACCTGCAGCGGCCCTGCGGCAGACATGACGTCACGCTGCCCACTTAACAAAAACCTGCGGGGTAACAGGAGAAGCCGGGAGATGAGGGTGGACTAAAGTTTCTGCACCCGGAGGGAAATCAGTCTTCAAAACTTTTTTTTTGGTCAGGGATGGGGGGGCAATCACTGCTAAGCCTGCAATCAGATCAAATATGTGCACTGCTGAACCAGGAGCTGCAGCAGCAGCAGCAGCAGCAGCAGCTTTTGTGACCCGAAGAGACACAAAGGCTGCTGCTGGGAGCTGAAGAACTGAAACCTTCTATCAGCTGCAGCCCTGCAAGTGGCACAGCAGAATCTAGCAGTCACACTGCATCCAACACACACACACACACACACACACACACAGTGTTTTGAAGGATGATATATCTGTTGGTGAACTCGTCCTCCACCTCCTCAGAAAGCTTCCAACATCGTGGCTCTGGGAATCAGCCCTTTGCGATGTCACACAGGGTCAGCGAACCCGCTTTGTGACAGCACGTCAGCCATTTTGAACCCCCCATTTCAATTTATTAACAACTTAAGATGCGATTGAAAATAGGTGTTTGGCAGTAACACAAAACATTGGGTTTTGCAGCCTAAACGTCCACCAATGACGACCCTCTGCTCATCGTTCCGCCTCTCTGACCCGACCCGAGCGCCGCACGGCCAACCTTGGCCAGCCTTGGCCAGCCTTGGCCAGAAAAGATGTGGGTTTCCTCTCCTTCACCCCTCCAGGCCAAAGCAACAACAACGACAACAACAAAGCGGCCTTGTGTGCTGCAGGCTGATGGCTGTAGGCGGCGGGGAGCCAATAAGACGCGGTGGTGCGGCAACACAGTGCAGCTTGGAGGACGCCCGTGGCCAAAGCCAAGTGATGTGCGCTCGCTCTCAGTTTTAATTTAGCACCAAAAATAGTTCCCACCTGGACCTGAAGGCCTCGCCGCGTCATCAATCCCCCCCTGCGTCCGTATCGCTGCCGGAATCTGACTGGGATAATTTGATTCTTCTGCATGATTCCTGATAACAGGATGCAGAAGAGAGGAAGGGGGAGGGGACGCGGGTCTTTTTAAATTTTTCATTTCATTTTTTTTTTCACATTTTTTTGCCAGATAGCGGATACATAATCACATCATTTGCATGTTGATGAGACGCCCCACAGGGAGGCAGCCTGCTGCCGCCTGCGCTCGACACCACGAGCTGGACGCTGATGTTTGCTGTCACCTTCTGCACCGCTGCAGTGAGTGAACGGCGCACTCACCGTCTCATTCACACCGAGCCATCCACTCACTCCGTTCCCGCAGATTTCATCCCTCCATCATCTCGCCTCATCGAAAATCACAGGACGCCTTAAAGGTGCAGGCTTCAACTCTCGACACACCAGAGTGCTTTCCCCGACCTTCCGCTGTCCCGCTCTACAAATGATCCTGTCATTTTATGACGTCACAAAGGGCGCGAACACCTCCTCCAGGGTTTGGTGACCACACCCCTTGTCAGTATATTGGTTCCACCCGTCTGGGACCGCCTTGTTTTAATCTCCGTCCCCTTCCAAACTAGTGGGAGCTCCGTTTGAAGCGTCACTTTCATCAGGAGGCTGTGAACACCGGGCTAAGCACTGCTGCCGTCTGGAGAGTCAGAGAGGGGTTTTTCTTTTTCGCTTTCTTTTTCTTTGTGAAATAATAAATCTTCTGAGGCATCTCTTGAAAAGTGCACCGCATTAAAAAAGAAAAATCTTGGTGTGTGTGAAACCATGAGGTGCTGCATTGAAACGACTCCTCCGCCTCTATTAATAACCGTCTTTAGTTCTCTCCTCGCAGAAGACTCGACTCTATTTGCTGGTCGACGTCTCCGGTTGAGTTGGTGGTTCTTTTGGTGGGGGGTGTTTAGTTCCTCCGAGCTGCAACTGCGGCCGACGTGCTGCCTTTCAAAGCAGAGGAGTGTCCAGTTCAAGGTTCCTCGGGATAATTGGCCGCTGCGCTTGTGCCAGTGCCAGTGTGTGTTTTTCTGCCAGCCTGTTTAGCGTGCATTTTTTTCCCCAACCCCCGATGCTACATCCTCTCCATTTGCCCACATTGTGTATTAATTTGCTGGGCGGCAGAGATCAAATGCGATGCGTTCAGAGGTTTGCTTTAGTTTTCCCTAATATGTTCGCCTTTCCTCCCAGAATGCCTTGGGGCACCTTTCATCGCTCCCCCTCCGCCTCTCGTCTTTGAGTCCCCATCCGTCTCTCAGCGCTCCTCGGGCGAGCGGAGGTTCAGTAACTAGCAGAGAGAAAAACATCGGCCCGCTTCAGGTTGTTTCCTGTCGAGGTCAGAGGCGGAAAAAAAGGAAAAGGAAAGACACAAACGTCCCCTCTTCTCTTCTTCTCTTCCTTATCTCTTCCCAAAGCCGGCGACGACCCCCGGGGACGTTCCTGAAATCCCGATCGTCTGTCCCCAAAGTCGGAGCGTTGAATCAGAATGCATCCCGTGCACCTGCGAAGGGGATTACAGCTGGGATTAGAGTCCTGTCGCAGCGGGTTGGACTGAGCCACATCCTGATCCCGGCACAGTGCAGGGTTGAGTCCACGGAGCAAAATCTTTATTTTAGTTCAAAAAACAAGGAGAGGACCGTCGGCGGAGAGGCTGCAGGACCTTTACGCACTGTGTGTGAGTGTGTGTACGTGTGCACGTGCATGTGCATGCGTGCACACATACAGAAATAAGCCAACGCAGCTGCATCATCTGCCGGGGGAACGTTCCCGCTTTTGCACCTGCAGGCGGCCGGCGTTCGCTTAATTTTCGCCGATGACGGCGTTTTTTCTTCGTACCGTCGCCGCTCTTCTGAAAAACACCACCTCAAGGATCCACTTTCTTTCTTTCTTTCTCTCATTTCTTTGAGCGGCCGTCTTCTTTCCTCCCCCGGAGCTTCTTCAGCAGCTCCACAGTCCCACATGTTGCCGGCGTGACGTTCCGGCGCTTCTCAGTTGATCCGTCAATCACATCATCGGCCACTTTCACTTCTCCACCACCGCGCTCTGAGGATGTCTCTCTCTCTCTCTCTCTCTCTCTCTCTCTCTCTCTCTCTCTCTCTCTCTCTCTCTCTCTCTCTCTCTCTCTCTCTCTCTCTCTCTCTCTCTCTCTCTCTCTCTCTCTCTCTCTCTCTCTCTCTCTCTCCCTCGCTCTCTCATTCTCTCACCGTGTCAACCGATTTGCAAGCTGCCGCTCGGGGAGGAATCCCGCCGCCCGTGAGGGAAATAAGGGGGCGGATTTGCATTTGAAAGGTTGTGAGTGTGCGAGGTGGCGGCGGCGCTGCGATGCTGCTGCGATGCTGCTGCGATGCTGCTGTGGCTCCCAGGTGCATTGCTGTCATTTGTTGCCAGATAATTGACATCACTCGCTGCGGTCATAGGAGCCGCGGCTGCCTCGGATTACTGGAGGCGTTTCTCAAACCTTCCCAAAAATACAGGAGAAAGCAGGAAGAGAGAGACGTGCCAGCCGGGGTGATGGCGGCTGAGGATGCAGCTTCAGGCCTGCAGGCGAAGTCGATGTCGGTTCTTCTCTGGTCGGTCGTCCACGACATTGATCTCGTGGCACGCAGCGTCAGGATGAGGAGTTGCTAGAAGAGAGAGACACTAGTGTTTAATGGTCGCTTTACCAACCAGCCATCCACAGGAAGTTGCGGCTCCAGCAGCTGCGCCCCCTAGTGGTCCTCAGGCTGACTGACGCTGATCCACCGACGCTTAAAACGGGTTCACCATCTAATCAAGCATTGACTCAGCAGGTGAAACTACCGGCTAGTTTAACCCTCTGTCTCAAAATACATCCTGCTAATTATTTTTTACTTGCGACTGAGTTCCTGAAACAAACAAGCATTTCTTTATTTCTTATTTATGTCACTGCTGGTGCAGCAGGTTCAATCCAAGTGCGGTTTGAATCGCTCTGAAAAGCCGCGTGAGCTGCGTCGCTGTGGGTCGTTCCCTCAACATTTAATTTATTTATTTCCGTGCTTTTGTGTGTGTGTGTGTGTGTGTGTGTGTGTGTGTGTGTGTGTGTGTGTGTGTGTGTGTGTGTGTGTGTGTATTGTTTCCCCCGGGAGAGGGTTGACGTTTCGTTTTCTAGCCCGGCTTCTTGCATGGGCGTGCGGCTCCCCGGAGAGAGCTAGTTTTACTCTGATCCGTCCAATTTGAAAGAGGAGTTGCTGCCGCTGAGGGGTGGGTGGTGGCGTGGGCTGGGCGGGGTGGGGGTGAGGGGAAAGGGGAGGTAGCGGTGGCGCTGCCCCTCCCCGCACGAGAGAAAGATCCTTGGATCTAATCAGCGGCGGTCGCCACCTCCTGAAAGGAAGCTGCGCCTCCTGCTGCAGTGTAATCTGCGCCGCCGCTGCATCGCTCGCCTCTTTGTGCCGCTGATCTCCCGGAAAGCCGACAGCCATCCATTGTGATCTGAACGCAGAAGCACCCCCAACACCTACCCCGACCCCCTCTACAAACACCTGGCTCACATAACGTTATTATCATGATTATTATTGCTGCACGAGTGTGAGCGCCTCAAACTCGGTCGCCCGCTATTTTTTCCCCTCTCCTCTGCGTCTGCTGGCAGGTCTGAGCTCCACTCGCCTTATCAAATAAATTGGACAGTGGCTATTCCCCCGATTGCTTCCTTCAGGAAAGGTTCCGGCTCACCCAAGGGGTCTCCTGCTCGCGGCTCTCTCGGCCTGATGGGAAAACTACTTAGAATAATTGTCCTCCGGCCGTCCCTGTGAGGCTCCGACACACAAGAAGTTTTTTGTCCGGTTTTGTAACAGGATTCGGGGGTGTTTGCGTTCAGCCTGGACTGGTGATAGAAAGGCTGCCACGGCCTGGTCAGACTTGTTTGCAATGCTGCTGCAGAAAGGCTGTTTTTGTTTTTTTTATTTTTTTTGCACAGATCAGCTTTGATCTGTGCGTTTAACTGATGTAAATGCGAGGGGGGGGCCCTCTGAGCTGGAGCAGGTCGGAGCGGAGCCGAGTCCACGGGGGCCGGAGGTGGAGGGTGAACGATGAGTTTCATCTCCAAGAGAAAGAAGCTCGACAAGGTCTGATGAACCAGCCCAGACCGGCCTGTAGACATACACACACACACACACACACGCGCACACACACACTCACATGCGCGCGTCACAGCCAGTCAGCTGCACCTTCACAGTTATGGAGGTGTGAATGTCTGTGTGTCACAAGAGCTTCGTCCCTCGTTTCGTCAACTTTCTCGGAGGGCCGATCTCTTTGCGCTGACCTCCGGGGACGCGGCCCGTGTCTGCAGTCCTGCACTGCTGGAGGTTTGCTGCTGCGGTCCTGCGATCTCCTGCCGAGCTATGAAAGGCCTCCGAGTTGGGCCTCCTCCCGTTTCTACCTTTTTGCAAAAGAGGGAGAAGATAAATAAATAAATAAACAAGAGGCACGCTCTGAAAATCAGCGGTGACGAACGAGCCCGCAGCGTCTCTGGTGCACGGATTGCAGGCGCACGCGCATGTACGTGTGCACACAAACACACAGCAGCAGCAGAGGCAGCTGAGATTTGCCTGAGGGGCGACTCCATAAATCCGTCAACCCTTTCAAGGGGAAGCCCACCGCAAGACTCACTGCAGCCTTTTTATCCTGCACACAGACAGACAGTGAAGCTGCAATTGAGTGGCGCAGTACGGAGACGCCATCCAGCCGGGGCCAGTGGAGACTCGGCCATGAGAGTTTGGGTTTTTTCCCCCTACCTCACAGGTAGCCAAAGTTTAGAGAAGAAGGAAGCAGCTGGGCTTCTCCTGGACGCTGCTGTAATTATATTGTGTGCAGCAGCAGCAGCAGCAGTCATCATCAGCGGACTGGGCTGCGTCTAATCCTCCCCAAGGCTGCAAATGTTTGTTTAGCCTTCAGGAAAACATTCTCTCCTTCTCCTGCCGTCTTTGGGCTGCGACAGTGTCTAAGTGCAGCTTTATTAGATCAGCACTTGCATCAAGAACGAGAGAAGAGATAAAAGCTTCTCATCAGCCGAATCACATCTCCTGCGTTCCTTCCACTCCTCCCCTTTTTTGGTCGAGCCAAATCTCGACTGCCTCGCCCTTGAAAAACTTTCACCAATAGAACTTTTTCTGCTGCCGTCAACACCCCCAACCCTCCACATCCTTTGTGTTTCCCGTTCTGTCTCAGTGACGGCATCTTGCGTCGCCATGTCAACCAAACATCTGTGGCACCAACAGCAGCAGAAGCTGCAGCAGCTGCTGCCACGGCTCCATATTTGATGCTGACACCCGATAATGACGCTGCTGCCTGAGCTGCTCACTCATGTCAGAGTCTGTTCCAGTATCTCGGCGACCGTTGAGCCGCTGAAATTTGGAGGATTGCAGAATTCCTCCTGCGAGTCATTTTCCCTCGTGGCTAATTTAAAAAATTGTGGGATACGGCGTCCAATCCTGCTGCAGACCTGAAGTGACTGTGCCGATTTGACTGGCGGGGCCGATGTCACTGCACTTTCAGAGGTTTCTTTTCACCTTCTCAGGTCAGTCACTCTGCTGCTCTGTGTTCGTCTTATCAGGCCTGACGGAGCCCAGGTGGTCGGCCAGTTCGGCACTGCTGGCAACCAGATTTCCACCTGCTGCAGTGCATTAAGAGGAGAATTCACACCAGATGTAGCTGGTTACAAGCAGAAGCTCAGACATCTGGCCGTTCTCGACCAGAGGAGAAGAAGAAGAAGGACAGAGCTGCTCATTCAGCTCAGTGTTTAGGAGATTGTCATCCTTTAAGAACTATAGGATTGTAGAAACTGATGTTCTGCACAATTTTTGTTTGAAGAGGCTCCTGATTGAGGGAGCAGAGATGCACACGTGCACGGTGGTACAGCAGCGAGCACCATCAGCAAGGAGTTTTTGGGTTTGTTTCCCAGACAGCTTCTGCGTGGATGCTCCTCCCTGTGTGCGCCTGGAGGAGCAGACAGATTGGAAACGGTTGCGGTGATATGAGGAACTTTGTCCCAGTGAAGCAGCTCCTGCTGGAAAAGTTAAGATGTAAAAGTCCCGACTCCAATAAAGTTGCCGACTTTGAAACGAAAAGGTTGTTAATACACCGCGTGTGTGTGTGTGTGTCTGTGTGCGTGCGTGCGGGTGCGTGTGTGTGTGTGTGTTTACACCGTGAGGTCTGCCGAAGCGGACTGGCGCGGCTCGACACGGCGAGGCGGAAACATCGTGCACGGCTGAGTATGTGATCGAATCACATGTCGCCGGACACGTAAAAGGCCGAGGAGCCGAGGACAAATAAGAATCAGCACTTACTCTGAATTATGCATACGTCCGTGATGGGCGGTAGGGGTTGGAATTGGTTGCGTCTGCAGTGGCGCAAGTGGCCAAAGTCGTCGCTAAAGTGGCTTCTGGCCGGGACTAATGGAGCCTCGGCCCAGTGGATGAGCCGGGCGGGGAGAGTCCTCCGGCCCGGATTTAGTCCCGCCGCGGGAGTGCAGTGGCTAATGCCTCCGAGAGCTCCGAGTGCTGACATTTCACTTGTTTATTTACCTTCCAGGCATCGTCCCTACATCACTAAAGGGACAGCGGCGCCGCAGCCCGGCTCCCATCCATCACGGCCTCTGACGCTGCAAGTCTTCCGAGGGAGCCTGGCCGCGGTTCCGCTGTTTGTTTGGAGGCGGATCACGGCGGATTGCCAAATTAAACAACAGGAAGTTGGTTTTTACCTAGCTGCAAAGCTCGGGAAGAATCAACCGTATCAACATTTTAAAGCCTAGGACGGCTCCCGACCTTTGGCGGCCAGCGGCGGGAAGTCGGGCTTTTAATTAGCAAATGATATTCACCCCGAGGGGAAGGACGTTTTTAATGACTCTGCTAGCGGCCCTCATGTATGAACCGGGTGAATTAATTGGTCCGAGTGACACAAATCTTTAAAAAAAAAGCAAAACGACATTGCATCGCTAATTTATCCATCGTTTTCCTTTCTCTCCAACTTGTTTCATTTGATAGCTCTGGTTATATTATTGGAATTATCACAGGCCATATTTTTACAGATGAGACACAGAAATCCTGCTCTAACAAGGCCAGGACAAAGTGGCTGGTGTGAATAGTATCTTCACCTCGTCGTGTCCCCATCAGTTTTTAATTGCCAAATAGTTATAAACTTCCACTGCAGCTGGGAAATAAACTTGACAAGACTGTTTTGTACCTAGCATGTATTTTTTAATTGTGTTCATAATAGAAGCAAACCAGCCGCGACCAGAACTATACAAAGTTACTCTACTGAAGCCCAGAACTGAAGGGTCAAAGAAGACTAAATCATTCCAAAATCACTTTGAATCCACTTTTGTTCACATTCAAACTTCCTTTGGTGCGAAAAGGTGCCAGAACTGGAGAACCTGCATCACTCATGGCAAGGGTGTGGCATGAGTGAAGCAGAGTTTAAAGAGCTGCCAGTGGGGAAGTGGGATTTCCCATGATGCTCTCCTGTCATTCTGTCGAGAGACAGCGAGAGAGAATGGGGCGAGTAAAATAACACACGTTGTCAGGTGTGGTGCCATCACAATGTGCACAAAACCTACTGATAGGTTGTGTAAAAACAGGGCTCTTTTCCCTCCTGTTGTTTATGCGATTTTTGAGTCTATTCACTGGTTTTATTGTTTTATTTGTTCAGTTTTCATTTCTAACAACAATGTTAAAGCCTTACTTTTGTCTCAACTGGGTTTTCACCATATTTGCTGTGCAAGGCAACTGCATTTCACCTTGAAAAATCTCTGTCCATTCCCAGCTGATCCGAGTATAACCGGACCATTCACACAAGAAGTCACTGCTTGTCTGTCAGCACTAAGACCGGCAGTGTGTGGGTAGTTGTAGCAGAACCGGACGACACACAGAGAAAAATATCTCCTGGCACCCCAAAGAACGGCGCCTCCAAAGGCTTTTCTGTTCCCCTCACCGGCTACAGCGAGACTTTCCAGCCCGATTGAAGCGAGCGAGACAAGTTTCTCGTCTCAGACCCTCTTACAGCCGCATATCCCTCAGGTCTGTCACCTGGAGGATGCCGCCGCTGCGGCTCCACAATGATCCTCCTCCCACACGAAGCAAAAAGGGGGCATCAAAGTGTCGTTTGTCAGCGAGGCTTTTGGCTTCCGCCTCGCCTCAGTGTTTGTGTGGGGAGGCCCTTTTTGTCGGCTCCTTCCCCCGTGTAATTATCTGCCTTACTTTATCTCCGGCTATTAGATTATTGTTGGCATTAATTATGGGGCGCCGCCGCCGGAACAAAGCACACGCTGATGTTACACGGCCTGAACTCATTCCGGTTGTTTGTTAAAGAAATTTGGGCTGTTAATAAGTTTCAGCGTGTTTTCAAGACGGCCTCACTGTGCTCTCTTCTTCCCCACCTGCTCTTTTCCTCCAGCTGCCCCTGGAAATTGGTGTGCGGGGCTTTCGGTCCCAATGACGCGACTCTTCCATTCTTTCAGCGCCTCCTCTTGAGCAGATAACCGCGTCACCAATAACCCCCTCGAAGCTGTTAACCTGCGCTGATAAGCTGATAACATCTCTCTCCGGATATTCACCGTCGACTGCAAAGAAAAGGGGGCATGACGGCACGTCGGAGTGCTGATTGACTTTTCCCAACAAACGGAGACGTCAGAGGAAGCGGAGAAGGAAGCAAAATAAAGTGCAGCCACCACTGACGGATCCTCCTCCACAGCTGGCGTCGCACCTGTGATTTCACAGAAGGAAACGGGCAGTTTTGGGATGTTCTCAATATCCGAGTATTAACACACAAAGCTCTCTGCCGCGTCAGGTGACCGGCTTCCCAAATCAGGAAATAGGTCAGTTAGCTGAAGGGAAGTGCTTCGTAATACTTTTTGGCTGTCTGCACATTAGCCCTGACATAAAAAAAAAAAAAAAAGGCCCAGTGGGAGCGAGGCAGCACTTGTCTGATCCTAATAATCTCACCATGTGGAAACATCTCAGTTTAGCACCAGCGGGGATGTTGGAGTTCAAGTAGATTCCTAAATAGGCTCTAAAAGGGCAATTAAGAGGTTGTGGGGGTGGGGAGGCGAGGCTCAGGCCTTATTTTCATCCTTGTTACCATATTTTATTTATTACAGGCGGCCTGTTAGATCGGGCTGCAGCGTTCAGGGGGCAGCTGACATGATTTCTGGCAGCGTGTCCATAAATTGGGTCACGGGGACGAGCGACTAGCCAAAAGCCATCTGAGTTCCAGAGGACGGGGGGAGGAGGGGTGCAGACCAGGAGGCCACAGTTGGAGAGCGAAACATTCACCCACCACCGAGAGAGCAGTGGACGATGATTTTAAATTAGAGCAGGATCGGCTGTTTGTCACCGCTGGAGCACTGAGTGGGGGAGGGAATCTTTTAATGACACAGATCTGGAGCCCACTCCCCAAATGGACCACAACCGCCTAATTTGTGTTGCCATGGCAAAAGGAGAAGAACGAGGAAGGGAGGGTAACAAAAAAGGACAAAACGCATCTCATCAGAACAATGCTCTTTCAATCTGCATTAACAGTCTGAACAGAAGAAACACATGAGCGGAGTCACATGAGCTCCGTTCATGTGGCGCATATATATGTATATGTATGTATATACATATATATATATGCATCATGAGGCCTTTATAAGCTCCCCGTGAGGTATTAGTCACCTGGGTCTTATCCGGATGTCTGCGCCTGACAGTAACGTGTAATTATCCGTCCTGGCAATCCCTTTTTTTTTAAGTGCGGGCGGTAATCAAGAGGCAACTGGGTCACATCACTTAAGTCAAGAGTCTGAGGGCATTCCCCTCTTTTCCCCACGCACATCAAAGGCATCGCGCTCGATCGGGACGATTTCTTAAACACGTTTTCCCGTTTGATCTCCCCTTGATGGCGCCGTGTCAAGTAATTACTGTAAGTCCTGGGGTTTTTTTTCTTCCCCCCACCAATGCGGTGGATTTGATGAAAGAAGACAACAAGAGCTGGTAATAAAGGGAATCGCTGATTTCAAAGCCGCAACCTGTTTGTTCCAGACAAAGAAGTTGCGCCGCGGGGCTTTGTGCATTGGTGCAGGAGCTGCAAAGGTTCCGTGCATGTCTGTTACAGTCAGTAGGTTTGAGAATCATGTCTCCTCCATTTAATCTTACACTGAAATGTCGGAATCCCCAGCAACCGGTGCTTAAAACCATTGTTTGTTTGTTTGTTTGTTTGCTTGTTTTAGTTTTGAGTCAACCAGTTTGCTCCTTGTGATTCGTCTTGAGCTCAAGTCACGACTCCGACGTCATCAGCGAATGTGTTGACCTTCACCAGCAGAGGCTTTGGGGACCAGTCTTTCAGCAGTCCCAGCGTATAGTAAATCCTTTGACTTTTATGAACCTTGGCACATCTCTGAAACGTGACTGCCGCAGTTGCCGTCCTGTTAGCAATGGGAGTCACCCGACGCTGGAAGTTTCTTATTAAAGTGATGCCACCAACGACCTTGTGACACCACCAACGTGGGACCGTTGTTGCCTATGAAACCTTCATTTTTTGCCATGAAAGTGAATGTAAGAGATCCGGCTCAGTGAATTCAAGCGTGATTCGTCCTCTTTATCAGAACGCCGATTGTTGAAGGCCTCTTTGTAGCAGCTTTGTGGAGAGGGGAAGTTGGTGTGGCGAGGTGATTCGAAACACATTAAGGGGAAGCAGCCGACGGCGCGGAGGACGGCGTTTGATCACGTCGATCAGTTTATCAGCCCGATTTCTCCCAAAAAATGGCAGAGAGCGAAATGATCCACTATCGTATTTAGCTTAAATCTGCTAAGGATGCAAATTGCTGCACCTTACCCAGATTGCCTGGTGATAAGTGTTAACAGTTCAAATTAGCCTCTCACTGAACCCGTGCTAAACACTGTCGGCGGCCAACTGAGGACAGCGGCGGCCGCGTCACGAACCTGCTTCTCATCCAGCTGTGGGTCATTTTCTTCCTCGGCTGGAGCTGAAAGTTGGCTGCATTTTCACAAGTCGGCTCGTCGAGTCGTGATCCCCGGTCGTGTGGCGGCAGCGAAGGCACCATAAACCCAGGATGTCTGAATTTTTCTTTATGTGCCGCAGACGTGTGGACTCAACAATGTGGGAGACGTTCGTGAAGGACTTGTTGGAGTTTTCAGACGAATGCAAATCAGTCTCTGAGAGTGTAAAACGTGGTTTTCGGTACAGCTTTCCGAGTGTTTATCCAGACACCGCTGCTGTTTGCATTGATCCCATGGCGGGAAGAGGAGGAGGAGGGCGTGTGTTTTCCCGTAAACAAGGCAAAATCATCATGATCCCCAGAGTTTTGCAAGCCGGCACGCAGCAGTCGGCTCGGTCATCTCGCCTTCCTCTGTCTCCTCGTATCCTGCAACTTTCTGTGGAGAGCCCTAAAATGTTTTCCACAGCTTACCAGCCGAGGAAGGCTATCCCAGCCTGAGAGATTCTCTTTGAGGCAGAACTCAGACGGCCCGCAGCCAGATATGTTAATAATTCATCTCTGTCTGGCATTCCATGAAAATGAGCCAGTGAGATCAATAAACAGGGGGGTCTGGATCTGCTACAGCCTGGACAAGGAACCACAATCATCATTTTCTGTTGATCATAGTTGAAGTGAAGTTTTCTTATGAAAGAGTATTCAAATTCCCACCAGCAGTGATATGTATATGTTCATAATGTTCAACTTAACCTGCAACCTACAACTTTGGCATCATCAGCTAATGTTACAAGCACTTTGTCCTGAACTTCTCAAGCCTCTGCTTTGTGAATTTATTTTTTTTTCTAACCCTAACCCCAACCCAACCCAACCCTAACCCTTATCCGTGACCCCAGCACTCTTTCTGTAAGTTGCGAGGTCATGTGCCAAGACTGGTTGGTGGCACGAAACAGAATCTGAAATTTATTCAAAACATTGAAATTCAGCCCTCTGGGTAAAAAAAAAAAAAATGAAAACGACATTTTCATCAAGACACAGCATGTATAATGGATTTAACAGACACAGGAATTTTTATTCCTCATCTGTTTATGTATTTATATATTTTTCATTTTATACTGAAGGCAGAAAAATCCCCCACACTGTTTATTTTTCCTCCACGAATATTTCACTCCATGACGTTGCAAGTTGAACTATACCTTCACTCTTCTCCAGAGCTGAATCCAAAAAAAATCCCCAATTGAGATGTAAATTCTCCCTCTTCCATGCTGTCAGGGACACGTTTTCCTCCACCGACATTCTCTCAAGGCTTCGGCATGCACGCACTCTCCAAAAATAGAGCCTATATCAGAGCCTGCAAACATTTGTTTTAGCGCGTGTGCTCGCCTCGCTGTAGTTTGTGAACGAAAAACGTTTGCATCTGCGCGCTGTTGCATGTTCCCAAGCGCAATCTCTGGAGACGGCGGTGAATATTTTATGCCTTGATGGAGGTTTGGAACGTCTGGCTGCGTAAACATGGCTCTGAAATATGGAAAACTAGTCAGCGTCGGATTTTGCCTGTGATTATTTTTTACACGTGTTTACAACGTCTCAATTCTCAACGCGGATGATATCATTTGCAAAATGGAAACACGGCGCGTTTCTAATAATCATTTCACCCGGCGCGGATCATTCACCCCCACGCTTGAGGTGCCAAGAGGCTCCCGAGTCTCTGAATTGTCCTTGGGTGAGAAAAAGTAGATTGTCAATGACTCCCGGAGGTGTGACCTACATGTGCAACGTTTTCTCCCCAAAGAGCCGAGGGTCACCGGAGCAGGACGCCCCCCACAGAATCAATCAAGTGTAATGATATTGTCCCTAAACTGAATAAATGTCTCATTTGCCGCTCACAAGGCGACTCTGGAGGCCTCCACGTAGCCGCACTTGATAATAAAACGCCCAGCGTGGGCCGTCCGAAGCCTCACAGAGAGTGCTAGCGCGCATCACGACCCCGAAGCCGATCCCAGCCTCCTGGCCTCATGCATCATCGCGCTGCCATCTTCATTCATCTCCGTTATTGATTCATCCGCAGGATTGCTTTTTTGCCGCGACGCCACGCTAAAAAGGGAGGACCGCTGCTCGCAGGGGCGGCCGACCTCCCACCCCGCACATAAATCATCGCCCGCTAATAAAATTGACTCTCCTCTCTCTCTTCCCTCCCTCCCTCCCTCCATCTCACCATCTCCTGCAGGGTCAAAGCCAAGAAGGGGGTGAACCTGCTGCAGACCAGTTCCAAGAGCGCCCAGTGGAAGGTGGACTGGGAGGTGCAGTCGGGCGCCAAGCATTCCATCACCACCGTGGACGTGAACAAGAACAAAGCTGTCAGGCAGGGGTGAGTCAACCACGAGGTCCTCAAACGACGTCTGCGTTTGCCTTCAACAGGCAGAGAGGTGTCCACGCAGGTTGGGTTTCCACTGATCAAAAAAAAAAAAAAATCTCACTCGGCTCTTGTTGTATCACAGGGGGATAAAACGGATCCTTGGCCCTCAGTGGCTTCTTCTTTTATAGCGCAGAGTTAAATGGATGGAGATGCTATCTGCTCGGTGTCACTACATCTGCTTTTAATTCAGTCCCAAGGCCTGTGATGAGGTCACGGCTGGCGTTAAAATACCTCTGAGATGAGACTTTGTCTAGGAGCAGTAATTACACCTAATCCGTCAAAGACAGAGTTCTGCGGTGTAGTGTGCGATGGGACAATGTGGACTCTCAGCGACTCTCACACAATCTCACACACTCTCAGGCTCTGTGACCAGAGTGGGAGTTCAGCTACGTGCACTATGAGGCGTTTAAACAGTGCACAACCCATCACGGTGCTACTTCACAGACTGTGTTGTTAGCAATCAGAACTACTTATATCAAACATAGAGATCAAGCGCTTTTTTCATCTTCAAACAAAGTGGGGGATGTGTGAAGCAAATCATCGCTTTGATAAAACCTTGATCGTATCTTAAAACTGAGGCAGGCCACGCTGCACCTAGTCCACCGTCTACCGCACAACGACCATCACGATCAACCAGCACTCACATACATTGCATTTTACACAGTGTATTTTATATTTAAATACTCTTATTTGCCTATTTTGATATGCAGTGCCTTTCAGTCTTTAAATGTTACCATTCTGTACAATGTTAGAATTTTTTTTTAGCAATTTTGATTCTGATTTGAGAGCAATTTGCACACGTTAAAAAAAACAAGAGGTTGTTGCAGAACAGACTCACAACTCGTGGCATTTACAACGGTAATACATTAGGAGCCGCCAGGCCGGCAGTCGGTCCGCTCAGTGGCCGAGAAATTAGTCGCTGCAGGTGCGAAGGCGTCCAGCCTCGATACAGAGCGAGCGCAGCCTCGGCTGGAGCAGAGGGACTCACCGCTACTCCCGCTTGTTTACTCCTCGCTGCCTCTCCCGCCAGCACTCAGTGACCCGTGTCATGTAATCTTTGTCACCCTGTCACCATGTGAGAAGTATCCAGTAGGGGGTCAGGCAAGGATAGAGAAACAAGGCGTTGCGCCGCATCTCGTCAAACACCAGGTCGGCAAACAGCCGCTTGAAGCTCTGCAAAGAGGGAGGAACTCGTGTTTTTTTGTTTTTTTTGTTTTTTTTCTAGAGCCAATTTTGTATAATCAGCTAAACATTAGCATGAAATCTTTTCTGTGCATCATCAGTTTGATTTGTGTGTGTGGGGGGAAATGTAAAAAACAAACAAACATGTAAACGGCATGAATGGGATGATTTTTCTCTCCATGCAGTCAGTTTTGCATAAGATTGCTTCCCTCTGTCGCACAAATGATATGTTGTTGTTTGCAGAAGCATGCATAGATGTGTGCGTTGCTGTCTGCCAAGTTCCAAGTGTTGACACACTGGAAATTATGTGTTTTGGTTGCCAAGACATATAGTTGTGTGCATGTATGCATTTTAAAATGTATACATTTATGATTTTTTATTCTGTTCAAAAAGTTTGGTATTGACTCTCGTCCGTTCAACCAATCACAAGACGAGCTTCCGTGTAAACCCAAAGTTTATACCCAAATTCATGACAAAGCGATGATCTGAAACCTGCAGCCAGCCACCAGGGGGCAGTGCATTTGGAGCCAGTTCATGAGTCAAGGAGGAATGTTTTTTTCCACTCCTAACTGAGTAAAATGTTCTCCTCCAAACTCACTTATTCAACAGTGACAGCATCAATTTGGCAGCTTGCAGAAATGTCCGTATATTCATGCAGCATCAGTTTGTTTTCCACCAGCTGCTTTAGGTAACATTATTTGTTTTCTTTCCCTCCTGTTTAAAAAAAAATGAAACTGTTATTTCAGTAACACTCTCTGTGAAGGTCTATTGCACAAAGCATTATTATGATTATAGGATGACTATGTAAGCCCTAAGTAAAGTGACAGCATTGTGAAGGTTATTAATTATATGATAGTACCCTGCTATTATGAGAGCGTATCAGTCAACAGAAGAGGATCAACTCAACTCTTTATCTTCACAAACCACAAAAACTGAGGGAATCTTAAAACATATCTATGCCCCTTAAAAGTCAAAAATAGACAAAAACAAATACTGCTGATTAAACGCTAATTCAACAATAATTTAAATATATTCAAATTAATAGTTTTGAACGTGCGACACGGTGGCGCAGTGGTTAGCGCTGCCGCCTCACAGCAAGAAGGTCGTGGGTTCGATTCCGGGGCCCGGGCCTGGGACCTTTCTGTGTGGAGTTTGCATGTTCTCCCCGTGTCTGCGTGGGTTTTCTCCGGGTTCTCCGGCTTCCTCCCACAGTCCAAAAACATGCATGTGAGGTCAATTGAATATTCTAAATTGTCCGTAGGTGTGCATGTGAGTGTGAATGGTTCTTTGTCTCTATGTGGCCCTGCGATGAACTGGCGTCTTGTCCAGGGTGTCACCCTGCCTTCGCCCTAAGACAGCTGGGATAGGCTCCAGCAGACCCCCGTGACCCTGAATTGGAATAAGCGGGTATAGAAGATGAATGAATGAATGAATGAGTTTTGAACGTATGGTGAAACACAATCCATGCACCCCAGCAATCACAAGCCGTAGCATAATTAGCTGTGGCACTGCGGTCAGTCCTTCACCTAATTAGCCCTTTGAGTGCCGTAATAAGGAGCATTTTAGCATGTTTTCCCAGCATAATGGTTGCACTCACTCACATGTATTTTCTTACAAATGAAAGATTAGCAATTTGCTTTGAGCAACTGCTTCTTTTATTTGCTCCAAAAATGACCAGAAATCTAAAACGACTCGACGTTAGGGGGCTGTTTGTTGTTGTCGTCGTTTTACACCTTTTTGGCAGGAGCAGGAAAGCTTAATTGTTTTTGTCCGAAGGCCTCCACCTGGGACAACCCCTCTCCGACTTCGGCTCATCGACAGCACTGCGTGAAACGGATATGCTATTGATTCGGGTCGGCGTTATTCCGATGAGTAGCGCTTGTGAATGTGAGGAGGGAGGCAGCGCCGGAGGTGTAATTATGTGAATCCGGGTTTTGTCCCGGTAAATTATTTTTTAGACAGTGAGCAAAAGACCTCGGCACACATTTTGAACTGCACCCTGTGCTTATAACAGCAGGAGAGACCAGCAGATAACTTTCAGGTCTCCTCCGTCATTATTCCAGCCGACTGTTTGTTGTTTTTAACACAGGATATGTTGTCAGTGACTTGATGGACGGATGCGTGGAAAATGGACAGAGAATGAATGGATAGATGGAGGATGGATCAATGCATGGATGGATGATGGAGAATGGACGGAGATTGGATGAATGGATGATTGAATGAAAGAAAAGGGATGGATATCCGTCCACCCTCTCAGGACCCGGGACAGTATTTTCCGAGAGCACGTCAGCTTTAAAAAAAACTAGCAGTGGCTCAGATTAAATTGGATTTTGCCGTATTCCAGACATGTGAGCCGATCAATCCCGGCGTCTGTTCACCGTCTGTGCGCTGGCGCTGCCCCGCAGTCTTTTTGATCGGATGAACTCTGCCTGTTAATCAGTTCAAACGGAGCCCTGATCAAAGCAGCGGGGTCCCCAGAGCTTCTGGGGGTGGGAGGCCCGAAGCTGCAACTTTTAAAAGCTACATGTTGTGCGGCGCTGAAGGAACATCATTAACTTGATGAGAAAGTAGCCGGACGTTCTTCAGTCGTGTTTACCCTCTTTTCTCTCTCCGCCTCAACGCCCGAACATTTCATTTACGTTCGAACGTGTCCTCCTTGGTACGTTTTCTTTTCCCTCCCTATACATTTTGACTCAGCACCTCCAGTTTTGCTATCAAAGCCGAGCAGTGCTGTGACAGCCAAGTTTTCCAGCAAAACACTCTTTCTTCTCCGAAAGAAATGAGATCAAGTGACACTAATAAGTCACCCCGAGCACAATTATTGTGTTATTGGGAGAAAGTAGTCTAGGAGTTTGGACAGAATGTCCCGAGGGAGCTTTAAGAAGATGTCGTTTGGCTGATAGTCGAGCGCGGATGACAAACACACTCGGCAATTACAGTGTAAAAACTGCCGTGAGTTTAGTCAGTGCTCAGTGTATCATCAGGTTGCATCATTACTCATTCAGGTCGGGGGCACCTCATTTAATTTAAAACAGGTTTTAAGTCAACATGTAGACTGGTGATTGGAAGAACTGACTGTAACGTCGGAGTCTTGCTCTTCTTCTGTCTTTAATTTGCTTTTATTATTGTGAGCTGCCAAGGCAGCTCTGAAAACCAGCTCATTGTTTTTGTCTGTTTGGTTTGGAATGTGTGCGGTTGCATGTGGGCGGGGTTATTTCAAAATTCGGAAAACGGACGAAAAAAAAGACTAGAGAAAGCTAAAAACAAAACTTGCCTCGGTTCGGCGCCTTCTGCCGTCTTTCACATGTCCACTGTCTCCAATGGGCCGCACCGACGTCACCTTTTAACCTGTCACCGGTGGACGGAGGATGTCGGTGATGCTCGCCGACGGCCTTTGAGCAGCTGCTCTGATGAGGATTTCATTAAAGCGCTCTCAGGCTGAAAGGGGAGACGGCTCTCGGCTCTCTTTCTTTCTTTGTGGTTGTTGTGAAGGGCAGTGATGGAGCGAGCGTCGCTCCGGGCTCCAGGTGAGTTCAGAGTGGGAATGCCCGCCAGTCCTGCCACGGCTGAGGGGAGATTTAATTTGCCTCTCTTTTATGGCCGCCACCTTGTCGAGGAGGGAGGATTACACCGGCAACAAGCTGGGCTTTTCATAATGCGCTACCTTTTATCGCTTCCAGATCAGAGCCTAATGACCCCGCCCTACCCCCGCTAAAGGTCCGACATACAGTATTTCTGCCGTGCGTCCATCAGACGACCAAAAATACTAAACAAAAATGAGTCTATCGGCTGGTCGGCTCCTGCTGCCACCACTCGCTTGTTTAGAATTAAGAGGCAGAAGAAGATTTGTAACCCCCTTTAGGTTACAATTAAAAAAAAGAGTGGGGATGCTGAGATTAGGGAGAGGTGATTGTTTATCGACAAGGCTCCGTGGAGAGGCGGCAGCGAGTTTAAGCAGGTATGAAGTAGTAATGGCGTGTTGAAAACCATTGGAAAACAGTCGCCTTTAATCACTCGCACTGTTTTGCTGTACCTGCAAAAGAAGAAGAAGATAGAGTGACGCATGGATATAAGCTCACCGTCTGGCGAGCAAATATCAGAAGACTCAGCAGCACTGTGCGAGAAACCACAGCGATCAAATCATCACTTTTTTCTTGTTTTTTTAAAATCATATTCAACTGATAAGAATTTTTCCCTTTTGTGCTTTAAGCTTTTCAAGTATTTAATGGAGCCATTGAGGGCATGCAAGCACATCTGACAAAGAGATTAAACAGATGGGGCCTTTTGAAAAATGAATAAATAAATAAGTGAGTAAAACATCTCAAAGGAAACACATATGAAGACTTTATGGGAAAAAATGCTCTGCAGAAAAAAAAAACTACATCTCTGTCTGATTAGAATATAGACATAGTGTATTTAAATGATGTTAAGCAGTGGAAGCAAAAGGCTGTTTAGCCGCCGTCGGCATCAGAGATGGAAAAAAAGCTGCAGAAACAAATTCACGCAGCAACTGAAGAGGAGAAAAGCATCAGAGGTGGATCAGTTCGCTGTATCAATGATTACTGGGGCGCCGAGGTCCAATATCGAGCAAGTTTCATGACAGTGATGTGGCAATTGACTCCGCAGGTAGCCTGCCGTGATGGGGCGTTTTTTATCATTTGAAGGAGGAAGTGAACACAGGTCTAAATATGCTGCTTACTGGAGGGTTTTTTTTCCCTTGTAATTAATTATGTGAGGCTGCCATGCTGGAGATTCCTGAGGGACCTTTAAAGAAAAACTTAAAACAACAAAGAAGAAAAAAAAAATCAGATTTGCCTTTAATTTGCTTCCCTTAGAGGCTTCAGCTTTAAGCTAAAACCCAGGAGCCTTTAAACTGAGGACTAAATATGCTGTTTTGTGAGAGTTTATTCATTTCTCTACCTTTTTTCTTTTTTGATAATTAATCATGTGACGTTGCTCCTCTGGACTCCAGGGTGTAAAATAAAGATCTGAAGACGATTTTTATGCTGAGAGCTTTTTGAGCTTTTCAGTGAAGTGCCGTCAAGTGGCAGTGTGGCTACAACAGGAGAGATGCTTATGCTGCCGCCGTATGTGGAGAACATCCAGGATATTGTTGGACTGCAAGTTCCTCTTCCGTGAAAAAAAAAAAAAAAAAAAAAAAAAGGCTCCGTGTTTACAGAGGGATTACAGCTCTGCAGATGAGGCCGCATCACGGCTGAACAACTCATTTTGAATTCCACGTCTTTATTCGCTTAATGGAGACAGGAAGGGGCAGGAGCTGTGTGTCCTCTTGGTCTAGACGCCGCAGCTAAATCATTTATCCCACGAGCGACAGTTCATAAGTTACTCCAAAATCAGAACCGTGGCGGCAGCGAAGCCACTTCCGTCCCGTTTGTCAGACTGGGATTTGTATTTCTCTGCCAGGAAGACTGACATCCGTCACTTGGACATAAAGGAGCTGTACAATGGACTGAAACAATACGCTGTGGGCCTCTTTTTCGTTTAAAATAAAATCAATGGGCGCATCTGACGGGTGATGAGCACTTCGGTAATGCACGGCATTGATTTAGCTCCAGCAGACGTCGGCTTTGAGCTGTGATATTCTCCAGCCCGCTCTCCTCTATATTAATAAGTACAACGTGTTACTTTGTGAAGGTGATCCAGTGCGCATTAATAAGAGGCTGTCTGTCGCTGTTGTTTTTATTGACTGGCTCCATAAAAAAAAAATGTCCTCAGAAAGCACCATGAAAATATGGCAACAAACGCTAGAGGGTCTAAATATATTAGTTCAGACTCAAAAAAAAAAAAAAAAAAAGGTGTTTTTTTCTGTTTTTTTAAGTAAAAAAATATTATTTTTTCAGGTCGATTGTATTTGTTCTTGTATTTCAAACATCCTGACTTGTTTATTCACGTGTAATGACACTCCACCCCTGTAGGGACTCTGTAGTGGTGGTGCCTTACACTTACTTTAAAAGTCAAGGTGTGTGTAGACGAAGTACATTTTGGAGTCAGTTTTGCACACACACAAATAATTGGCTTTATGATACAAATATCACAAATAGCCATGACATATTTTCGGTGTACTTCCCACAATCATTACCCCAAAGGAACGCCCTGTTGTTTAGCATCAAAATATATAGCCCAAAGGTTTGTGCTGCCTTTTTTATTGTAATTATTATTTTTTAATTATTTCCCCCCGGTTGTGTGTCCTTATCAGGGACGTGCTGGGCAACGTGGAGGTGATGCAGCTGGACTTTGAGATGGAGAACTTCACCAGCCTCTCCGTCACCAGGCGGATCAACTGGAACATCGACTACAAAGGCCAGGGCCCGTCGGCGGACTCAGAGAAAGTGGTGACGGAGCTGACGGTGGTGCAGCGGGACATCCAGGCCATCCTCCCCCTGGCCATGGTGAGTGCAGGGGGAGGGGAAGGGAGGTGTGGCGGGGGGGCTGGATTTATGCAGATTTATGAATCTCAGATCGATTGTTTCTGTTTGGTTTGTTTGTTTGTTTCTGCTCCAGGGCTTTTAAGTGTAATATGGATTATCCATGAGCTGTCACAACACGTCATGGCACAACAGTCACTCTGCTACTGCATTGGCCTCTTTTAGGTGGTGCACTAGAAAAGGTGCGCACACACACACACATATGTGTACATATATATAAATATATATATATATATATATATATATATATATATATATATACTACCAGTCAAAAGTTTGATCACACCTTCTCATGCAATTTTTTTGTTGTCTTTGTTGACTTTTTACACTGCAGATAGATACTGAAGAAATCAAATATATGAGCAAGATAAATGAAATTATTCAGCAAAGAAAAACAAGTTAAAGGTGGCTATTTTGAGGAATTTAAAATATTATTTAAAACGTGTTTGAGGTATTTTGCACTTTTATTGTTTCCTACATAATACCATGTGTGTTCATATGTAATTTTGATGCCTTCAGTGAGAAGCTGCAAGGTCAATAGTCATGAGAATGAAAGAAAAGACGTTAAATTCAGAGGGTGTGTCCAAACGTTTGACTGGTTGTGTGTATATACATTGCAGGGATCAGGGTGGCCACTTTGATTGATTCTAAGTTTAAACTCTTGATGAAAAGGATGGGGACCAGATTATTACTTTCAATATCCGCCTCTGTGGGATCAGCTGCTTTTAACGAGTGAGAGCTATTGAAAAAAAGAAAAAAGAAGAAGAAGCTTTAATGCCGCGCCTGGATTTGGGAGATCAGCTCAGGACGTTCTGACGGCCTAGAAACTTGCGTGACGGCAGGCGGCGAAAACAAAAAGCCTGGCTGATTCCAGGGCTGCAAACTCAGGTTTCTTTGTTCTTTTAATAACAACAGACATGTTTGCATGCAAGAGTCCACCGCCGCAGAGACTTTGAAAAAGAAGCTTTTGAACGACCTCGTTCGTCTTTTTCAAAAACTCCAGACACGCCGAGCGCACTCTAATCGACGCCTCCGCTCTCTGCAGCGAATTGCCTGACCAGCCAATCTCGAGGCACTTGAGCGTCTGCGGCTCTTTGTATCTCGGCCTCTCGCCTGTTGAAAAGGTGGCAATTAGCGGGACTGGTAAACAGATTATGGGGAACAAAAGGAAATTAATCAGGAGAGAGAGCGAGAGGTGCCGAGGACCCGCTGCTGAATTTCACCAGACTGCTCTTTCTTCTTCTTCCTCCACTCAACTACTTTCTCCCTCTCTGGCCCTCTATGTCGGCATATTAATGCATAATAACAGGTGTCGAGCAGGAAAAGACGTCGAGAATTTGGTGGGTTTATTTGTGGGCAAAAAGGTTATTATCCCAGCACTGAGGCGCCATTATAAAATATTAGCTCAGCAGTCATCTCTCCACTTCTATTCAGCCAAAAATCTTAATCTTGCTATTTTACGAGAGGCACGACAGGAATCTGAGACCAGAACGCCTGTTTATCTTCTGCTGCATTTGCATAACAGCATCCGTGTTTCACCTAAATCTCTGCTAAGTGCACTGGGGGCGGCTGCTCGGAGCGTCTGTGCACGGAGCACATCTGCTGCGGCAGAAGGTTTCGCTTGGTTTCCTCCGTTGCCCCTTTGAAATTTGGGATTCACATGCATTTTGTGTCCAGATGTGCTGAGCCGAGTCGCAGATTTCCCTCAGAAAAATTCATGCACCAAGAAATCAAATATAATTGAAAAAAAAAGAAAAAAGACATTAGTATCGACTTCCACTGCTTGAGGTGCTTTTCAGTTTGTTGGTAAGTTTTGATAAGCGAGAAAACTTTTTCCCACGTTTGGAATTCCCAAAATTCCTTCTAATAAGTAAAAACTGATCATCCACTCTTTCACAGTATAAACAGGCATTATTCTCACCAAAGACCAACTTCAAGGTCCAAGGGAACTCTTCTGTTCCTCTTAACCTGGAACAGGAAACAAAAAAGCAATTAACAATAATAATAATAATAATAATAATAATGATAATCTTGACATTTTGATTTGCATGCATTTGGTGCTCAGGTTAGCCGAGTCGCATGTTTCCCTTAGAAAAATGCATGCACAAAAAAAATCAAATCATATCAAAGAAATATATCAAAATATATAAAATATTTAAAAATGAGTATTGACTTCAACTTCTTTAGGTGCTTTTTGATTTGTGCGTATGTGTAACTTTTTCCCATGTTGGGAATTTCCAAAAGTCCTTCCAAGAACAGCATTAGCAACCATTGTTGTCACCAGTTACCAACTTCAAGGTCCAAGGAAAGCTGTTCTGTTCCTCTCAGCTTAGAACAAGAACCAAAAAAGCAAACAAAATAATAATGCTCTTGAAATTTGGGATTTGCACACAATTTGTGTTTGTGCTCAGATGAGCCAAGTTGCAAATTTTCTGTCAGGAAATGCCAGATAGCCCTGGTTCAAAAATCTGAATCAAATTTGTGTTATTTTCTTTTTCTTGGTTATCTCATTGTGGCATGAGAAAAATAATTTGGTATTTTTGGTTTGGAGAAGAGCAACAACCCAAAACAACAACAACATCAACAAAAAATTCTCATCATCCAGAAATGCTCATCAACCATTTTGAGGGTACAAACAGCAGATCCTTTCATCCAAGATCAACTCTGAGCTCCAACTCAGGCTGGGTGCTGAGGAGGAAATAAAACCAAGAGGGGCGATAAGAAGTGCCACTGAAGAGAATAAAGAAAAAGGCTATGTTTTGTTTTTTTGAGTTGCTGGAGCATCAACTGTGAGTTTCGACATGCTGCTGAGAAAGTGGCAGAGAGAGAGAGAAAACGAGAGAGAGAGAGAGAGAGAGACGGTCAGAATTACCCCAGACTCTCCAGTCCGAGAGGAGAGAGTCTCTTCCCAAATGTTAAACGGACCCCCGAGGCTTTTACGGCATTTTGGCCCGCTGTTAACACGGAACCCCCGCCGTGTCAGAGGACATTCTCATTATGCCGCGAAAAAAAGAGGCAGAGGAAAAACAAGCAGGACGAAGGAGGGCAGCGCAGAGGGCGGCGGCCGCCCAGCGGGCCGCTTAATCAGACACGGCGTTGCCAGCGGCCGCTGACATGCGTGTATCCGTGCAGTCACGAGGGTCTGCCGGCGGTCGAGAGGCGTTGCTTGCATTATTTACCAGCCGCATTGAAGACCCTCGCGCTAACTCCACTCCACGATACCACAACAAGACCCAGCAACCACGGATCGCACGCAAGTCGCCGTCTGCAACCGCCTGCTGGAAGGCACAAAGTTACTTATTTTTTTTGTTTTCCAACGAACTTCAGCTGAAGCAAAGACAATAAAAATACTCAAAGTGAAGTGTTACGCTAGCGTGGAACCCTTCAGGAGCGCGCCAGGAAAACTCTTTTAATATGATCCATGGATAAAGTTTGGGGCAATGTTACCAATTTAAGACCATGAGTCATGAACAACAATTTGATTAATGAAATATGTCACTCCTGATTTCTGAACAAGTATTTCAGAATGGAAAATTTATCAATCATTTTCTAGACATCCAGTCTCCATAGTGACAAGAAACAGAAGCACTTGGGTCTGGGGTTCATTCAAATCTCATCCAATTGTGGTCGCAAGGAAAAACCTTTTCCTAGAAAATCTTTAGTTGGACGTCCATGCTCAATTATTGTGCACTCAAACTTGGTACAAAGATTGAAGTTTGAAAACCACCAGTAGAGTCGCCCACCATGCTAAGTGGAACGTTTCCCAGAATATCTTGGATTTCCGTCTGATTAAGAGTCCAATGAAAAAGCTGTTGTGTCACAATCAGACAGACCAATCAAATGCCACCAATAGTTTAGCCAATCCTGAGACTTAATAAAAGCGCCAGTGGTGCTGTTAAAGATTGCACATATTGCACATATTGTTGGTGTTGGATCTGTGACGAAGTAGTACAAAAATAGCAGAAAACTATACGAGCATTTTGAGACGTTGAATTGTGTTCCTTTAATGACTCCCCTTTGACAACAATGCCAATGCTCATTAAAACAAGATCCAAGTTTGTTTTTTTTGCTTATGGAGTTTATTAAGAGATAGAAGACGATGCGCATAATCAGCAAACGTGTTGCTAAAGTAGCTGTTGAGTTGTTTAATTTGGGGCTGCAGTGCTTGTAAGTATTCAGCGAGCAGTAATGAGTTTTGGGAGAGAGAAAAAAAATTTTTTTGGGTCACACATTAAATTGGAAAGTCGCGCTGCTGCCTCATCCAGAACAAAGTGATGAAGCTGAAATAATAGCTCTGTGCAGCTGTGACTGATTGGTGTTCCAAGCTAAACGCCACGGTGAGCGTTATTAGCGCTCCCACCACAACACACACACACACGTGATTTCCTGGTGTGGTTTTAAGGTTTTAAATTGTAAAAATGAAAGAAGAAAAAAAAGAACCGCTCTGGGACAATGTCTTTCAATTAAGGCTTCACCCCCAGAGTCCAGTCACTTTTTATCCTGCCAGCTTTGCTTTCCAATAAATTGGCCTTGTTACGGAAACTAGAGGAAGAAACTGGTCTGCTGGAACCAGAACAAATCCAGGAAAACACCAGGGCTCGTCCTTGTTATACTGTATCTAATAAACACAGCACAGTGTAATTTACACTGTACATACATCTTATTAAAGTCATGACACTAATTGTTGTGGTGCAACTTTAAATGGCGTTTAAAAAATGCTCTTTCACTTTCAAAGCTTCTGTGCAGTGTTTGTCCTTCTGGGAAAACTTTTCGACTCAAAGACAATAGAGAAACTCTGTCAACTGTAAACCCTTTTACTTCGTAATGATATCAATTCATGAACTTTTTTGAATGGGTTCATTGTCCTCTGTGTAAAATATGAATACTCTCCCTCTGACTGGCTGGTGCGGAAGATACTTTTTTTTTATCCCAACTGATTTGAGACGATGGCAAGTTCTCTGGATTAGCGCCGCAATACTTAATAAGTGTCAAGCGTGGAATTAGTGTTAGTGCTGCAGTGGAGCCTCTGAATTATACCATCGATCCCACACGCAGAAAAGAAGCCAGTCCCCGGCCCCCCTCCCATCGATCTGTCCAACGTCTAAACAGAGCTTGATTAGCCAACAGAATGTCTGAATAGGCATTATTTACGCTTTTGTCTCCCAGATCAGACTTAATGTGCTGCGGGTTAATGGGCCGTGGCAGGCCACTTTCTTGCAGCAGACTTAAAGGAGTCCCCCAAGGTTCTCTGCTCAGTCTTCTCTCATTCTCTTGATGGCCACTGTTTAAACTTTAAATTACCCACCGATCTGATGCAATTTCACATCCGGAGCGCTGTTTCGCTGAATTGAAGTCTTCTGGCTGAACTAATTATGTTTGCGAAGCCCATGATGGTGTTTAATAAGTAAAAAGTAACTAATTGATAACTCTGTTGGTCCAGTTACATTGATAATGTTTGTGTGTCGGCAAACGTTCCAGGTCTTTTTGGTTATGTAACCTGGATGGTACCCTAATGCTTTCAAATGGTATATTAAGATTCTCTTATTATCCCTCCAACACCACCAACCACCGCTGCCTTTTTTTCTTTTCTTTTCTTTTCTTTTCTCTTCATTTTTGCTGAGGGCAACAGAGAGTATATGACAAAACTCATTGCCGAGTCTGTGTGTAATATTCTCTCTATGAATTAACAATGCCAGGGATGGAGCCTGCAGTAGAGTTGGGAATCCATAAAGAAGTAAAAGGCGGCCAGAAATTCTCCTCTCGTGTGCTGGACAGCCTTATTAAGACTTTCAGATTAGAACAGAGGCCAGATTTTAAAAATGCTGTGTTTTTTGCTGAAGCAAATTTACACGGCTTCTCTCTCTCCTGGGCCTGTGAAAAACCTGTTGGTCCTTTGCAGCTTACATAAAGTGCACGAGAGGAGAAATGGACCGATTTTTTTCTTTTTTTTCAAAATTCTAATTGGCTGTTTGCATTGCAGATTTGAAATGAAAATGCAGATGGGACGACAATGTCGGCCTTGTTAATGGCTTTTTTTCCCCAATCCAGGCCATTATTTCCTACTGGTATGTAAAACAAGCTGACATGCGGCCATCCAGTCCCTTTGGATATTGTCGAGGTTTGGATTACTGGGAGCAGAACCGGCAAAATACTCTCGAAAAACAAAAGGTGTTGCTCTTTTTGAATTGTTGTGTTGTAGGTAGTTGGGCAAAAGTACGACCCATAAAAACTCCAGTTCCTCTGAGAAATAAACAAATCTCCGGGTTAAAATGCTCCCAGCAGGCCGTAGCCATCAGTTTTTTGTTCTTTTAGGAATTTCTTTGCACTTGCGTTCACCCCACAACTTCCTTTCTGCGTGTTCTGACAAGCATCGTTTGTCCGTGATGAGATTTCTGCCAGAGGACGAACCATCTTAGCAGCCGTTTACGCTCTGCAGTTACCCCGACTGCTGTCCGTCAGCGAGGTAAATGTCACCTCTTTTACAGGGCCCCACAAATCGGGGCGGGATGCTGGGGGCTGCCTCGTTCAATCCCCCCATTCTGCCTCATTTCATAAAGTCAGAGACCATTAGCTTCCTCTCAGAAATCCCTTCCTTCCAGTTCATTCCGGCAAAAGTACATCACCTGGTGGTGGCGCTTTTAAAAAGACCCGGACGTCATTGCTGCTGCCGGAAAAAGAGAGCACAATAACTCTCTGCGTCACGCTGCCTCATGAATATCTCCTCTCCGCTCCCCTCCCCCGCTGCAGGACACCGAGATCATCAACACGGCCATCCTGACGGGCCGCACCGTGGCCATCCCCGTCAAAATGGTCTCCATCGAGATGAACGGCGCCGTGACCGACGTCTCGGCCTTCGTGCAGTGCAAGTCCTCCAACGAAGACATCCTCAAGGTAAACCGCATATCCTCGCTGCCCCTGTGTCGCTTGTTGCCAACACATAATCCACTTTATCCCTTATCCCTGAAGTCCGGGGAGCCGCCCGCACCTCTCGTTTGATTCTCGATGCGTTAAAGTGATAGACAGCTCCCCCCACAACAATCCCCGCGCGGCGTGACGTGACCCTCGCTGCACATTTTTACTGCGATGGCTGCAGGCGGGGAGGCCCGAGGGGGGAACCCCGGCTTGGAGTGCAACGTCAAAGTCTGTCGGCCCGTTGAAGAGACAAATTAAAGTGGGATCAAAACAACGTGCGGGGCGCATTAGGCGGCTCCGTTAATGCCGCCGTTGTTCTCTCCAGTCAATTACGGTGCTAATGGTTTGCGCTATAGGCCTGTGGCTGCGTGATTGTGTCGGCGGTGGCGTGAGGCGTGGATTAGCTGCTGCTGCGGCTGCGGCTGCCACTGCAGCTGCTGCTGCTGCCGACATCACCGGCGTCAGGGAACTTAACGGGGATGAAGGAACCCTGCGTCTTATCTCCCAGAGGTGTGTTCTGCACCTTCAAACAGCTTCACCTGCGTCTCTTTCTTCCACTTCTGTCGGTGCGCCGTTTGTTCGTGATGAAAGAGGATGGTGGGTTTGTTCGTTTGTCCACGCCGCCCCGAACACCCACTTTCTAATTACCGGGAGGCCGGCTGCCACCGCCTGTCCCAGCGTGACTCGTGTGAACAAACACATTCATCCCCGGCAGAAGTCTCCTCATCCATCAAAACGCCTCGGGAAATATCTCCAACGGCAGTGAGCAGCCAGTCTGACCACCAGGGGGAAACAGCGGGGGAGCGCCTGAGCTTATCTTCTAGAAGCTGCTAGTGTGAAACAATTAAAACATTTTTAAAAAGGAGAATGTGCAGCGATTGCTGCACATACAGCACCAAATATAATCCACTTTTGAGGCTTTTGGAACGTGGGAAACGGTGAAGTCCAGCACACGTGCATGAAAGATGCCGGTGATTGTCACGAGTTAGGAAGTTTTACAGCATATTTGGCTCATTTCTTGGACCACACGGCGGAAATTCAAATCAAATTGGCGGAGGAACAAAGTTGCACAAGTTTCTCCTTTTGATGGCGGTGAACTGATAATGACAAAAAAAAGTTCACACACATAAATATCCAAGAGCTCTTTCAGCCGCCAGCCGTGATACCTTTCCCCAGCCGCGCAGCCCAGGCCTCTCTTCTTTTCTTTTGACTTTAACCCCAGCAGGGGCTGCGCTGCTCTCACAGACAGCTCTGATATACACTGTGTTATGAACAGTGTTATACTGGGAGGAAAGCAATTGGAGAGTTATATACTCAGAGTGATGGAGCGACTGAAATCGAAGTGTGTTAACATTTCCAGTCCAGTCTGGGTTCCACAAGCCTTTTTATTCTTTTAATGATAATAATAAAATTGAGTCATATTGAACCCTGAATCACTCTCACGCAGGACGTCAAGGTCAGGGGGAGGGGCATGTGAATGTGGATTTCTTTTTTTCATTTATTTATTTATTGTTTATTTTATAGAGCAGGTAGCCGTAAACCCCCAAGCTGACTTCTGATTGGCTGCCTCAGATCTGCTCCAGGCCGTAAATCCGTCCAGTAAACTTCCGGTCTGATTTAGTGGAGCAGCTGGACCCCGCAGAGAGAGAGGGAGAGAGAGAGAGAGAGAGAGAGAGAGAGAGAGAGAGCGGATTTCATGCGATGGCGCAGCTGGGATCAATGCGTTTCCTGTGGATCAACAGGAAGTAGCAGGTGTCAGCCCCCTCCCCCCCGATCCCAGGCCCCCACCCCCAATCCCATCCTGCCGCATCCTTTATCATTTGTCATTAACCATTACAGACAAGTTGCTGGGCCTTGTGATATTGAGTGGGTTTGCTCCGGCACCCCTGCCACCCGGCGTTCAGAGCTCATTTAGAGCGAAGCCTTCAGGGGCAGGAAACGCAGCCGTCATGACAGTTCAATGAAACATCCCCCTGGACCAGTGGAGGAGGAGGGGGCAGAAAAAAAGAAGTACCGTGGGCCCGATAGACACAACAACAGCAGCAAAAACGAGCTATTTTTCTTTTAATCTTGAGCCTCAAACATACTAAAATCGGACACACTGAACAGAATGTTGTACATGTTGAGGGGATTAATGTCACATGTCCGTTTGGCAGGAAAAAGTCCCTAGAAAGAGTCGGGAGGAGGAGAGTGTGATTCCTCTGCCTGCGACCTTCGTACCGTCTGTTGAGAATAATGACGAGGTGGCGCCCGGCTGTTTATTTTTACTAACAGGTGTAATGAGGTTTGTTCTGACTTTGGCTGAGATCTCTCAGCGTCTCCAGCCGCCAACGTCCTCCCAGAGACTTCGACAGAGCCGCCGTCTATTTATTATTCCCCTTCCGTTTAGACGCTTGCCAAGCCGAAGGCGGTTTTTAGCATTTGGAAACTTTTGAAAAATAAAAATAGGTGAGAGGCTGTCACGTCTTCCCCTCCGCCTCTTTCTCTTTTGCTCTTTTTGAAACTTTTATTTATTCCTTTGGTTCTTTCTCTCTCCTTCTGTGAAATAACCTAAGCTGCGCTGCGCTTCGGGAGCTTAATGCAGATAAGCCGAACCCTGTGTGTGTCCAGCCAGAGCAGTGTGTGTGTGTGTGTGTGTGTGTGCATCTGCTTTCTTTTATACTGCTTACATAGGCAACATATAAATAAATAAATAAATAAATAAATAAATAAATGTCAGCGCCCAGTGCAGACATCCTCCTCGCCGGCGCCGTGACTCATGCGACCCTCCCGAGTCAGAGACGAGGCCTTGTGTCGGCCACGTCTCCACCACTGCCGGCTGCTGCACCTGACTAAGGGGCTCCTCTTCCTCCTCCACCTCCTCCTCCTCCTCCTCCTCCTCCTCAGTCATGGCGGCCACGCACCGCGCTGCGACGTCTTCACCACCTCGAGCGAGGAGCTGGATTTAGCGGCACGCAGGACGAGGAACGAGCTGACGCTGAATGCGACGGCTTTGATTCAGCCGCCGGCCCGACAGCAGCGGCTGTTAGGGTCCGGGTGTGTGCATGTGATTTGTTTTCTCTTTTTTTCATTTGACTTTCTTTTTTTTTTTTAATGTACAGCTGCAGGAGCGATCTGGGAATAAAACGTTGAGAAATTTATAAGATATCAGGAATGGCTTGTAGAACATGCGTGTTAATTGTTAAGGAGTAAATAAAATATGCTGCTATGTGTGTAAGACGCTATATATGTATATTTTTTTGTCTTTACAGAGAGGATGTAGAATTAATAGGCCTATTGCTCTGCACACTCACGTGAACTCTCAGAACATATGAATATACATGAGGAGCCCGGAGGTGCAGGAACCACCCTTCACTGTCTTTTCTTTTTTTTTCCTCCACTGTGGATTTACTGTATCCTCAATTTGCATAATCCCGTTAGAAGCCCTATATATTTCAACAGTGTTTACGGATAAAGTCGTCATCGCTCGCCCTGTAAACCCTCCCTCACCTTTAAAGTGTATTTTAAGGCAAACAGCGTCTCAGGCCGTCAAGCCCTGTTTTCGCACATTCTGCCTCAGTCTCCCTGATGGAGGAGGGGAAAAACACGGCAATTGGATGTGTGTTAGTGTCTCAGTCGGTCGCCAACGATTCAGCAGCTGAAGGGTCCAGGTGGGGTGGAGTCGAGCTCTGGTGCAACTGCAGTCGACCCAAGGGGTGAAAGTCTTTCACCAGTGGAAAGCAAAAGGTGCAGTCGAGGGTGGGAAGTGTTGGCGAGGGTTAAAACCTCGAAGCAAAACCTCTGAAAGTTGGGAAAAAGAAGAAACAAGCGGGGCTAAAGTGGGCAGAAGGTGGTAAAGGGTAAAAAGCTGCCTCGCAGGTCTCGTCTGCCTGGCACTGCAGACTCTGCACTGTCCAGCCACCATTGGCTTCTATTTTTATCAGCACCGTGTGGAACTCCTTCCAACTGCAACGCTCCAAAACGGTCACGTCAGCGCCAGGAGGAGAAGATTTGATTTTTAGATCAGCCCCAGAGCTCACATTTTGAGAAGCGAGGAAATGTCTTTTTTTAAGAGAACTAATCCTTCAAGGAACATAAAGACCAGTGACATTTTTTTAAACTCAAAGTCGCACGTCGTCACACTTTCCAATCAAGCGCTGTTGCGGTTAATGACGGCAGGACATGTGATGTTGTTGCAAAAAGTGTCTCAGATAAACTCCGCTAGACTTGCAACGATGGCTCTCGCGCTGGACGCCGTCACTCGTGGCAGCAGCAGCGGTAGCGGCAGCTAATGGAGACCCGGCTCATTTTGCTAAAGGGGCTAAATGAGGCTCGTTGGCGGTTTGCGCTACTGGAAGCTGGCAAACATCAATCAGATGACGGAGCTCAGCGTCGCTTAGCGTTCGATTGAAGCCGCCCAACAAGCTGGAGCCTCCATCAGGCCGATTTTTGCTGCAATTAATTGGCAGTGGGTGTTTTTGTTGTTGCTGTTGTTTTTTAATTGGGAGATAATTGCGTTTTGTCTGTGACTCCAGCTTCGTCCTTACTTTCCTGAGATCCACTTGGCTAAGTCTTTATTTTCGAACCACTTGAGAGCAAAACACATCCATCACAATAAATATTAAGCCGGATAGCTTAATATTGCGCGTGACCCACCCCCGACTCCGCCTGGCTTTGTAAGATTTCGCCTCTGTTCCTCTTTAGCCGTGGACCCTCTGACTCACGACGTAAACCGTGGCAACCCTCCTTCTCTTGACCTTTCCTTGCTGTCAAATTAGATTAAAATGTCCAGCGCAGCCTTTAAATTGGAGGAAAGTACACACTGAGCTGTCAGAGCGTCTATGGCTCCCTGTCCACTACGTGAAATTCTCCACCAAGTAGCGCAAGCACATCCACGCAGAGTGCTCATTTTCACATCACGAGCTCTGCGTCAGCTCGTACGTTAATGTCTGATTGTTTCATTGCGGTCCAATCATTCTTAAACAGACTTCCTGAATAGAAAAAATATATATTGACCAGGAAAACCCCCAAGTTAAGGTTGCCCTAACATTGCTGGATTTGTAAGACGATGATTCCCTGATGCGGTACATCTACCCAAGAGGCAAGGTAGAGGTCCTGTGGTTGCAGGGATTGTGCAGGGATAAAAGTCTGTCCGTGTGAGAGAGATTGTTAAGAAAGAAGCAGCAGCAAAATCAGGAATAAAAGTCACCGTGTCCGTGCATCCAGCTCCTATTGTTAATCTGCCGACATCGCTCATACTCTGACAATAGAAGCTAAAGTGTGTAAAAAGCCCTTCAGAGCTGATTATGTAACTGCAGTAAATCACCTCTCTGTCATGTGAGTGCGTGTGTTTAACTGCTGTTGGATTTTTCTGCGATGGACTTCCATCGTAGTAAGGTGCCTCTCGTGCTTCACGAGATTTAAAGTGCAGCATATCCAAGATTTAGCGGCACCTGGTGGTTATAAAGTATATGACAAATAGATCAAATCCTGTGTTTTTATTTTTATAATATGCAGCTTTAAGCCCACAAAGTCATATTAGGTTCAACACACACTGCGATTCATTACAAAACATTGCCATTTATCAAATGATTAAAGGCCTTGCTCTCACATCTTTGATATGAGTGTAAAGCCAAGAAATACTGAGCAGATAAAAGCCTCTGGGCCACCGTAGCCGCACTTACGAGTGGATCCCCCCTTGTTAACGTCACTCCGCTTCACTCTGTAAATGCTTTTTAATTAGCTAGTGAGAATGTCACAGCTGTGTATATTTCCAGTGACTGGTCTGAGTTAAACATCCATATGTGCGTCCACACCAGCAGATTTCTTGGAAGCGTTATGTAACCAGCTTTTGAAGATTAGCTGCCGTCTCTTGACACATTCTGAGAATTCATTTAGCTAAAATGATGGATTAAAAGCAGAAGAGGGCCCCCCGGGGTGTATTCTCTCTCTCTCTCTCTCTCTCTCTCTCTCTCTCTCTCTCTCTCTCTCTCTCTCTCTCTCTCTCTCTCTCTCTCTCTCTCTCTCTCTCTCTCCTCTTAACCTGTATTAACTCAGCTGCTTCCCACTCACTCGGCAGTGCACCATGGATTAAATAAATAAATACATTTTAAAAAATTAAAGAAAAAAACAAATACAACAAAAAACAGGCGGCACTAGTCGCACTTGTCCCGGCAATCCGTCTCCATCCAGGCAATCTGCTGGCACCACGGAAGATGCCACAGTGCATTAGCGGCGCGGTGACGGCGTGTGGCTGCTCGGTGTGTGAAAGCCCTCCTCAGCGAGCGCCCACGGGGCCACTGATAGCCGCGCTTGCTAACAGCTTTTGACTTGCAATTAGCCGGCCAAGTTTATCAGCAGCAATAGCCGCGGGAGATGCTGTGGCGGCGGCGGCACTGCGACTCGTTTTGTGGGCTCATTTTCACCCTCCGTGAGCGAGCACGTGATTGTGTGTGTGTGTGTGTGTGTGTGTGTGTGTGTGTGTGTGTGTGTGTGTGTGTGTGTGTGTGTGTGTGTCAAGGGGAGTTCATGTCAGACAGATATGGTCCCCGACTCACTCCAGCAACGAACCCAGTGATGAATCAGGGCCAGTCAGGGTCATTTTGTGTGTATGTGCGTGTGTGTTTTATATATATATATATATATATATATATATATATACACATATATAGCTTAGGGTCTCGGGGCCTATCCCAGCTGTCATAGGGCGAAGGCAGGGTACACACCGGGCAAGTCGCCAGTTCATCGCAGGGCCTATATGTATGTCTGTATAAATATATATATATGTATATACGCACACACGCATACATATGAGGCGACTTGACTCCGACAGCCTTATAAAACTGGCACGCGAGCCGCCTGAGCGCAATAACACAGGAGCGAGCGGCAGGGTGTCATGTCGGCGCAGAAGGTCAGAACCCTGCAAAAATTGCATTAGCCGGAGCCAAGGGGAAGGCTGTCGTCCGCTCCACCACGCAGTGGAGCCGGGGCGATGGGATTATATCACCGGGACCTCCTCCCAGCCCTGATCAATCCCCAGTGCTGGGCCGCCTCTATTTGCAGCAGATTAGATCCTCTGATTACAAAGCCAGTTATACCTCCCGCCGATAAATCTTCTTCCACCCGAGCCCCCAAAAGTGAAAACCCCTCCCATCACCTCCCACATCCAATGCAGTTAATAGTGCAGAGAATGGGGACTATTTATGATCGTAAAAAGAGTGGCTTCTAGGTAAAAATGGCATTTTTGTTTTTGTTTTGTTTTTCTCCCCCCTGGGATTTTCATTTAGGAATTTCTATGTATTTGAAATCAGCCAATCGCATTGCCTTCCGGTGAGGCGCGGGCAGGGCCACGCCGCGCCGCTTTGTGATATAAATCATGTGTTTGCCTAAAAGCTTTGCTGGGCATATTTAAATGGTCGTAGATCTTTAGGCGGGACGCGGAGGTTGTCGACGACGTGGTTTGCTTCCCTAATGTGGCGGCGGTGGCGGTGCTGGGGTTCTGCAAACACGGCCTTCACTTACTGGGAAGCACTAATTTTAATGCATAAAGGATGCGAATTAGATTAGAGAGCAGCCACAGCATTGTTGAGAGCGGCAAATCTCAGCGCTCTGCGTCTGCAGGCGGAGTCAAAACCGGACTGATCCGGTCAGTTGAACCCGGTCTGAGCTCTGTTAACATTTATATTCAGCTGCAAATTAAAGGTTCCTTATTGGTCATTTTCAGATTCTTTTTTTGCTTGTTTGTTTTCATCGTTGACTCATTACATTGTTTATCAAAAAAATCGCATAGCATTAGCACTCTGTTTGCAACCGTCAGCTAAAGCTCATGTGAACCTGTATTCTCTGATCCTTACTTCTCATCCCAGATTTCAGAGAAGTAGCCTTGCACCATTTTTGTGTATAACAGCATATTTAGCCCTCTGTTTACAGCCTCCTGTTAATTCTGAGCAGTTGTGATAAAGGCCCTGCACTGCCTGATCTTTACTTCTCATCAAGTGAAGCAGCCTTGCACCAGCATTGTTTAGCCCTCTGTTTGCAAATCTGATGCTCACGTGAAGTCACGTGGCAGGAAAGAAATCAGCGCTCATCTTTTTTTTTTTATTTGCTCTGCCGAAAGTCTCAACCTTGGAGCGCCGCCTTGATGAACTGCAGCGGACTGACGGCCGCGTTGGCACCGCGCTGTAAATCATCCGCTCGTGTTTAGGCCGCGTGTCGTCCATGCGACCGTTTAGCATACAGATGGGCTGACTGCCGACCCTGATCTGTCCTAGGTGTCCATGAATTGCGATTACGTCTTCGTCAACGGGAAGGAGACGCGGGGCTCCATGAGCGCCAGGGTCATCTTCAGCTACGAGCACCTGAGCGCACCGCTGGAGCTCACCGTCTGGGTGCCCAAGCTCCCCCTGCAGGTGGAGCTCTCCGACAGCAACCTGAGCTTCATCAAGGGCTGGCGGGTGCCCATCCTGCCCGACCGAAGGTAAGAACACGACAGCAGTGTCACAGTTTGCGGAAAAAAGATTATCTGAAATGCCTGTTTAAAAGCATCCAGACACTTATTTTTTTTTTATTTTTTATTTTTTTAAAGAAAAAGATGAATTATATGTTGTTGTTTTTTGAGGAAGTTTTTGGTGCTTTAGGAGAAGCCATTGGCGCTGTTCAGGTTTATTTTTCACAATAGTCGTATTTGGACCTGTTTGGTCCTGACTCTGGCTCCGGTTTCAAAACTGAATTCTCAGAAGTCCCACCAGTTTAAGCAAGAACAGTTGATTCATTCATTCATTTTACTTAAGTTCTACCATCTCACAGATTTCAGTCTGTTACTTTCAAATATTCTTAATGCCAAGACAGATTGGAATCTCGTAAACTTCATTCTTACATACTATGTTTTGTTTTGTTCTGTTTTATGTTGTTAAGCACTGTGGGTTGCACATGTTGTATGAGCAGTGCTATATAAATAAAGTTTATTATTATTATTATTATTATTATTATTATTATTATTATTATTATTATTATTATTATATTAAAGATACATCATTTTAGGCTTTTACCTCCATGAACTCTTGCATTTTGTCAATTTAATGCAACATTTAAGCCAAGAAACAAGTTCATTTTTTTTTTTTTTTTAAATTCAATAACCACAAAAAGGCAGAGGATGCAGGAACATCCACAACTTTGTGCTCTAGATTCCGACCAGAGGGAAAAAAAAAATGTCTTTTCACTTTCCAAACCAATTTCCAACCAAACTGGTGCTGAGTCCAGCCGCTGCAGAAGGCCCAGCTCGTAGGAGGCATTGGAAAAACAGAAACTTTCTTTGGCGTAGAAGGCAAAAAATTCATTTTTGAATAACCGGCTATGGCCACTGTGTCACAACCAGCTCCATGAATAAGTCATCGCTCTGCTCGCAGGTGGCCAACATCCTGTTTCCGCGCCGTTGTCTGCAAAGTTTTGTCTTTGTGCAGCTGAGGATTTATTCTTCTATTTCTCAGTTCTGTGTGTGTGTGTGTGTGTGTGTGTGTGTGTGTGTGTATGTGTGTTTACACATTCCTCAGCTGCTCAATAAGACAACTGGCCAGTCTGTGATGGTAGACCATGACCTACAAATTAAGGCCGAGCTGGAATAAAAGGGGAGCTATGGCCTCGGCTGCGAGAAGCTTTTCTAAATCCTCCTCCTGTTACTTTCACCTTTCTTCTTCTTCTTTGCGTCCATGCTTCATGTCGGAGGCGGTAGACGTCAGATCCCTCAGCTGAAGTGTACAGCTCGGGCTATTTCTGTACATGATTACCAGAAGACTCATTATCCCAACAGCAGCGAGCCTCCAGCCGTCTGTAACATTGGACCGTGAAAAGCGGTTGAGTCTTTTTTTTTGCCTTCTTTCTGCCTTCCTTATTTTTGTGTTATTTTTTTACCTTGTTTTCCTCCCCAATTAGGTGTTCTGTCTCAGGTACAGAGCAGAGATGTTTTTCTGGGCTCTCGAGTGCAAATTGGCGTTGCACGCTGTCATCTCTGTGTCGGGGCTTATTCCGACCAACAGGTCCAACGCCGACCGAGCGGCCACTTCTTCTTTCGATAATGACGTCTTTGCATTCAGCAGCTGGTGTCTGCATTTTTACCAACAGGGTTCAAATTTGTGGTGGTCGCACACACACAGTATTTTCAGCCTCAGATCTGCTGTAATTACCTTTTGGTGTCGCACTGCTTCACCTTGCCAATCATCACGTTTCACTTTCAACATAAAGCTGCGATACTAACCAATTTTCTGTCCTTTTCCTGCACAGCAGTGACCTTTAATTCCACAATATGATCAAAGATAAACTTACATGCAAAATAGTTGTGCATGTTCTATAAATCTCATCCGACGCCTAGTGTGGTCTGACAGCTGGAACTGTTGTGATGAAATGACACAATAGTCTTAGTGCGACTCTGATCTGTGTTTAATTGTTGTTCATCTGATCTTTTCGGTACAAAAAGGTGTGAAAGAAATAAAATCTACCGGAAAACCAGTGAATCAGGACGTAAAGGCCAGAAAGAGAGAGTCAGTGTGAAGGCCCTGTCTGTAACATGTACACATTTTTTACACGTTATATAAAGTTGCCAGAATGGCATAACATCGGCCACACATAAAATCACAACTAGAACCATTTCAAACTGGTTCTGCTGGGGTCATGGGCGAAATACTAAATGCACTTTTTGCATGATGAACATACCTGTTTTTCCCGCTTGTTTTCATCTCTAAACATGCGATAATGCCATGAACTCAGCGGCGGTTGTGCAAATACATTAAAGCCGCCCACGTCTACTGAGAAAAATCCAGAATGCAATAAAAAGAGAGAGAGAGCGAGAGAGAGAGGCCGTTACTGCCAACTATTAAAAAATATGACCTCTCTATATGCCGCGAGAGGGAAAAAGCGCCGGTGGAAGGACGTGGTCGCAGGTTAAGAAACCTGGAGCCCATTAGAACATTTCGCCATTCCGGTCATGTGCGGCAGCGGCGGCAGCAACAAACAGGCCCACGTCCCTTCATTTGGAAAATGTTTAATGGGAACATTAGGAGCCACGCTGGCGGCTGCCGCTGCTGTTGTCAACGGCCAGAGTGCATCATCGGCGAGCAGATCCATTTCCACCCGGGCAGAATACAGACACCGTCTTTAAGGGGAAGTTTGAAGAGTGATGGAGGTGTGTGTGTGTGTGGGTGTGTGTGGGTGTGTGGGCGGTTGTGTGTGAAACAACATCTCGTCTCACTTTTCAAAGATCCCCGGCTGAGCCGCGAGGCCCCGGACGTGCACACGCCGCGTTATCTTGACATGCGAAATGCGTCTTGGAGCTCCTCGTTAGTGCCTTCACACTGTCGAAGAGCCGGAACGCTGCACGGGAGGAATCGTATATGGGCCTCTATTCAATGTTTTTTATGCAATGTTTTTGTTTTTTTGTCTTTGCAACCCCGGGGGTTCGGCCAGCTCCGGCAACATAACCTCTTTTTTTTAAACCTTTTTCTCGGGGAAAAAGGCATCTCAGCCAGCGGTGTCCGGCCAGTCCCAGAGCTTTACGAGTTTTTTTACACACATCTCTGCGCACTCCCTTCACGCTGCAGCTTTCCCTTTCTTCTCGGCCAAAGGAGCCATCAAAGACCCCTCGCCGGCTGTTTTAGACGCGGTGATTGCCGCCCAGCCGGGCCAGAGGAACTCGTTGCTTTCTTGCATGCTGTCATTTGGATTCACCCGAAGTTCCTCAGCAGTATGTGTGAGAGGCAGCTCCCCCCTCTTCACTGTGGGTGGTGCCGTACTGCCGCACACAGAGGTTTTGGAAGCCGGCGAATTCAGATTCCCAACGGAGTCATCGTGTTTGTGTGTTGTTTTATTTTTTTTTTAGAGGATGTTCCTGGTGGTAGATTTGGACGCGTCAGTTTGATGCTGCGCCGGCGTTTTATGTCGCCTGATCCTGCAGCACCGGAGCCAGATGGTGCCCCCCACCCCCCCCCGACCCCCAAGTGATATATAAAGATCAAACGCTGCATTTGTAGATAAAAACATGCGAATGAAAGGCGTCGAATGCAACGTTTAGCGGTGCAACATGCCGGAGACGACGCCCTCGGCTGTGAAGGACGTCTGACTGTCCTGGATTATTAATGTTCACACCTGCTGGCCTACAACTCAGAGTCAGACTGCTGAGTGTCCCGTCTGGACATGATTACACAAGTTTACTTCATATTCAGGGTGATAAACCAAACCTGGAAGAAAGCAAATACAGTCCATGATGTAGAGCTGGGTGGTACTGGGGGTTTTGGTATTGATGCAATACCAAGAAAATGCAGGACTAGAGACAGAGACCGATACTTTTAACTTGAAATGTCATGATCGTTTCAGAATTTTGTGAGTTTGCCTTCAGTTAGTTGATGATGATGGTTGATGATGGATGGATCATGGTAGAAGAGAAACTGCCACAAAGGTATCAATCTCATCATGCTAGTATTGATCTGACATCAATGCTCACCTTGGTATCGATACTACTAATATTTTGATCGATGGTATCCCCACCATTGTGATTATTGCTATTTTTCCACCATGAAGATCAAACATGGTCCATCCACAGTATATTGGGAAAGGTCTCATCCATGCCTTTAAATTGATTTTTTTCTTTGTTGCTTTTAAAGCAACCATAGCACCAATAAAATAACCTGACAGAATGTCACTGTCACTCTGGCTTTCATTGGAAGCTCATAGCTTCCTGGCCTTGGCTCCTTCTGATTGGTCGGGTCACACCCAGCCTGACGTCTCGAGCTGATTTTGCAAGAACTCGGCCTGGAAATATGGGCTTCTCACTTCTCCTCAGCCCAACTTCTCCAATCACCATGACTCCTCAGTTTCAGGGCAAAGGGGGAAAAGTGTTGGAGAACCTGCCAAGTGAAGAAGTTGTTGCAGTATCAGTGCAGAGAAATGGACTGAGGCGAAGATTAGAAGCCCGTCTGAGCTGCTGGGAGGTGAAAGTGAAGGCAGCCTGAGGCAGAATACTCAATATACCACTTGTTGTCACTGACTGGATTATTGTTTTTTCATCAACTCCATTGGCTCTCCACTTCCTGCTTGTTTTTTCTTTCCGACTTCTTGCTGCTCTTGCTGGTCTTGCTGCTGCTGCTGTTGCTTTCACCTCCCCAGCACTCTGTTATTCCTCCTTCCTTTTGCAGTCGTTCTGTCCGACGAGGCTCCACTCCAGCGCCGTGACACATCTCAAACCTTCATGCCGCACAGCAGAGGTCCGCGGTGGCCCTTTGCTGCACACACTGTGACGGAAACTGCTCACTGGCTGCATTATCCAGCAACATCCTTCTAAAAAAAAGGGAGGGGAGTGTAATCGCACGGCCAGCCCGTGTGCACCGGAGCCGCAGCATGTTCGGTTGTATCAGAGACTTTAATGAGAACAGACAATTTTCGTCTGGAGCAGAAGGAGGAGAAGAAAGGGGGGCATCGGGCTTATTTTCAGGTACGGACACGGGGAGGTAAACTCTGGCTGACCTGAGACCAGGACTTGTAAAACTCCTTGACAGAGACAGAAAGACTCTCGTCAGGTTTTGCTTTCATCTTATTGTGAATTTGTGAAAGTTTTGTTTTATGCAGCAGCAGCGTTAACAGCAAAATGTGTCAAAGAGCAGTAAATATCATTTTCATGAGAGCGGCTCTTTTTTTGTGCATGGAGCTACTTTTTATTTGCCGGAAAAAATTGGTGCTTCTGGTCAGATCTGATAAGTTGCCGGTTGGCAGCAGCTGGACAACAATTAGCTTAGTGCTGAAATGGAGCTCAGCCGGTGACTATAGGATGCATTACAGAAGTCCAAAGGATTTAGGAAGCTTTCCATCTGGCGCCACAGTTTATAAATATGTTGTGTTTTATATGCATATAAATACACACTTACTCACAGTTCAGATTCCTGCTTTGCCGAATAGGCAGATGACTTCCAGGAAATTCAGATTAGTTTCGCTGCCACTTTTGCACTTCAACGCTATTTTTACGACAGCCTCTGTTCTACTAATACTACTAGCTAATACTCAGTGCAAGCATGCAGCTTTGTACTAATGCAGTATGTGTTTTATTCCCTTTAAAAAAGAAAATCCTTGTGCCTGACCAAAAAATTAGGGTAGCTTTTGGTAAAGAAACTCAAATTTCCCACTAATCGATTTCAGCCATAAACTGGAATCAGAAAATGTGGTGACAGAAACAACCAACTTGAAAAACTATTGAATAATTTAATACACAGTGCTCTGACGTTGTATTCCATCTTCATCAAATGCTTACAATTGTGACATTTATATGTAAAAAGGCTGCCACCACTTTATCCCGCCCTTGATTTCCACTGCATTTGAACATGTTTCCATTATTCATTGCAAAGTAACAAAGTCGACCAACCGTGTGCGACCTCCAGGTTGATCGCAGCGAAAAGCCGCTTGAATAAACAACGTGCAAAGTGGTGCCAAATGACCCGCGAGGGCATTTTATTGGGGCCCTTCTTGTTTTTTTTTTCTCCTCTATTCGGAGGGTTAGGGTTAGGGTTAGGTAAGTCACTCTAAAACGCCGGCATGTGCCTATGATGGCAAGCGCAGAGGCGGGAGATGAATTAATTATCGCGGGCATGACATGCAGGAAAATGCTGCATGCCTCCGCGCATCTCCGCCGCCACTGTGGACGCATTCCAAACGTGTTTATGTGAGCGAGACTTCGGGAATTGGAAGTGCTGCCACGAGCCGTTCAGAGTTGGAGCTTCTCTGCTGATGTTGGACTCCGTTGGTACCTCTCCTCCTGGTGACCTGGAGGAGGAGGAGGAGGAAGAGGAGATGGGGCAGGAAGAGGAGGAGCGGCTCTTACCAGTGTGAATGTTCAGCAAGGGAAAGATTTTTCAAGCAGTAGTTGGCGGATGCTCATGCCTGCCGAGGGAAGCTGGGAAACTCATACATCTTGCCGTCAAGCAGATTGCGCTCGGACGTGGGTGGGGTTGGGGGTGGGGAGGTCGCACCTGGCAGGTTTAACCCCGCCCACCGCCCAGGAGAGCATCAGTCCAAAACATTTGCTTCTTCTTTTTTTGATGCTGCTCAAGGGGGGAACTGTGAAAGATTTAGGTGGATCTGCGCCCACTTCTTCATAAGGTTTTACGATGTTGAATTTTAAAAAACCGGTGGAGACTCTAGAGGAAAAAATCATCGGAAACAAATTGAGACGTAGCGTCGTGCCAGCGAGTGAAACGCTGGCCAATCATTTTAAAGAGACGTTCAGTTATTATTGTTTAATTATTATTTTAAACTTTCTGCACTGACTGATGAGATGATTCCGTCCACGCAGGAGCACCAGGGACAGCGACGGCGAGGAGGAGGAGGACGAGCGCCGCGTCAGCCGAGGCTGCACGCTGCAGTACCAGCGGGCCCTGGTCAAGGTTCTGACCCAGTTCCACACCACCTCCTCGGAGGGCACCGACCAGGTCATCACCATGCTGGGGCCCGATTGGCAGGTGGACGTCACCGACCTGGTGCAGGACTCGCTGAAGGTGGCCGACCCCAGAATAGCCGAGTTGGTGGACCGGACGGTTCTGGTGGGACTGGAACTGGGATCAACCGCGCTGAAGGTAAAACTCCTTCTTCTTCTTCTTCTTCTCCTTCACATTGTAACATGTAACATTTTACACTGTAAAGATGACGACAGTAACATAGGCGATCACAAGTGATTCCTGCTGCATTTTTTTTATCAAAACAAAGCAACTAAGCGCGACCCAACAAAACGACTGTTCAACAAAAAGTAAACACGCCTTTCTTGTGTGGAGTTTGCATGTTCTCCCTGGTTCTACGCGGGCTCTCTGCGGGTTCTCTTGCTTCCTGCCGCATTCCAAAGACTCGCAGGGTTTTGGAACAGGAATTTGAAGCTTAACTGGTCCATAGGTGTGAGTGCAAACAGTTGTCTTTTGACCCTGCGATAAACTGACATGAAGAGGTTAAAAGTAAAGACGTAAAAGGAAACTTGATGAAAATATAAACATGAGGTTAAACCAAAAAAAAAGAATTCAAGCATCACAAAAAAGACAACAAACGCACTGCAGACAGCTTTTTTATTCAGCCATCTACCAGGTTATAAAGACTTTGGCTGATGTGACCTCATATCTGCCACAATGTCAAAAGTGGTCAAAGTTTATTAGAAATAAACGGTCTGTCAATATGGTTAGTTGTGTCACATTATGTTAAGAACAAAACCTGACGCTTCTTCTAGAATGAGAAATGAGGAAGTCCGTCAGAGAACCTGAGAACCGTCACAATGCTGCAGAGATTTCCGATCGCCGCCGAACATCTCAGTTTTCGGTGCAGCGGCAGGAAAACAGCCGGGGTTGACTGATGGCGGTGACAGTGAAAATAGGGAAGAGAGATACGAGTCGCCAGTCCGTCATTTGAAATGAGCCATGAATCACCCGCAATCGGCTGAAGGCTGTGAGTAATTGCGTGTCCGTTTTCACGGGCCACATGCGACGGGCCCCAACGCCCACGCGGGTCGAGAGGTGGGAATTTGTAAATAAATATAAAAATGAAACCGCCGTCAGATGGAGATAATCGATCATCGGGACATTATTTTTCCCGGCGGCGCTTTCACTTCATTATGTTCCGGCGGTCTCCGACTTCAGCCGGGAGAAATGACACGTGTGAAGGAGGCCGTTTTGAAAAATGCTCTAAAGACCCTTATTTTTTCCTCTTGCAAAATTTTCCACCTTTCAGCAGGACTTGATGGAAACTTACTGAAGTCAACTGCACAGAGCTCCCATTAGGATGAGGCCACTTTACATCAAACAGTGGAAATATTACAAGCATTTTTTGGGGGGTTATATTCTCTTTTTTCTACTGAAAAGTGAAGCATCCGTAGCTCAATGATGGCCTCCTGTGAGACACGGATTCACATTGTCCACCACTGGCTCATGAATAAATGAAATGGGGAGCAGCTTTTGTCCGCAAAGTTTGTTTTTCTCACCACATCTCTCTCATTTTGGGAAAGATGATTGTAGCCATGAACATTTTCAAATTCGAGAAAGTCGGTAAAAGTACTTCAATCGCACACCGTGGCCATCCAGCCCATGCAAACACATAGCAAGAACTCAGCGTGATTCAGCGAAACCTGCTGTCCAGGGTCCAGGGTCTTCTAAGGGTCTTCTAATCCGCTCCTCAAAGTCGAACCGACCAACTGGGACGGAGTTCGCACTTTGTTCTCTGATCAGAGGAAATGCCCTTAATTACTGGGGGACGTCAGCCTCCGTCCCAGAAACAAGAAGGTGGATGGAACCTGGAGAGATCTGAACCTGTGACGCATCCACAGCAGGAGGTTTGCCTCCGCGTTACTGTAACCATAAGACTGGGGGGAAAAAATCTGTATCACATATTGTGAAATCACTGTCTCTGTGTTCAAATACTATTTATAAAGTTAGAGATTTTAAGATCTATAAAAGCACATAGTTCTGACATAAATACCACATAAATCCTTTTCAATTTATTAGGTTAAGAAACCCACATTAGTCCAGCCAATGCACTTCTTTAAATACAAGTTACGATATATTATAATAAATATGTCATACCTTTTATATTTAATATTTGCTTTATATTTATTATAGGACATAACCTTTTATGTCCTAACTACTGCATGTCATATAATATCATTTTATTTATACTATATTCAAAACTTTCTCTTTTAGAACACACAAAAAAATAAGAAAACAGTGGAATCTAGCAGCCGTCACTTTGTGGGAGATGGAGTTTATCAGCTTGGACACCTTGGATTTGGCTGCGTCACATGACCTGATGGGCCAGATTCAGCCTGTGGACCAGACGTTTGACCCCAACCGGAAACCGCCATCCAGAAAATAACTGGTGCTTCATCAAGTGAACAGGCCCAGACTGACTCACTTAAATGGTCAAATGTGGCATATTTAATCTTTGAGAATCATCCTGACGGCAGAATCTGCGGTAGAAATCCCACAAGTATAGAAGCTCTTTGGCTCCCAAATGATCCCGACGCCTCCTCCTGCCGCCGGCTGTTTACCAATGAGCGCCGTAATTGCTCGGCAGGCGACGGCATGACAGCAGTCGGAGGTCATGTGCGTTGCCGCCGCGCCGTTGATTACATTTGTATTTCATCAGTCCACCGTCGTGGAAGAGAAGCACTTTGCGTTTTGTCCAAAGCGGCGTGAAGACGCGGGAGACGTCTCGCTGCTCACCCACCGTTAATTACACTGATGGGAGGCATAATGAGAAAAACACCCGTCAGCGCAGCAAGACGGCGGCTGAAGTTTGGATGAATTTCAGAGCGTAAACAGACGGAGCTCATCCATCACCCAGTGTGTTTAAACCTGAGTGGAGTGTGTCTCCCGTTTGGCTGGAGGGAAATAAATAGGTTGGTGCTCACCAGTGGGAATATTCTACCTACTGGGTGTGTGTCTGCAGCTTTTTGTTATCAGACTGGTTTCAGTTACAAATCCAATCGGTGCAACCGAGAGATGGACTGGTTTCGTCCAATCACCGTTTAGCTTTTTACCTCAGCTGTAGTCAACACTGTCTCTGGGCTCTTGGAAACAAGGACAGGGAGGATTCAGTAAATGTTGCATCTGCTTGTCTGCCAGTTGTTCTGCACTGTGTTAACATGCTAAAAATGTTAATGCAAAGTTTGACCCAACAAGGGGAGACGCTTCATCCACTGATATATCAGAAGACAAGGCAACAGCAATATCCTGCTTGTGGCTTTGACTCATATCCGGCTGGTGTTTGCTCTGTGATGGTATCGCAGTCAATAACACTTCCTCCGACTACATCAGCAGTGTAGTCGATAAGCTAAAACACCAGCAACTGTGCTAGAAACAGTGAGGAAATGATCTGACATGCTTGCGTTATTGATCAAGAATAATTAGAAAGGTGCAAATCTTTCATTCGGCATTTGAATTGAATCCAAGTATCAGCAGAATTATTGAAACTTACAAGTTTAACATCAGTTTTTTCAATCGGTGTTGTCATGGTGACCAATAAGTAGCCGTTAGCATCTGGTGCACTGACAGCTTTTATTTAAAAAGACATAAAAGAAAAAAAAAAACAAATGAAAGCCGTCGGTTGACAAGCCGCAGCATGTGACATCGCGTGAAAACAGATTCATTTTATCACCCAACACCAACCAACACGGCGACTGACACTCGTCCATAAATCAGGGAGTCAAAAGCATGAAACGGGAATGCGGCGACTCATAAACAGACGTGCATCATGATACGATGCTATAAATCAAACCAGTGGACGTGAAATCCTATCAGTCAGCAACCAAAACCCATTTATTCATTTGTTTTTATGTGCTTGTATCAAAAGTGATCCTTGATTTTTTGTTTTGTTTTGTTTTCCAAATGATTTTCAATGTCCATGTGTCCTTAAAACCGTATTTTTTCTGCTCAGGTGAATTAGAGAAAGAGAAAGTCCGCTGTTTGTGTGAACTTTTCAAGGTCTGCGTGTTTCTGTTCCATTAAACCAAACAGTGAAGTCGGGACTGGGGACCTTGAAGCGCTGTTAGCAACCTGAGGCTGTAGCTCCCACTTCGTAGTGACTCTTAAATAACCCGTGAAATTGGATAAACGACAAGTGCGCAATAAACACCCCCCACATGCGTTTCCATCACGGCTCAGAAGCCCGAACAAGGTTAGTTTTCTATCATTCCTCTTTTTTTTTTGTTCCTTTTTTGTTAGCCGGGGACATTTTTTTTTAAGAGAATCAATGGCATTTTGTTTGACGTCAATACCAAGTTAAATACTTCAAGTCGCTTAAATTGGCTCGCGAAAATATGATCGGTGGCGGAAAACTGGTGCAAAGTAGCAGGAAATCAATCCATCAGGCAAACAAACTCGCACTCGCTGTGACCTCAGTGGGACAACTTTTGTTTTTCTTGTTTTATTCCTATACTAGCACTGCTTTCTTGTGTGTTGTCAATATAGGGAAACATGGTTCTAACTCTACCGACATCAGCTTCTGAACTGAGTCTATCAACCGGAATGAAAAAGTTTCCGGATTGATACGTACTTGGCAACTGCAGCAGCAACTGGTTGAAAAAAGAATTGTGATCCGTCAGGCAGCCAAGTTGTCCTCATGAAAACTTCAGAAGTTTACGTGCGCATACATTTACTTAATGCCTGAGGATTTAGCATGCAAGTATTTGTGTGTGTGTGTGTGTGTGTGTGTGTGTGTGTGTGTGTGTGTGTGTGTGTGTGTGTGTGTGTGTGTGTGTGTGTGTGTGTGTGTGCTGGCTAGTCAGGCGTAACTCTCTTCTCTGGCACATTAATCCATCACATGCAAACAATATGCCTATGGAAGTGGAACCTGGCTGCCGCATTTTGTTGCTGAACGAAAGTTCCCTGTTTGTTTGATTTATTTATTTATTTATTTATTTTAGCCCTGAAGCGTTCTACCACAGTGGCGGGTTGGCTTCCTTCTCCTTTTGTGAATGTTCAAAGAGCGATTGTGAGCTAATAGTGCAGAATGGAGGTTGTACTGATGTGGGAAAAGCAAATGCAAGATTTATCACTGGAGAGGCGTAAAACCTTGTGTTGTCTACTATGCATGCACGGTTGAAAATCGCATTAACTGAACTTCCTGCACTGGTGACATCATCTAAAGCCAGCTACGACTCATGCACCTCCCACATTTCTAGTTGTAGTGGTAAAAATATAACATCAAAATTGGAAAATTACCTACGGATCAGCTTTCCTGCATTATTCACTGGTTTCTCAGTGCGGACACGGACCAGATTTTCTTCTTGACGGATGTTTACAGTTGACAGTAATGCTGCTACTGATTCTTTTGATTACGTCTTCGTCTTCTGGTTAGGTTTCAAAACCTAAAATTTGCCATTTGACATTGTGATGGGAACTCATGTCGCAATGTGGTAGTGGCCAGTAGCGTTTGTAACCATGCGGGTACCTTTTGTGAGATCAACCCCTTCATCCATCCATCCATTTTCAATACTTGCTTGTTCCTGCACTCGTTGTTTTGGGGGGTCTGCTGGAGCCTCTCCCAGCTGTCATAGTTCGAAGGCAGGGTGACAGCCTGGACAAGTGGCCAGTTCATCGCAGGACCACAAAGAGACAAACAACCATTCTCACTCACACACACACATCTTCGATCAATTTAGAGTTGCCAATTCACCTCACATGCATGTTCGGACTTTGGGAGTAAGCCAGAGAACCTGGAGTGAACCCACACAGACATGTGGGGCGACAGTGCGAACCACTGCACCACCGTGTCGCACTCAACCCCTTCATCTACATCTTAAATTGATTGCCTGACCCATCCACTCACTCACTCAATATGTAGAATATGGTGCCCCCTCCAATCAGACACAAGGTCTCTCAGATGTTCTTACGCATTGAATGCAACAATCTGATTGGGTAAAACAAGGAAAGTGGAGAAAGTATAGCAAAAATCCTGGACTTTAAGGATGCAGCACAAGAGTAACGTCTGCTCGCTGAACGACATCCCAGTCTGCCTCCGTCCTGCCATCCACTGTTTGCAGCTTGCTGAGGGAGATTTCTTCCGTCCTCAGTCTTTGCATTCAATCAATCAACTCCCGAAAAATAATCTTGATAAAATGTGAGGCACAAACGAGCGATCGTTGGCCTCTCACCTTTCCAGAATATTTTATCCTCCGACCTGTCGCACTTCCCAGACACCAGTGAACTTCAACGGCTTTAACTAAACTTTGAGATAGAAAAAATAAGAAAAGAAAATATCAGAAGTGAAGGAGCCAGTCTGTCAGTCAGTCAGTCAGTCAGTGTGTTTCTGTCCCGGCTCGGGTGTCTTACGCTCTAATGAGCTGTGATTGCCCCCGGACGCCTGTGAATCATCATAATCTCGTCAAAATCCCTTCAAGAGCCCCAGATGACTTACTGATGTTCTGTGTGAAATCGTAAATCAAAGCGGCGCGTGACTTCTTGCCGATGTCACCAGGGTGCAGGGGGTCGTCAAGGCGGATGAGTTATGTGACAAGATGAAGGACAGTTTAATTTACTGCCGAAAGAAAAAGAAAAAGAGGGGAAAAAAGAGAGAAAGTGGTATCCTAGCTGGGGGGGGGGGGAGTTGTATTTCTCACTCAGTTGGCAGAACATATTTTTCCTGCTATTGCGCAAAATGAAAAAAACGTCTTTCTAAATTTTTTTCTGTAAACGGTCAAAAACGAAAGTACCAAAGACGACGTCCAACGTCCAAAATACTGTCCAATTGAACAAAAAAAAAAAAAAATGGCACGTTAATCTCTGAAGCAGCAGCCGCTACTGTTTCACAGTGGCTTCTTCATCCTGGTCGTCTTTTTCCCCTTCTTCTTCTTCTGTGGTTTTTCAGAGCAGCTTGGGAGCGGGCTTGGCTTCTCGCTCTTGTACCTTTGTTTTTATGCCTGAAGGAAGCTGATTGTTTGGTTTATGGCATCCACTGGCATCTTAAGACTGACTGAAAAACGCTGCCCGTCGGGAGGATCTCAAGATGGACGGTGTTTATATAAAAATGTGTGTGTGTGCGCACATGCATGTGTGTGTGTATGCCTGTGTGTGTGCCTGCTTATCCAAAAAGGAAGCTGACGTGAATAAATTTGTGTCGCGTCCATCGACAAAGCAGGAATGTGAAAGTGTCTCTAACAGCTGCTGCCTGGCAGAGAAGGTTGTGTGTCGCCAGAGCAACAGACCTCTGGCCGTCGAGGCGTTGCATGCTCTCTTCTCTTTTTTTTTTCGTGATGCGTGATAGTGGCGCTAAACGCTCAAAGTGAAGGTGAAAAGCTCCCCCTCCACTCTCTCTCTCTCTCCCTCTCTCTCTCTCTGCCACTGACTCGCCTGACAAGGCCGCCGCTCTGCCGCTCTTCACTCTGTCCCACGGACGCGGCCTCGTGAAGTGAAATGACTTTTAGTTTTCGCCAGTGCTCAGAGTGCTCAGAGTGCCGGCCGTGCCGAGGCGGCCTGTCAGGAGTCGGGATTGCCCCACCGGTTTGCCGCCACCGCCGGCTCCAAATGGTCTCGTTTATTTCATGCGATGTCACTTTGATGGGCCCGGGTGCCTCTGCTAACCATCACTTTGATGGCGCGCAGCCCGCAGCCTCAGATTGCACCTTGTTGTTTGATTGCAGATGGATTCCATCTCTGATTTTTTTTTTTGGTCTTGGGGTTATTTGTTTGTTCTTTCTTTCCGCTGTGACGGACAGAGAGGCTCTGACACACGCGGGCAAGCCCCCCCCCCCCCCCCCCCCACCCCTCCCCTTCCCTCGCTGGGACATTCGACAGCACACCGCACTTCAATCTGAAATTGGCCTGTCGTGCTTTTTATGAGCTTTGCAGAGACAATAAAGTTGTTGTGGTGCTCTTTAAACCGATCGGCCTTCAGTCACCGTGTAGAAACAATAACGCTGGCGTCTCACCGTACCCCTGCCCCCTCCCCCGCCTACAGGTGGAGTCTCCGCTGGCCATGGACGCCGTGCTGGGTGAGTCGGCCTTCTCCGTCACCGACGACAAGGTCTCCATCACCGAGATGCGAGTCCACGCCGTGTCGGGCTTGACCCTGTCGCTGCAGCCCAGCCCGGGAAACAGCCACACCATGGTCGCCAAGGCAACCGCCCTCCAGACGCTCACCGCCCCCAAACAGGTACAAACTGCCGCCATCATGAGACAAAGTATCGTCCGGAAGACACAGGTGCAGCCCCGCGGCTCTGTAAATCGCCAGAATGTTTACATGGATTAGAAAATGTCACCAGAGCCACATGAGGTGATTTATAAATTGAGGTGAAATACTGATTTTTGCGCAAACTATCCCCTCAATGTCCTTTTAGTGTCTAATTTGCCGCTAATTACATTTACACACTACGCGCCGAACCAACACACAACCCACTGATCACAGTGTGTTAATTAAGCACCCACACTGTCCGTGCCTTATAAATATATATTATTTTTTTTCACAGCGGAGTATTACGTAAACTCTTTTCCCTGAGTGCTGAAATTACCCTCATTTGCAAAACCCATTAGTATCCTCGCAGCAATAGGCAGACCTCAGTGCCACTTCTGAGGTAACAAAATGGTTTCTGAGCCAAATCTCCTCAGCCGGGGCCCAGAATGGTGTCGAGGACGGAAGATGTGGTGAACCAGTAAAGAGTCCTTGGTGCTTTTTTATCACAGCCCTCCATATTGGCAATTTCTGCCAAATAAAACATTGATATATTCCAGAGGGGACCTGCCAGATTAAAGAAATCATAATTTGCAAAGAAAAAAGCAAAACCTCACTAATCTTTTCTTATTAAAAAATGTGTGGAGATTGAAATGCTTGGATGGAGTTGAACCACCTTCTGTGAATGCTGTGAGATCTCAGCAACTTCTCAGTAGGTTTGCACCAAAACACGGCCTTGTGGGAATCTGCCCTTTGTGATGTCACAAAGTGCACAGATACCTCTGTCCAAGTAGTGACCACAATCCCAGCCAGGTGGTGCCTCCACCCTCTAATCCCGCTTTTTAGTTTTCACCCTCTTGCAAACACATGGAAGGCCCCATAAGCATCTGTTTTAGGATGCAGGCTGTGAACACAGGGCTTAAAAATGCTTTGTAGGGGTTTCTGTTGTTGTTGTTGTTGTTGTTGTTGTTTTGTTTTTTTTGTCAGTTTTTAGATTAATTAAAGATATTTTGGCTGAGGAGTCGAGGATGGATGATAAAACCTTAAATTCCCTGTGGAAGCTTCAGTCGTTGTCAGTTCGTGCGAGTGTGCGAGCGTCAGCACACGAGCACGCGCTGCCGCCGCTGCCAGCGCCGCTGCCCTCCCATTGGCCCGCACATGCAGATAAAAATGAGACGGCAACTTCCATCAAGCATCAAGCGAGAGCGAAGCGAGCATTAAATTCCAATTTTTCTTGCTTTCCGCTTCTTGGCCACCTTGAAATTTAATTATTGTAATGTATTGTCCTAAGTGCTCTCCGAGGCCGGGCCATAAAAGGCAGCCAATTCCTCCGCAGGCGGAGCTCTCCCAGGAGCACTCAGGCTATTTCAGGCCATTTGATTCCGTTTCACAGGGAAACTTTTTTTTTCTCCCTTATCCCCCCCCAAAAAAAAAAAAAAATGTTCCCCCATTACTCCAAGAATGAATGAACACATAAACTATGAACTGGGAAGAGTCGGACATCCGAGGTCTCTTCACATCAGTCTCTGTTCCGCTCCACAAAGTTTCTGGCATAAAAGGCTCCTCCACTTCTCCATCCTCAGCCTCTTCTTTCTCTCTCGTTTTTTTTTTTCCTCCTGCTGCCTAAGTGAGCAGCATAAGATGGTGTTTGTGGACAGTGTTGTCACTATTAGCGTAGCCCACGTCCGTGCAAATGCCCTGGAATAACATTTCCGACCTCCATTTATTATTATAATTACGCACATTATCATCCGAGTAGTTTAAGTTCAATTTACGAAATACGACCCTGATTGCCATGAAGAACGCATCAAAGAGGGTCTGAAAAACCGGTGATGGACCACATCATCTTCTTGATGGCACCTTACTTTGCTTGCCTGATGTTATACGTGCAAAACTCTTTGTCTGGGGTTTGGCAATTTTTGTTTTGTCGTTGTTTTTTTTCAAAGCACCAGAAGTTATTGCCAGAAATTTCTCCACATGTCGCCGAGTTGTTGTTGACGGCCGGCGCCGTGCGAACATCATCCTCTCTAGATGTTGAGACATCAGCAGCAGAGCCGGCACATGAAAACGCACAGCCGCCATCTTCGATGTATTATTTACGTCGTCGGCCTCAAAGAGGCGCCTTCAGCGCGTCGTGCTGAGATGACAGCTGGCGCCTCGTCGTCCCACCGCGGCCCGTCTCTTCTCTCCGGTCAAAGCCCAAAGACAACGTTTTGTTTTTTCGGCTCCTGACATTTCAAAAAGCCGCAAAACAGAACAGGTGGGACAGCTGTCAGACCTTCATTACGTCAAAAACTGTGTTCGCTGGGCTCGGGTAGCGAGCACTGGGGAAATCACTGCGCCACTTTATCAGCTTCCTCTGCGGAGGAATAAAGGCTGCGAGCTGAACACCAGCGACAACCGGAGCACATGATGCTGCTGCTGCCGCAGAGTCCAGCCGCAGTTGCAGCAGTCACCGCTGCATATATATGTATATATATATATATATATGTATACGTATACATATATATATATATATATATACATATATATATATATATATATATACCTATATATATATATATATATATATATATATATATATATATATATATACATATATATATATATATATATATATATATATATATATATATATATATATATATATATATATATATATATATATACCTATACCGCCTCCTCCTCCTCTTCCACCCCCTCCTCCTCGTCCTCCTCCTCCTCCACCAGCTTTGCTGTTGTTCACTGAGGTGCAGTGTGTGTTTTTGTGTGTGTGTGTGCGTCCTGGAACTGAGCTCAGGCTGCCTCACGTGGTTCCAAAAGCTCTGGAGAATTTTCCAGACTGGAGGGAGTCCAGAGCTTCAGAGGGAGGGACGTTAAAGGACACCATCAAAACTCTTCTGATGTTCTGTAGTCAAGCTGGTGCCGATACAGCCACAGCTGTTTTTTGGGTTTTTGTATTTTTCTTTTTGAGTGGTTTGGGTTTTGTTGCCTGTGGTATTGTCGCAGCATGTTGTTAAAAAATGATAATCAGAACAGTTTTTGATAGTTTTGCCTCTTTGGTTGTGATGCTGATATTTAGCTAATTTTCTATTAGGAAGTTCACATCCATTTTTTCCACATTTCTCGAAAATATTTTCCATATTTTTTGATGGAGGTAGGTATCAGTCTGCACAGAATCCCCTTCTCGTCTAACGGCACATCATTCTGTTGATTTCGGGAGCTATTGTGAGGGGACGTAAATGAAATGATCAATGATGCACCGCCATAAAGTATAAAACTCAGAAAACAGGAATAAATTGGTGCCTTTTGAAGCATCTTTCCTTCAGTGACAAAAAGGCCTTTTTCTGTGACTTCCTTCTAAAACAAGTTTTCCTCCACTTTGTTGTTTTCTTTCTCTCTCGTCCCCGACAGGAGGCCAGCTTGTCCATCTGGATGATCTTCAGCGATAACACGGCCGCCACGCTGACCTACTTTGACCCCAAGGACTACAACCTCAACGCCTCCTCGCTGGACGACAAGGTGGTGTCGGTGTCCCAGGAGCCGCAGCAGCGCTGGCCCGCCGTGGTGGCCGAGGGCGAGGGCGCCGGCGAGCTGCTGCGCCTGGAGATGACCATCTGCGAGGCCTGCCAGAAGACCAAGCGCAAGAGCGTCATCGCCTCCGCCGCCGTCTACGTCAAGGTCCGCTTCGGCCCTGAGGAGGACTCGGAGGAGGAGGAGGCGGCCACCGACGGCGAGGTGGAGCTGCCGCCGTCGCCCGTCACCCGCCGGCCCGTCTTCGACCCCAACGTGGGCGGGAGGGTGTACGAGACGAGCAACGAGCAGCCGGCCAGCGTCCCCATCGACTACACCAACTTCCCCACCGTCAGCAACCAGGAGCGGCCGACGGAGGCCGGTGGCGAGGGGGGGCAGGAGGGGGAGGAGGGGGAGGAGGAGGGCGACGAGTACGTGCAGTCGCCCCGCAACATGACCGACCTGGAGATCGGCATGTACGCCCTGCTGGGCGTCTTCTGCCTGGCCATCCTGGTCTTTCTCATCAACTGCATCGTCTTCGTGCTCAAGTACCGGCACAAGCGCATCCCGCCCGAGGGCCAGGCCAACATGGACCATTCCCACCACTGGGTCTTCCTAGGCAACGGCCAGCCGCTGCGGGCCCAGTGCGACCTGTCGCCGCAGCAGGCGGAGAGCGCCGGCAACCCGCTGGAGGGCGTGCAGACCTGCTGCCACGGCGACCACCACAGCAGCGGCAGCTCGCAGACCAGCGTCCAGAGCCAGGTGCACGGCCGGGGCGACGGCAGCTCGGGCGGCTCCACCAAGGAGAACGGCGAGGAGGCCAGCTCCCCGACCTCCAAGCGCAAGCGGGTCAAGTTCACCACCTTCACCACCCTGCCCACGGAGGAGCTGCCCTACAACTCCATCCCCATCGCCGACGAGGAGGACATTCAGTGGGTGTGCCAGGACATGGGTTTCCAGGACCCCGAGGAACTGCACGACTACATGCGTAGAATAAAAGAAATCGCCTGAGCGGGGCGGGGGGGTGGGCGCAGGGGTCGCCAGAGGTCACGCCTGCCCCGCTTTCGCTAAAGAAACCAATGGTTCCTTTCTATTTTTCTCTTTTTCACCCGGGGGTGAGAGGCAGCGGAATTTCTCACAAACTGACAAAAAGGGGCCGGGTGTTGCGTCGGTTAGGGTGCGTTCCATTTAGTTTGCACAGTGCTGTAATGTCATACACGCTCACACGGGGGGCCGAGAACGCCGGGGCGACGCCGAGGGACTCCGCAGGGCGCAGGGTCTCACTCGTCTCAAGGCCCTTCTGCCGATTTTTGGCTTCTTCTTCTTCTTCTTCTTCTTTTTTTTCCAACGAGCCGAGTCGAGCTGAGCCGAGGCTGTGGCAGCGTCTCCGGCTCCGCGTCACAGGACTTTGTCCAGATTTGAGTCCAGAGACAAACCTCTTCAGGACTTGGAGGTCCGGGCAGGTCGACGTTGCTGGGACTGTACAGTGCTGTGTGTGCTCCAAACAAAGAGGCCTTTGGTGAACAAAAAGAAAAAAAAACTGTCAGAGACTCTAATGAAAGCTATGAAAAAAAAAAAAATAATGAAAAACAGCATTTTTTTTATTATTATTATATTTTTTCTGTTCTTTTGTTGTTTTTTGCCAAAGTAGGAAAAAAAAACATTATTTCAATGGTGAAACTTTCTTTATTGTCCCTCTCGACGCAGCGCACTCATCCTTTGTACTCATCCTCATTCCATGCATTTTTTCTACATTTCATGGGGGGTCAAAGTACAAAAAATAACGCAAAAAAAATTATATACATATATATATATATATATATATATATATATATATATATATATATACATATATACAGGTGCCCTCCTTCTCGTCCTGGCGGTACCAAGCAAAGCGAACGCCTTATCAAAAAAAAACAAAAAACAAAAACAATCCCGGCTCACTTGGTTAGTATATCAGCGCAGACGGATGCAGCCCTGCGGCCCCGTTGGTTCAAGCATGAGGTGGAATTCCATAAAATGAACCGGTGTAATGCTGGCTTCACTTGCATGGACGAGGATCTCGAGAGGCACTGTCACTTTTATTTGGTTGTCTTATGTTTTGTTTTGGGTTGTTTTTGTTTTTTAATCATCCCCCCCAAAAATTTCTAAGTGTTTTTTTATCGTGATACTGTAGCCATTCACACACACGATTGAGGTAAAAGTGCTGTCATGCCTTCCGTGCATGTCATACACACATACGACATTCCTCTCTAACATATATATATATTTCTATGCATATGTATATAGCATATCGAGCCATCGCCACTTGCACGGCCGCTCAGCACCTCAGTTCCAAACCTGGTGGAAGTCGTGAAGTTTTTATAGTTGCTGTAGCTGCACTGAACTGCTTTGAAGCAAAGTGGCATCACATTCGGCTAGCGAGAGGTTTGCTGTGCATCGCGAGTGCAAACAGCCTTTCCAGTAATTAATACAAGAATATGACAAACAAAACAAAACAAACAGAAAAGAATCAATGCCATGCAAATTAACGAACCGCTGAACACGAGGCGGCAACGTCACAAATCGACGGCCCTCGGTTAGCATCTCGCCCATCTCATGCTGTCGTGCTGTTTATTTATTTATATATTTAAAACAAAACAAAAAATACTACTGCGATGTACGTGGCACCCGTTTCTGTTTTTTTTGTTTTTTGTTTTTTTAAAATCAAAATCACGTGGAGGTCACAAGTTGTGTTGTCCCTCTGCGAAACAGGCAGCTCTCCCCGGTGCGGTGGGACCGGTCGTGTTGACGCTGTTGGCCACAAGGTGGCAGCAGCTGTAGATCCTCCAGTCCATCCACCGGCTGTTCAGACCAGTTTATGAAGGAGCCGTGGTGACGACCTCACGGTGGGAGGTGGTTTGCTTTTCATCCGCTTCAGTTTTTTGGCCCCAGAGTGTTTGTGGAGGGCCGCTAGCTGGAGGCCGATCAGTCTCGCCTGTGATCCCACACAGGAAGTACTTCTCTCCAGCGACAGTGAAGCGAACGCACAGCCAGGAAAATTTTCTTGCGGTGTCACCCCCCCCCCCAGCCCCCACCCTGCTGAACTCCGCACTGCGTCCAAGGGCTCGGACTTTTCTTCGACGTTTCCAGAGATGTCCTGTGGGAGAACTCGTGCACCGTCTGTAGCGATAAAACACACACACACACACACACACACACACACACACACACACACACACACATACAAGCTTGGAGCCGTCGTCCAAAATCTTTTGTTACCATGAGAGAAGCCTTTTCTTTTCTTTTTTTTGGCCCAGAATCTGCAGCCTCATTCGAGAAGCATCAAACCACATCTGCTTCACCACGAGCACAGCGAAATCTGTTTCAGTGATGTGACTCCAGTCAGAAAAGAAAGACAGAACTTGTGCAGTTTCATGATCTAATAATAAGCATTTAAATGTTCTTACCCATCATAAACCATCTCTCTATTGTCATTTGCGTTCAAAAGAAAATGTTGCCCATTTTATTCGAGGCAACATTACTTTCAATAAAGGGATAGTGTGCTTCAAAATTGTATTTCTCTTTTCCAGCTGTATTGGATTGGAGAGTACATTCATGTTGAAACTTTTTTTTATCTCACAAAAGGACATAGCAAAGACAGTTACATTGGAATGTCACGATTTTGGAGTGAACTATCCCTTTGAGAGGAGCGGCAACTTTCTCAGGATGGGCGGAGGATATTTGACGGCTGCTTGGTGTCCGTGTGGTCGGGCTGCTAAAGGGGTTGAGCCGCTTTCATTGACCTTCAGATGATTTTCTCATGTAAATATTCTTATCATGACATAGCATTTCCTACCTTTCCACACATTTGTTCTTTGTTGTTTTGTTTTGTTTTGTTTTTTTTGTTTTTAACATCTGACATCCTCTGGCGCGTTCTTTTTTTTTTTTTTTTTTGAATCGCTGCTTCGCTGACGGTCGGCCCACATCTGGCTCACTCTGTATTTCTCCTCCTTTCGAGCTGCTACTGGAAACAGTTTTCTGATGAACACGTGAAAATGGTGAATTGCCCCCCCTCCCCCTTCTCTTCCTCCTCCTCATCCTCCTCCTCCTCCTCCCCCCGAGTCCCCCAACGTGCACGGCTCAGCTCAGCCGGCTGTGCCTACGCAGCCAGCGCACTCACAACAGTATGTAAATGTACAGCGCACTGTTAAGAATTTCCTGTATTCTCTTGGAAACAAACCCTTGTATTTTCCTGTGATATGTAAAGTACTAAAGAAAACCGTAATACACAGATTGGCATTGCATTATTCATTTTTTATTTATTTTAATTTATTTATTTTAGCTGCAGCACAGCTCACAGTACAAAGAAGTAGTTGCACTATGGGGACACGTGGGTGAAGATATTTCTTATTTCTAAATAATTCATCTCTCTGTCCACACTCTCCTTGTCTGCGGCACACTACAGATTCACTGAGAGTAGATGTTCTGAATATTCTCACATCCATCTTGAAAGATCCCATCTGAGATTGTTTTCAGTCTGCAATCAAACAATTCATCCTCAGAAATCCTCAGAAATCTGACTCAGTAAAACACACAGAGAGAAGAAATATTTCAAATGCTTTCCGTCTTTAAGAAAAAAAACTTGTGCTAAAATTTAGTTTAATTCCAGTCAAAAGGTGCAGCACTGCTGTACTTCCAGTCAGTTCCAGGATGTCCTGACGCCACTGTGTTGTTTATTTACAACTGATGTAAAGAATTAATTTGCGATAGCAGCGTCATAGTAACTGCGGATAAAAGCCATGTCATCTGATCCCTGCAGGGTAAAAAAAAGAAGAAAAAATGGTAATAAGCATTCCTGTCAGTCTGTCACACACCCCCAGTAATCTTCCTCATCATACACCTATCCACGAAACGACGCATCAGTAAGTCGTACACGCCCAGCAGTCTCCCTTTAACTTATTATTTTCCCGATGCCGTGCGTCGGCAGCGTTTTGGGTTTGGCTGGAATGGATTCAGTGGAGAGGTAATTTGTTCTAGTGAGGAGTGCGGAGGTGACTGAGGGAATCAATCAGGGGGGCCGCCGCAGAGCCGAACAGCTAACCAGCAATAAAAGGTCACTCCTGATGCAAAGCCAGCGTCCGTATCAAACCACCGGGGAGGACGAGGAGTTCTTCACAGGGAATAAAGGGTTTTGAGTCAAGTTTGAAGGAGGTTGGAATGAAACATTGAACTTTTTAAAGAAAATTCTCAATCTACATCTTAACTAGGTGATTTTTAAAGATGTCCACGAAAAACTGAAAGGCCCAAGGTAAACCTTTTTTTTTCCACATTTTGATTTTCATCCCAGGAGAAAAAAAAAAATCTAGATCTCCCTTGCTAGCAGTTGCTAGCGGCAACTGGCACCACTGGCAGAAAAGAAAAAAAAACATCTGACATGAGGTTCTTTCTGTCACCTTTTTGGTCTGGGCTTCAACTTCTTACAAGGTTTTCATCGACCAATTCATCTTGGAAACAGTAACTGCCATCTTACAGTATTCTATATTCACTCTAAAATGGCCCAAAAAAAACAAAAAAATGATGTCAACGTCGTGCACGTTATCGTTTGGTTTTTTGTTTGTTTTTTTCTTTGCAGTGTTTCTTTCCTCAGTTTCCTCCTGCAGATATCGGGACAGTCATAAGCACCGCGCTGTCTTGTCAAGATATTTCCGGAGAACCTACAATGAGGCCTGACAGCAGAAAATATCTTCAGCTATATAAAACATCAACAGAAAAAAAAGGTTGCTTGTCAGGTTGTGGTGTCAGTGCCTGCGAATCAAAGCACGGCGCTACTCTTCTTTCTTTCCAGATTTACCATTTTCAGCAGGCGTCACGCGGGGAGGCATCCATCAGGGCGGCAGTGGCGGAGATAACAGCCTCTCAGCCGACAGCTGCCTCCGCCGGCCGCAGCGCAGCGCCAAGGCGAGACGTGTTGCGTGCGAGGCATCGGCTGCAACTCTTTGTGTGACTGGTAAAAATCCCGCTTGCGCTACCTCGCGTATATTTTTGTGATTTAAAGCCCCCTCTCCGGAGAGGGTGCGGAGAAAGGAGGAAAGTTCAGGGAAAAGTTGATAAGTAAATTTCCAACTTCGATAGCGCGGTCGCACGAACGAACTGTGAAGCGACATTTGAGCGATCTTTCTGGATGCCAGATAAAATCCTCACGTTTGGCCTTTAATCATTCAGGAATACTGATTCTAACCATAACAATTTGTTTATTGAGAGAAAATTTTATTTTTCATTTCAATCATGGGGAAACAATCCATCCACCCATTTTCTATACCCACTTCCTCCTGCACTCTGGTTGCTGGGATCTGCTGGAGCCTGGATTAATATTCGTATTACAGTGTTAAATCACAGCACGTGCTTGTTTTAGTCCAGTCCTGAGTGACATATATCCAGTGGTGCAGTGGTCTCTGGAGAAGTGGGTAAACTCTTTCGTGCCCTTTTTTTAAGCAACATTGAGAAGTGGGTCTACCCAAGGCTGACTGAAAAATAAATGGTTATACTCCATTTACCAGGCATTACACCACTGCGTATATCCGGGCGTCACTTCTTGCCGTGACATTTTGCACGTCTCCTCTGTGCGACTGGGGGATCGCGACGACGTGATGAGCAAACAAAGCGGAAGCCGTCGGTGGGAGCCGCCTCTCGTAATTCTGGGGGCAGAGCGGCGTCGGCGGGTCAGTTCACTTTACTCTTCCCCTCAAGCGTGGACAAACGTGGCTTTTAGAAGCACCATTATTCTTGTTTGGGGACCTGACCCGTCCTGGCTGGCATTTAGCTCTGTTTCATATGAGTGCGAAAGTATTTCTCCTGGGAGGGACGGAGGGAGGGTGGGAGGAAGAGGAGGGTGGAGGAAGGAGGTGACATCAGGTACAGCTGCGGCTGCAGTCACTGGAGCAAACTGAAGCTGCCGTCTTGTTTGAACTCATTCCTGCGGACTGAGGCCCCATTCACACAAAGGTGAGTATCACTGTAAACAGTAACATAATCTATCGTTTCCACTTTGCGTGTTAATGGAGCCTGTGTTTTCAGAGCCTGAAACTGCACATTTTTGAAACCAGGTTCGAGAGTGAGAATGTTTGAAAACAGCATTTCGCCTGAATGCAGATCTCTTGTTTCTGGTTTTTGTGGACTCGATGATGTCATAGCCATGTGAGCTAATGCGTACACACCAGGTCTTCTCCTCTGGTTTCAGAGGGTAACCTTACAGCGCCACACACAGCCTGGTATATGTACTGCAGCGGTTTCAGTCATTTTCACTGGTTCGCTAACATCGACACAACGTCATTTGTACGAAGCGTTTTTTGAGAGCGGTTCAGAAAAGGGTGTGCACTTGGCCCAAGTTCAGTGCACACATTTTTGATTGAAGGCAGCAGTAAAGTCAAGTTTGCATCGTAAATACCCTGAAAAAGAATGTCACACCACTGGGTGGCTATGAGCTACTGGTCAGACAGGCACTGGAGAGGAGCACTCTGAGCACACGCAGAAAGTCTGGACTCTTTTTTTCAATTGGAAGGCAAACACTCATTTCTTGGGCCATCACCTCAACAGAATTAGCTTTTCTAACTTTGGAGAGTTTATCACACCTTGCCGTCTGCTCAAGCCTTTTTAATCCTGGTGCCTGGAACAGAAAGTGATTCAGCCGTGTGCACCTGTTTGCAACCTTGGAAACCCTCTTTATAGAGGGGCACACACACAAGCTATGTGTAAACTATAATCATCAGCACATATGTTATGGGAGAACAGACACGCTGGTGCTGTGCTTTGTCCGCCGAGTTCAAACAGCGAGATCAAGGCTGCCAGAGGAAAGGCGGCATCAAAACAAGCTCTGGTCTGTTTTTTATCCAAGCCGTCATTTTTCACCAGAACTGTAATCAGCTGCTGCCGCTGCTATGGAGCGTTTTGCTTCGCCATTCCCATTGCTTTAGAATTTTTTAGGTTATTTTTTTTTATTATTATTTCGTCAGCAGTTCTGTGTAGCTGAGCAAGCGGAGCACAGGTGCTAAAATGAATCTGTCTGGATGTTCTGTTGTTTCCTCAGATAAGACGTCTCTGCAACCAAGGACAATAACAGCATTAGTCATCATGGCAGCAGCCGTTTAAAGTTTTATCGTGGCTCAAGGTGTTTTCCTCCGCAACCATTTCTGGTTTGTCAGCACCAGTTGATAAAAACTGTGGTGGAGGCGAGTCCGTTCTTGATAATTATACTTTCAAGCTTTTTTTTCTTGCCCCAGAGCGCGTACATTTCAAGAGGCGCCTACTAGGACCCGCTGGCCGAGCCCTTCGCTGCGGCCACCTCTCCGTCTCCATCTTTGTGTGGGAAAAAAAAGTAGCCGAGCGAAACACCAAATAGTGCTGCATGATTCATGAAGCGCCACATGAAAAATTCAACATACCTCAGCCAAGACAAAGTCTTTGCCATGTCCTGTCCTATAACTGCTGGACTCAAAAGTTAGAGGAGTTTTGTGTTTTCTTATTTTTGCATTTTATTTTTTAATGTAGCCACGTAGAGGGGGAGAAGAAACAACACCACAGCACTGACAGCTCAAGCCGGCGTATCCCGACACCCGTCAGAGTTGCTGGGTCAGCTTCGGGTCCCTCTGATCAGCATGCGCGGTGGAACAAGGTGGGAGAACGTGTGGGCGCCAGCTTGGCTGCTGATCAAGAAGAAAAAGCTTCAGAACACTGAAGCTTCTGGCCGTTGACTCACCTGCAACTCGGCAGCGGGGCAGCGCGGTCGGGTCGGGTCGGGTCACCCCGCCTCATCCACACTTCACACACTCTGCTGCCAGAGAACAAGCCCATTTAGGTCCTTGTTGAATCCAGTTGCCTGGATTATTGATTTTTTATTTATTGTTTTTTCAGACAGGTCACTGCGTGTCAGGGTCAGTGTTTTTTTTCTTTCTCATCTACAGGATCCCCACAGGGACATTTGGCAAAATGATGCGAAGTCTGCCGCACTAATTCCGGCAGACAGCTCAAGGCTGCATGCGTCATGGGACTGATCAGGTGATCAGTCACATGCTCTCCTCACCTGATAGGGTGGGCCATTTTAACCCTCCCAACTTCCTGGTATTCTTACCAATGCTGCTGTCACACTGCTCTGCCACTCCATGTTGCTGCTGGTCTGTGGGCTCAATGCTTCTGCTGCTTTGTGTACTTCATGCTGATCTCCTGCTACTCTGTGTACAAACTTCGAGGCAGCCAGCAGCAGTAAGCACACTAGGCTCTGTTTCTGTGATCACCTGCGAGGGTCTGCTATTCCCTCATCACTCCGTGATGTGTGTCAATCATTTTCAGGGAATGAATAGTTTGAAACTGAACCTGACGCCAAATTGGCTTCATTGCCTAAATGTTAAAGAATGGCGCTTTGACCGATTCTTTGCGCCCTCTGCTGACCAGGTGTTCCCACCACGTAAGTACAAATACTCTTTCCAGAAAGTAAAAGAAAACCATACTTACGATATCACAAAATTATATAGATAGAATATAATTCAGTTTTAATTCCAAGGTCTCCAAAAACATTTTGTGCCACATATACATAAATCTAAGTATATTTCTATCTGAGTAGATTGAAAGCATTCAATCCAGAGTTGTTTGGCCAAACTTTCAAAGGCTCACTTCAAAAAATATCTGAGATGGGGGAGAAATGCACCTATTGAACAAAGTGGAATAAAAGCCAATGAATGAGACTGTTTAAACAGCAGTGATGTCACAGGACGGTGCTTTGTGGCCAGCAGAGGAATCAGATGTGAAGAGAAGCAGCAGCAAAAGAATGTAAGAAAGAATTAATTTGAATCTATAGCAGCCCGTTGCTCATGTAAGTTGAATGTCCACTGCGTCAGACTTTCTACAAAGTCTGGTCCATCGAACATTTTGCAGATTAGCTCCGTTTCCAAGAAACAAAAAAACTAATGCAAGTTTTTTACAATTTTTTTGAGTATGCAATTTTCCAGCTTCTTTTAATATTCTACAGTGATATACCAAAAAAAAGAACATTTAAAATACTTAATGGGAAGTCAACTGCTGTTCAACTGCTGACTATCTTTCATGTCAGGTCCCAGAGGCGGGAAAATAAATAAATAAATCGAAGCACTCCTTAAAAATCTCCTCTGATTAGGGCCGTGCAGCAATCTCCATGTAATGACATGCAAATGCGTCTCTCAGACGGAGGATTTTTTTTTTTCTGGAGTCCGCTGCAAAGTACACAGCAGGCACCGGAAGCTCGCTCTGCTTTGATGTCGGTCGTGTCGGAAGCTTGCGTTGGCTCCACTTTCACCCACTCTGGGTCATGGGAGGTGGAAGCGTTATCTCCAGCAGAAAACGCGGCGCCGGGTGAATGACGCACATTTTGCTGGAGTTAAATCGAGTCTGTCTGACGCAATTCTGCCTTCTTTTTTTTTAACGACTTTTGCCTTGAATACGAAGCCAAAGATTGTTGCCTTTGTGTCCGCCTAAACTCTTGCAATCTCCAACTCTTGAGATGTGGTGTGTCTCATTATTCAGGCCGCCCCCTACAGAGCATTTTAAGAATATCTTTGCATATCTTAACAGTTAAACGAAGCAAGTTCGCCGTTAACACATTCAGTTGTGCCACCATGAAAACATATCAGTCTGATTAGACATTGTGCTTTTCAGCAAACAAGTCACCATTGGATTTTCAGCAGCTACGTGGTATCGTCTCTGGAATTAGAAAAAATGCTTCTTGAATTTCACGAAAAACACTTTAAGGTGCTGGTGCTCGCACAGCAAACACGTTTATTGGAAACTATGGATTTGTCCTTTATCTGACCCTCATCCAGTGGATTTTCTGATCAATACGACGCCTGTCTGCCTGCGCAACACAAAGCCTGGTGCTTAAATGGTGCTTTCGTTTAAAATGGAATCGTAAACATTGCAGAGAAGCGTCGCAACAGCCTTCGTTCATCCCTGGACGGCTTCAGTACTCTCAACACCTCAGCAGGCGGATGTGAGCAGATCCGCATCCAAATACCAAGACACTTAATATCAAACTACCGGATCAAAACCAATGCGGTGTTTTAGGTTTGAGTTTCTGCAGTTCAGATTCCCGTACTTGTCCTCCTCTCCTGTCCTGTTGTCTTTGCCATCACATGACTCAATGAGACATGTGCAGTCTGTTATGCGTTTTACTCAAATAAACAATAATTTCTTATATAAAATGATGATTACTGATTGATATTGTTGAAGGTTGATATAATTTTTTCACTGGGTATCAGATTAATACCAAATTTAGTAGTATCGCATGTGGCAAATCTGCAACAAGTCATTTCACAACATACTGGCGTAAATTGGAATCATGAATATTTTATTAATCTCTAAAGGAAATTGTCATCAATTCCAATTTCTCATTGCAAATAAGCAAACAGATATAGACCCACTAAGGGAACAAATTGGGATTAAATATTAATAGGACAATATGTGCATTATTCCAGTGCATATATGAATGTAAAAGTGGTGGGAAAACATGGAAAATATGCTTCTCATTCTCGTGTAAATAAGTTACAACGCTCTATGAAATGTATTTTCTTTCTTCTTCATTGCGGCTTGTTTCCATTCCCGGGCAGAGGTGAACATCGGCGATGTGCGAAGTTCCGTCGGGGAAGACGACACGACATGAGATGAATCTCCCTGCTTCAAGAGGGAAGGTCAAAGAAACAAGACCAGAGTGAGTTTAATCCGCCTTCCAGTTCATGGCACACCACCAGGCAGCGGTGGCAGCGCACTGAGCCGAGCCATCACGTTACATGACCGTCCAAGACGTCTTCTATATGAGTGAGGCTTCATACATGATTCATCTCCCGGCTATAGAGGCAGCGCAGTGGAGTTCAAAGGGGAGCTTGGCGTCATCTTAATGCAAACGCTGCTCCGGTGCTGCACATCATATGGAAAAAAAAAATATATATATATATAAAAAAAGTGTGATGTTTCCAGGGCTACAGAATTTATTCTCAGTCTGTGGCGAGCGCCGACTCTGCTGACTGGCAGCTTCATGTGGAAATAGCTAATTTCATGCAGCATGGGCAAATCTACATAAGAGTGCAGGCAGTGATTGAAGTATTGATTACAGTGGTGGTGGGGGGAGGGGGAATTAGGTTGCAGCAAAGAGTTACAGAAATCGAGTGCAAGTGCAGTGCTTGTGAAGCGCAACTCTCGACACAAAATGCTTTTTTTATTATTGAAGGAAACTACTGTTTAAACATACGTTCATGTGAATAGTTAAGAATTATGCTCATTTTCGCGTTACATTACAGTTGCCTTCGGTCTCGCTGTTAAATGCCAAAATATTAATTCCACATGTAGAGCTGTCTTGGGTATGCTGCAAACACAGGGCTAAATATGCTGTTTTCTGACCATCTATAGAGGTTTTGAGATAACTCATCCAGCTCCAAAGCTGCTCTACTGAAGATCTGAAAATGTATTTCATACACAGCCTTTGATTCACAAATATTTAAGAATTTAAATGTCTCATCACAAAATTAACTGTTGTGGGATTACATCGAGTGTTTGGGGTGGGTTCCAGAATCCTTTCCAAACTTTGTTTAGCAGCAACTGTTGGCGCCAAACTGTTGGCAACAAAACCCGACTCATGATTCAGGCTGAATCGAACATGAGCGGGACATTAGATGAAGCCATTATCGTCACACTCGGGTTGTTAAATGGAGACACAAAATGAGCAACTTCCTCGCTGCTCTTCCTTGCCATGACAGGCTCATGCTGGGTTGATGGATGACCGCTGGCGTCCCTCCCTGCATCAGTCGTTCTCGCGGAATAATTTCAGCACTCCTAATGTGTGACAGTAAATTGAATTCATTATTGATAACTATCATCAAACAATGCGAGCTACCTGCTAGTTACGGACGCTATCTTTAGTGCGCAAATGGCCTGGGAAAAAAATCACAAACATTCATTATATAAATAAAGATATATATTTATATATTTGTTGTACGCAATAAATCATCAACGGAAGGCAAAGTGGATGCGCCGCGTTGGTCGAGGACTGCTCTCAAGGCGGTTCAGGGGGTAATTCAACAGCGCCCCACCTCCTTTTATTACTTGTCTCATTTGTCTCAAATGAGAGGACTGAATTGGGTTTGGAGAGGGAAATTTGCGTGTTAATTTAAAAAGGAAAAAAACATGGCCACAGGGTTTGATGGATCTGAGGCCTCTCGGTAGAAAACCGACCCCACCATCAAACTACAGGATCTAAAAGGTTGCACAGATATTAATCACTTTGAAAAATGGACAAAAGCAGAAAAAATGTCACAATACATTCAAAGTATTGGTGTAAGCTACTGAAAATCAATTGTATGTCTTCCTGCTGCTTTCCAATCATGGAGGTTTTGATTTAAAAGGTGTATAGTGAGTACGAATGTACAAAGTATGTTGTCCACCTTCATGAAAGGAATAAATAGATAAAATTCATAAATAAATAAATAAATAAAAACAACACAAAACAACGAGTCGGACGGACGGGTGGTTGATTTTCACAGGAATGCACTCGGTTTAAGAGCAGGTCATTCATCAATGCACAACCAGAGACGACACATTTGTGAAGACGGTTCTTTCAGAAGGGGCTGCATGATAAATGGAAAGCTGCTGGCTCGTCCTGCCCTGCAGTTTCCTTTATCTGCTGAAGCGGGAAACAGCTTCAACACAAACACCTTTATTGTGACAAGTCGGGCTGTATCACACTGGGCCGGTGGAAACTTTGTCCTGCTGCTACTTTGCAGGATTTTTTTTTTAATTATCTAGTGTTCTAGGCATGTTCATTCAGGCTTGTTGCAGACATGAATTCTGGTATTTAAAAAAAAAAAAAAAAGATCTGAATTGCCAAACGTATCTGTCCAAACATGACCAAACTAATCAGCAGCCTTTGAGGGTGGAGCTTCGGTCAGGGTTTCGTGAGTGACATAAAACAGGAAGTGAAAGGCTAGCCTGTAAACAATGGCTGCAGTGTGAATCAGTGTTTCAGAGCATGCAGAGTTAAACAAATCACTTGACCACCAATTAACAGAATGTTGATTTCCAATGAGCCGCAAATGAGAGCAGGCAGGTCCTTCTCAGCTTGTTAAAAATTCCTGATTGGTTCAAAAACGTTGCTATCTTTGCTAAATCTAAAGAGGCTGTGTTTTAATGTTGATCCCCACAAAAAAAAAATAATCAAAAGTTTCAAAAAGTAATGTGATGCATCAAGCGGCCCTCACAAGACTGATTCTTGTTTGGGAAAAGGCTGAACCTGCAGCCCGTGGACCAAACAGCATCGTGCCAGAGTGCGGTTCCCCCGCTAGCACACAGCCGCCCACCGCCTACGTCTTCATTAAATCTTGCGCACAGCCGCAGAGCGCTGCAGTGCTGCGACCATGCGGGTCCCCCATCACATAACTCACAGTCCTTCCCACTCGCATGGGAAACATCAGGCTGCTGGAACTGCACGGTTCTGTGGGTGTGACATCGACTCCTTTACAGTTTCCAGCTCACAGTGATAAAAAAAAAAGAATCATTCTGTTTTATTCATTGAATGCATTATTAAAGCAAACGCTGTGCGTGTCATTACACTTTTTATGACAAGATGAAACTGTTGACAGTGTGAAAGATGCCTGAAGCAAAGCCAGCATTGGGTTAGCAGGATCACATGAGCAGCTTTGCCCAAGCTGGTTTTTCTCCATTTTTTTGTTTAATTATGACTCTTCATCATCAATGCGATAATTAGGTTGGAAAACAGAGAGAGCGAGGCCATCTGCTCGTGGCTGAGGTGTCTCTGCGTTCGCATCTGCTGCTCAACACAACTCCGTCAAGCTGCCGCTTTCTCCCGGGCTGACACTGCGTGAACGCGTGTCAGCGGGACCAGAATAGGCACGGCTGCACCGACCCGACACCCGGTGACATCCACCTTCTGCATCCTGCTCATAACTTTGTCCCGTCCTTCCCTTCGTCCGCTGGAACATTACAATGAACCGGGGTGGCAGGTGCATGAGGATATTTGATGGATGACTTTTAAGAAAAGTTAAAGTGGAAATCTATTTAATGCACTCTGCAAATACATCAAGTCCTACTGATACCATCAATCACGCTTCACTTAATAAAATGGGCTAAATTCGAAGGCTGAATCTCATTAAATCATATATTTTCATACACATTTTGCAGGATAAGCTAAAAATCTGCGCCAGATGGAATGTTGCCGTAATCTTTTGGATTTATGTTACACATCCATAAAAGAGCTCGCCGATGGTGTTTGGAGAGGTGCAGGCTAAACTTGCAGGTGATTCGATGAACCTGCTGTCTGTCGCAGTCAAGTGGACCAATCAGATTCACATCACGGCTGCATGGTACCACCGCTTTACAAATTGTTGGATGTTGCCTCTTTAAATTGTAAATAATGTTTTTATGTTGTGTTTATGAAACAGTGCAGGCTTTTTTTTGTCTTTTCTTTTCTTCAGCCTTATTGCTGAAGAAACCTTCTGAGTTTCTTATTCAGCTTAAGGAGGGCGAAGAAGAAAGAATGATCCATCTGAGCCTTTCAGTTGCCTGTGTGCTGTGTGTCTGTTTTCCTCTTTGCTGCCGTGCGTTCAGCTTGAGCCACTTCACCTTGTCAGGTTGTGCTGAAGGAGCCTGTTTGGCTCCTTCAGCACCTTCAGTCCTAATGCAAAAACTCCAAATGAACAGCTACCACACCGCTATTTTCTCCCCATTTAGTCGTGCATTATATTCCAAGGACGGCTCCACCGACTGTGGCGTCTAGAAATGTGCAACGGGGCCTCCAGTAACAGGTGCGAGTCTGCCTCTCAGTTGAACTTTTTAATGCTCCCCTTTCACGATTCCTCTCCGTGCCTTCATCTCTCTAACAAGGTGAAAAGCTTTCCAGTTGCGCGTGCAATGCTTTCAAATATTGACACAGGTGGAGCAGCTGCTCCACCAGCAACCAACTGCCGGTCCAAACTTTACCCTGGACGATACGGCGGAAGCAAAGTTTTATTGGGAAGGAGAGACTCTCGTTTGATGACGATGATGATGATGATGATGATGATGCATGGGGGGACTGCATGGTGATTCATCACGGATCACTGTATTCCACGGTTGTTGCATTCTATTTCACTGCCTCAGATCTTACTCCTGGCGGTCATTTGATTTTCTCCTTTTTCCTTTTACTTGTTGTTGCTCACCAACATCACTGGGGACACATCAGAGCGAGCGCTGTTTTTTTAACGGTTCTACAAAACTTACCAGGGCCTAGTTGACAGTAATAAGATTTGTTCTTTCATCTTGCCATATTTTTCCTCTGTTCATCTGTCCATCCGTCCATCCCTCCATCTAGCCATCTATTTTCTACCATTGCTTCTCCTGCACTGCATTCTCGCCAGGAGCTGCTGCAGACCTGTCCTGGCCATCTAAGGGTGAGGGTGGGGTTCCAACCTGGACAAATTAGAGTTCATCGCAAGGCCAACACGGACATACAAACCCTCACGTAGAGACAATTTAGACTTGACAATCAGCCTAATGTGAATGTTTCTAGACTGTGGTAGCAGGTCAGAGAACCTGGAGTGAACCGGCGCAGACACAGGGAGTACACGCAAACTTCCCATGCTAACTCCAGACACACACAGGGAATCGAACTCACGCTAAATTCAAATTGTTCCACCAAAGGTTCAGTTTTACCAGCCAACCGAAGCTTAGGCCACAGCATGCAGTTGTGGCGACCAATCACATCTCTCTGCGATCTGATGCAGAAACCTGAACTGCTCAACTCACGTAGGTTCCGGAGCAGTTCAAGTTGCTCACACAGCACCCCCTGCTGCAGAGGCACAGAATTGCCAATTATTGGTTCCGAGCAACCCAACAGGTTCATTTACCCGTGACCTGCTGTCAAGACGATTTGTGTTGAACTGCAACTGGGTTCAAGACAAAGCGTGTCCACCTGACTGCAGTACGCAGATCTGGGCTCGATGTGAGCAGAACTAAATGCTGAACTCAGCCCACATTGACCCTACCCTGATCTGCATACTGCAGCCAGGGGCTTCTCAGACAAAGGGACTCTACTGGGGATTGAACCTGCTCTGAAAATAATATGTTGAGTGTTGAGTGTGCCTGCCAGACAAGGAAGTCAGTGGAGGACTTTGTGAAGGGCCACCCAGTTACTTTCTAATCTAAAAGGTCCCACAATTTCCATTCCAAAGGCCTGCCCTCAATCCTGCTGGCAAAATCAACGACGACTGAATACGTCAAAGAATTTCCCAGTATATAGCGGTGACCAGCATTGCAAAAAAATCTGGAAACTTTCAGAATAAGCCTTTGGTAATAAGGGTGTGTCGGGAGGGGTGGGGGGTGGGGGGGGCAGAGAGAGCAGCGAGACCTTATTCAGAACTCCACCATGGCAAATTAGAACTTCATTACTCAGACAGTACATGCAGGCATGGCTGAATGATTAACACAGTATTAGCTCTTTATCCAGCCCTCTAATACAATCCATTCAGTGAAAAAAATATATTAGCATATTAATGGTTTCTCACTGGATTCTTTATCAATCCCCAGAAATCATATTTATCTTCTGTCGCTTTTTTTCCCCTTCCTCAGAGGCATCAGATCAAATAAATCTGGCACGAAGTTTGCTCATCATTCCAATGAGGTGGAGAAAAAAGAAATAAAGGGATGACTGACATGGCTTTAATGCCTTGCCCAAGGGCATTATGCCTCAGAGAGGTCTCACCTGGATAAATGTGACAGCACGCGTCTCTCACAATACACTAGCAGCACTCGGGGAAGTGCAGCGGAGGAGTGCAGTCTAAATTTACAGACGGAAATTGGCTCAGAGTTGAATCACAGAGCAGTGAAAAGGGTGATAAGCTTGAGCCACGGCAAAGACGAGCACGTGACAGGGTTTGTGATGGCTGCATTGTCCACTCACAAGTGCCTCTACAGATAAGTGCCTCGGTGTCCAAAGTGCCACGGCCTCTTTTTCACTCATGATAGCACAGACTCTTGCCACAGGGACAAAGTGACCTCCCAACTGCACCCCTAAAAAATAGTTTTATTATCTCAGGCCATGAAGATGTTAATATACTGAGGGTGCAAATTCTATTCCAGAGAGCCTTTGAATTTTTAAAAATGCCATCATAGTGTTATCACGGCAAGACAAATAGGGTCTTAACACTCCATGCAGAGCTGAATTCAGTACAGTGCTCGGAAAAGGCTGCTCCTTTCCCTCACATATCAGCACAACTCTTAGTGGTGGCTGAAATTTAAAATTGATGAAATGATGAAAACAATATGTGGTGTTTATGCGTCATGGCTTCAACAGTTTATGTTTTTTTTCCTATCGCTTATTTACTCCTTTTATTTACAAATGTGCAATGTTATTTCGCAGTACTGTGTGATGACATTAACACCATATTTTATTTTTGTGAAATCAGAATAATATAAAATATCGTAGAAGATGCTGTAAAATTCTAAACAAAAACTGTTTACTTGACCAGTGCAGCATAGTCGCATAATCCAAAATGAATTCCTGATTAATTTAAAGTAAAGTTAAGACCAAGGAGCTGTTCAGCAACAATGGTTGAACGCTTCATTAAAGCTATATTTAAATTACTTGAAAGATAGAATTGCATTATTTATAAAAGATAAATAAATAAATAAATAAATAAATAAATAAATAAAATCAATAAGAATTTTGAGTTTTAAACTCTACCCCCAAATATCGCGATCACACATCGCTACGGAAAGCGGAAGGGCGAGACGTCACGGAACTCTGCGTAACAGTTTGAATCAGAAAGCGGGTTTTATCGAAGTTGTCAGCAACAAACAACTTACAAGTTCCGTCTGAACCATAGGTTTAAGTTAAACACCGTAGTTTTTAGCGTTCACTTTTGAACGTCAGTCGTAAATACTATACCCTTGACGTCCTGACCGACCAGACTGTCAGGATGGAAAGGAGGAAATATGTCACTTAGCCGTAAATGCTAAAAACAAAGTTAGCTTCCAGCGTTTGACGCGTTGAACTTGGAACTCAGTTGGAATCGGCTTCCCGGATGTAACGCCACACCATGGTGGTGTTAAGGGAAGGAATGTGTCCAGGACTGGAGGATGACTTGGTTCGCGACTTGCGTGCTGCCGACGTCAGGACAGGTGAGCAATTCGGTGTAGTTCTTCTCAAGTGGTTAAACCGTGAACAGCCGCTAACCGGAGTGACTTTTTGCCGACGCAGTTGACGACCTGGTGTCATCCGACATCGAGGACCTTGCTCAGAAATGCTCCGTGTCATACAAGGTATGTTCATTACAGACATCTAATATAGTAATCAATAGCTAAACAATAATAATAATAAATGATAATAAAAGATACGTTCGATTGCGAGAATCCATTGTTTCAGCGCCTCAACCAAGTTCTTCGCCCCTCCTTACAAACGTCCAATCTTTGTTTTTGAGTCAGAAAGAAAAGTCGCCCACATGTTACTTGGCACTCAGAAGTTTGTCTCTCGCCCACATCATGATGACAGTGGACACACGTTTCATCCACGTGCAGCAGCTGCAACCTTAATCATGCGAGTGTTGTAATTAGTTGGATTACCACTTCTAAATCTTGTTGGTCTTCTGTGTAAATGAACCTGTTCACTCGGTGCTTGTGCAGGAGCAGCAGCCTCTGCTTCATGTTGAGAGTCCCTTCTCGTTTCCAGCGAATGCAGAAGAAATTTTTATTTAGAAAACTGGAAAACAGACACCTTAGTAAGACTATGACAATATGTCACTGTTGCTATGTTTTAGTTGTTTTTGCTGTACATTTGCAGAGATTTCCATAAACATTCTGATTTAAATATTACATTTTACATAATGGCATTGCAATGTAGCTAATAGTGTGGCTTTTAAATTATATACAATTTGCAGTCTAAACATTAGAATGCATATGCATTTTCATTGCCATTTGTTTTTTCCTGATGCACTACTGAGCTGAAGAAAATATAAAATAGGACATGGAAATTGCATTCATTTCTAGTCAAATGCAAGAATGAAAAGTTGACTGTGTGGATACATTAATGGATGAGAAAATGTTAACCCTCTAACCCTGTTTACTACAAAGTCATTGTTGTTGTGTCCTTATTAAAACTCCACCCCCATCAAAATATATATGTATATATATTTTTGTAAGTTACATTAAGTTGGGTCTGCTACCGTGTGACTATTATGGCTTTGAATTTGTGAAGCAAGAGCAGCTTTTTGACTTCAGACTCAGTCTGGAATGAGAAGGAAATTCAGTCTAATTCACTTCTGACCTTTTTGGCAGGAAACTTTTTAGATATGTATATATTTATTTATTTTTAGATCACAGATACTGTTTTCCACTCAACTTTTTGAAAGATATGAGAAAACAACCACTTTTAAAAAGTCTCACAATGGTCTCAGAGATTAATGTCAAGCAGGGAATAATTGTGTGGGAGGCTGAGGGCATAGAAGTCAAGCAAAGCGTTCTTGGTTCAAAAAAAACTTGAGTGAGAGCTCTCAGATCAGAGCGTCGGCGCATGCAGTCTAGACTCAGGGAGGAAACTAGTTCTGTTTCCCAGGGGACTTTAAAAAAGTAAGAAAGGTTTTATGTTGTATTGCTTTGACGTATATCGGTGGCATCTCCTTCCTGTGAACGCCACAAAAAAGTTTTAGCTGCATTTCTTTGAATTGCTTAATTCTATAATTGCTATAGACTAACCCTGTAAGGCAGCTCAAACAAGCCAAAATTTCGAGTCAGAATTGGAGATCACTGTTGAAAATCTGAGAAGAACATGGGTCCAATCAGCATTCCTTGTGGAGAAAGAGGCGGAGCTCCAGACAGATTTTAGGTGCGAAGAAAACTGTGAAACGAATGCAAGTTTCTTGCACATGCTCTGATCTAGTAAACTACATCACAAATCACATACATTGCATAAACAGTGAAGATATCCCCTTAGACTTAAGCTACACTTTGTGCAATAGGTAAATAGGACATTGCTGTATTGCCCTGAAAGGCTGCTTGTGGAGGCCTTGAACTGTTAACAACTGGCTCTACTGGTAGCAAGGTTTGCAGGTTAGCTGTATTGTACTGTATTGTGAAAAAATTATATTAAGACTCCTAGATTCCATTCATCTCTAACAAGCCGCCTGTGTAGATTATTTGGGTTGGCAAAAAAAAAATCTTGAAAATATGAGAAATGGCCGAGATCACAGACATGGTGTTTCATTATTTAGAAACTCCTCTTTCTAATCAGAGAGACCAAAAGCCTCAACTTTTGGATTAGCACCCTGGTGGCCTAATTAAGGCAGAAGACAGCATGATCTGGCAACATCCAGTGATGAAGATGAATACCTGTCTGCTGATTCGTGCCGCCAGCCTCACTCTCTGCACTCTATTGCGTTCCAGGCGCTGTTTGCCATCCGTCGAGTGCTGCTGGCCCAGCACACAGCGTTTCCTGTGTCTGGTGCAGATCTGTACGAGGAGCTGCTCAGCTCCACGGCCATCCTCTCTACAGGAAATCCCAGGTAAACATGTCTGAGCACTCTGATTTAGCTTCCAGGTCTGTGGGGTTCATCGGTGGGATCCTCAAGAAATGTCTCCACTTTTTAAATTGGGTCAGTTTTTAATGGGGAAATATATTTTTCTGTTATGCATCTTAGTGTCCTGTTACTCGGTGAAACTCGCAGTCGAGGCCGTGAAGCACTCAATCTGCCAGATACAGAAATGAATTTTTCGCAGCAAAATAATTAGCCTTGCATTAAATTCAGAAAAACCAATTCAGAAAATTAAAGCTGCAAGTCTATGCAACAGCTGGAAAAATAACTTGGATAGGAGGAAGTAAGAAAAAGGTTTGGAGAGAAAAAATGAAGAACTGAAGCAATGTGAAAGTATTGCATTTACAATTTTTAAAATATGAACTAAATATGTGGAAATAGTTGGGGGAAATCAATAAAATAGCGATTTTGCACAGCAAGACTGACGTGTGTTGAGTTTTTATCAGCAACAAGAGTTTTCAATTTTGGCATTGTTAAATTATTTAATAACAGACTACATATCATTGTTATACCTTATCTTTTCATCCTCATGTCTGGTTGGTTCTCCATATCTTCTGACATTACACAGCATCTTACAGAACACTGTTATTTTCCTTTGGGAATCTTCTGGTAGAATGGAAAAAGGGACAAAGACTCTCTTCTACTGCAGCTTGTACAGTCAATAGTATTGTGCCTCGTGTTGTGTTCAGATGTCTGGTGACATTGATTCATTTTATCAAAGTAAAATCTCCTCTGTCACTGGAATCCAGTTTGTATTGACTTGGGCTGTCGCATGCATCTGCTGCTCACTAGCTGCAGTTAAAAATACAGCACAGTCAGTGGAGTGTTTTAACAAAATATATAAATAAATATATGCATGAGGAGGCCTGTTGCACCATTTTTAGCCAAAGCTTGTTGTTCCATTTGGCTCCTGAACGCAGCCTGGAGTGGCTGCATTAGCTTTGCTCCCAGCTTAACCACGAAAATACATCCCTACTCCTTTTAAACATTTTGCAGCAACATGAGAAAATCAAAATTTAATGACTGTAAAGAAGCAGCAGCCTCTCCTCCTGCTCTCCTTCCACAGTGTTCCAGCACCTCTTGAAATTAATCTGCGAGTCAGGCACAGCCGTTCCTGTGAAACCTTTTTTTTTTTTTTTTTCCCTGCGAGATGTGAGCTGGAAGCAGTCACAAGATGCAGTCATCAGTATGCAGCAGCCACACAAAGCCGGCCAGATAAATCTTCCACTTTTTAGAGGGGGGGAAGTATCCTTTAGCCAGGACACAGACTGCACCGGACAAACGTGTGAAATGAGCCAGCAGCGGCATAATTTATAGCTCACCACCTTCTTCTTCTACAGTTAAACTCACTGTTTCAGCGTAATTAATGATCACAGGTAGCGCTCCCTTCCCCCTCCACCTCTGTCTCTCTCTCTCCCTCGCTCTGCCTCTTTTTAAGTGTTTTATAAATTAGTCAGGGCTTTAGGATTGGTGATATAAAAGGGAATGAGTCATTGCTACTGGTGCATCTTGGCTGCCCTCTGCTGTTGGAGAGATGAACCAAAATAAGAAAAAAAAAAAAAGGAACGTTCCACCCCCACAATAAATCTGTCTAGATTTCAACTAGTCATTGTCACTGTGACTGAGTGCTGTCGGCTTTAATGTGTGTCATTAGTGAATGCGCAGTTAAAGTGGCATTAGTGTCGGCATTAAACAGTGTCAACACAGGCGGCTTTATTGCAGGACAGAGACAACAAGCCACTCTGGTGTTGTTGTGATTGATCGACCTCCAAGCCAAACTGCACGCTGCTTTTATTATATGATATTAATGGATGGGGTTTCTGTGATGGGGGAAGTACCCAGCATAGTGAACCAGACACAGGAAATAAGGGATATTTCTCAGACAGTAATGCTTTTCTGCTTTGGAACAACAGCTTAAGTCCGTTATGAAATATTGCACATCAGCGAGTGGAAAAGCATAATTATCTGAGTTTTTACGAGTCAACTTCGATAATTATCTATTTTATTATTATATTTAAAATGATTTAAAGGGTGGGCGACACGGTGGCGCAGTGGTTAGCGCTGCCGCCTCACAGCAAGAAGGTCGTGGGTTCGATTCTGGGGCCCGGGCCTGGGACCTTTCTGTGTGGAGTTTGCATGTTCTCCCCGTGTCTGCGTGGGTTCTCTCCGGGTTCTCCGGCTTCCTCCCACAGTCCAAAAACATGCATGTAAGGTCAATTGAATATTCTAAATTGTCCGTAGGTGTGGATGTGAGTGTGAATGGTTGTTTGTTTCTATGTGGCCCTGCGATGAACTGGCGACTTGTCCAGGGTGTCACCCTGCCTTCGCTCTAAGACAGCTGGGATAGGCTCCAGCAGACCCCCGTGACCCTGAATAGGAATAAGCGGGTATAGAAGATGAATGAATGAATGATTTAAAGGTCCAGCGTCAAGTTGGCAGCTAACTACTGTAGGAGTACGACTCTTGCTCTATGTGTGTTCTTATATCCATGAGAACTGTTCTAACGGTCAGAAAACCAAATTACTTTTATTGTACTGTTGGTGTACACTTTTATCAATGTATTTATGGGCAGTATGTTAAGCTTTTACCAATATGAAAATCATAAATCAAGCCAAATTTTATAAACTGGACCTTTAAAGGCCCGGCAAGTCATGTTCAGCACCATCTAGTGGTAAGAGATCATATTGCAAGAGATGTTAAAGTCAATTCATTTTAAAAGGGTGTTTGTCATTTGTCATATGTGTATTCTTTTGCTCCAAATTTGTTATGTATGTACATTTTGGTGTGCACGACGAGGGTCTCAGCTTTAGCGGTGATGTGAAATCTGTCCTCCGTGCACAATGTGCTCACAAGTTGTGCCTTCACATCGCCACCAGTTGATAATAATAATAATTATGGATTGGATTTAAATAGCACTTTTCAAGGCACCCGAAGCGTTGAGTGGTGGTTCACAGTGATCTTGAATTGAAAAAAAAATAAATCCGCAATCCTTTGGCAAAATTGCTTCTTAAGTTGTCACTAACAGCAATGTGTGCATTTGTTGTGCTTATTGAAGTTGCAAAATTTATTATTGTTCATTTGTAAGAATCTTGTTTCTTTGTTTCCACGCGTGCTTAAGCTAGAGGCCAAGTCCAGAAGGGTGAAATTTATTCATGAAAGGAAACACATTTATCATAATAAAGAAACAAAATCTCGTCTCACTGCAGACCTTTTCTGCAGTTAATGTATTTAAATAAAGGACACCATTGTAGCTGATTAATAATCCAAAGAACTTTGGTTACTAAAACCTGTGTAGAAAAACCTAAAAGTCCAAATAGTTTCTTGCACAATTACACAATGGTAATTGGAAAAAATGTTTATTTTATTTTTTTTTACTAGAACTCAAACATCGATGATATCACAAAGCAATTCTGTTACAGCCACAGCGGCAAAAACACAGTAATTTCCACACTTGCTCAAAAAAGAAAACTGAGCTGAGCAGCAGAGCACAAGCCTCTTTGACGCCTCCACTCCAATCACACACTCGGATCGAGAAGATCGCTCGGTACGAGGAGGGCTGCATGGCGCTCTGATCTCGCTGATGAGTGCAGCCCGCGGGGGAAATTCTCGACGCTGCGCCTTCCTCAAGGACAGTCACTTTCACCCTTCCCCAGCTCTTACGGGAAGGCAGAAGTTGAGGCTTCAACAGCGGCAGAATGTCCGTCCCAAACCAATTCCTCCCACTTTACAATCACGCTGCGGGTGATGAGATCCACTCTCAGCGAAACCCGCCCGTTCACACAGCGGGGCTTAACCTCCAGGCAGCAGGGACCTTGACTATGTAGATTTAAGTGCGCCGCTGTCACATCCATCATCGGGCCTCGCTGGCAGAGGCGATGAGAAGCTGCAAGCTGCACAGATCACCAGTCAAAACAGCAAATCAAAACATTTGCCGAGCTAACAGATGGCGAAACGACGACGAGCGGCAATGCGAGAACAGATGGATCCTGCAGAAAAACCTGAGGCTTTTTTTTGTCAAATAAATCAAGCCGTTTGCAGCCCGTGTGATGTAAGCTGCTAATTACCACTGAGATGCAAAGTTTCAGTGCCCAATTTGTTGAATCAGAATGTCTTCTTTTGTTAATAACAAGTGTGTCTTGTAAAGCTGATTTTCTCCATCAGCTGGCTTATTACTGCTACAGTAAAACTAAGTGGTCTAACAGCCGAGAAAATACTAAGCCTCATAAACAGCATAGACGCTTATGAGGCTTGGTATTATTTTTTTTTTCCCCCCTTTTGGTCAGATTGTTATAGGGCCCACGCTAGGCAACATCACCAGTGTTTTCACTAAATTAAAGCGATTTGTCTAAAATTTCGATAAAGTGCAATTGCGATTTGCAGGTGTTTCCAATGAATGGTGTGAAGCACATGAGCCGTAATTCTCGTAAAATCTTGTCCCGGGGGAGCCCACTGTGAGGAGGATGGAGGTACCAAACATTTTACGATAAATCTGCATTTCGAAGTTGTTTGCTGTCAACAATGGTTGTTATATTTTTCTCTTTGATTACTTGTGAAAAATATTCCGTCTCTTCCCCCGTCCAAACACAACGCGCCATTTTCACTTGAAGTCCGGTGACGTGTTAATGCGAAAAAAGTGTTTCCATTACACTTCTGCAATATACCTCTATATCGATATGTCTGAAAAACCACCTCATGAGAGCATCGAAACCTTTTAGCCATATTTGAGAGGTTTTTTCGAAGTTTTGGTGTTTCCATTCCCAGTTTTTTATTGCGATATTTAGGTTTTGCGCAATTCTAGGGGTAGTGGAAACACAGCGAATGACTTCAACACAAATGGAAAAACAAATCCATCCTTCACTACTTTTCACTCCCGTCATGACTGAACAATTTGATCTGTGCCATTACCAACAGTTTGTGTGGCTTGACAATGGTTTTCACTTCCTCAGTATCCCATCTCTCACCATCAGGTGTTGTCAGTAAAAGGTCGGCCCGCCGCGCTGAGTAAGACCGCTTGACAAGCAAAGCAGAGATTCAGCAACTCTCCAAACAGGGATGTTAACACAATTTTTCCAGGCAGAAATATTGCTCAGAAAATGACATGTGACTTCTGGCTACGGCTAGCGTGTGTAGCGGCGTTATAGGCCACTGACGGCTGAGTGCGCACTCAGCCAGCTTCTAAACCAATCCGCACGCCCGTCCCCGCCGCCCCTGCACCCTCAGCCCGGGAGGACGTTAATGGACTCTGATGATTTACTGCCCAAAGTTTCTCGCTGCAAGAACACATAAAAGTGAGAAAGAGCGAGTTGGAAGAGGTCGTGTCGGAACGACCCTGGGCCTGCGTGGAGGCAGAGCCGGTGGGAGATTTACCTTGGCGGTGACGAGCCTGACGCTGTTCTGTTCTCTTCACACAACGTCAATGGAAAACAGGACCACCTGTAACCAAATTAAGAAAGGAATTTAAATGAAAATTGTCAAAAAAAAAATCTAATTATGTCATCAGCATTTTTGCCCAAAACCATAAAATAAATCAATGTTTTCAGCTTGAAGGCAAAAGAGGTTTGCAACCCAGCTTTGAACAAGAGATGACAGTGAAGCGAGTTCTAACTGGCCAACGCTCTGCTGAGCAAAGTCACAAAGTCATCATCATAATAGCCACGTCGAAACTTGTGGTGCCGCAAACTACGCCTGAAGTTGATACAACACAGCTTTGTTGCCATTTATTCCAAATGGTTGGTTCTGGTACTGCATCTAAGAAAGTGAATACAAATAATAATCATGTCAGCCGAAATTTTACGTCACATTTTTGGAAAGGAGACCAGAAGCTTCCAGAAGAACCTTCTGTTTAATCTCAGGTTCCACTTAGGAATCGCTGATGGAAACTCGCAGACTTTCACACTCATTGTGTTGGTTTTTGCCTGGGCAGGTAGTCCACATTTACTCAAGAGTCTTAAAGCAGGCATTACGAATTAATTCGAAACCAACACTGAAAGTCCACCTACACTCGAAGGCACACTGAGATTAATGAAGGACGAACTATTTGCAATTTGTTCACTTTCGAATCAACGTTTTTGGGAGACAGAGTTCTCGATAAATGTTGAGAGAGAGAAATGGCCGGTCGAAATTAAGATCTTAGCACTGTGTGTGTGTGTGTGTGTGTGTGTGTGTGTGTGTGTGTGTGTGTGTGTGTGTGTGTGTGTGTGTGTGTGTGTGTGTGTGTGTGTGTGTGTGTGTGTGTGTGTGTGTGTGTGTGTGTTGACTCCTGGGCTCTGCGGCTGCCCCTGCGCTTGGAGTTTATTACACAGCTTGGCAGTTGTGAGTAATGAATTGCATCCCGTTTCTTTGCAGCTTAGATAAACTGCTGGATTCGGGCTTGTATACCGGGGAGATAACGGAGCTGTCGGGAGGCCCAGGAAGTGGCAAATCTCAGGTGAGCCTCTCTCGCCTCCCCCTTCTCCATCACTGATAATTCCAGACCCATTAATTCCCCCTCCTTCTTTTCCTCCTTTCTTTTTTATTTTATCTTCCTATAGAAGATGATTGCAGCTGAGTTCGTTTGACAGCATTGACCTTAATTGCCCTCCCCCTCCCCCCAGGTGTGCTTTGGCGTGGCGGTGCACCTCTCTTATCACCTGAAACAGAGCGTAATATTCATCGATACGAGCGGAGGGCTGTCTGCCAGGCGCCTGCTTCAGATGCTGCAAGCTGAAACTGCGAACACAGGCGAGCAGGTGAGCGCTGGGTTGAGGAGGGGATGCCGGGTCCGCTGGGTTGTTTGGAGGTTGTTTGGATGCGATGCGATGTGATATGATGGCGCCATTTCACAGATGGAGGCTCTTCAGAGGATCCACGTCTTCCGCTGCTTCGACGTCTACTCGCTGCTCGACTGTCTGTACCGTCTCCGCACCGACGGACTCCTGCAGGTTTGTTGGCACACGCATCTGTTTTGTTTCAAAAACGCGGCGGCCACAGGGAGCCTTTGAGAAAGACGGATTATGTTTTCTCCGGAATAATTCTGTCACATTTCCTCGGCTAGGCATCGGTTGCCGGCGGCGGCGGCAGCGACGGCGGGGCTGGGGGCTCTGTCAAGGCGGTGATCGTGGACTCTGTGTCAGCCGTTATCGCTCCGCTGCTGGGGGGCAAACAGAATGAAGGTGATATCTCTTTCTGCGAGTGCGTCACACCTGAGGCGGCTGAGTTTACAGCCGGGCCTGTAAACTCTGAGTGTGTTTTCCTGAAGGATGACGGTGGCGGCACAGTCAGCGGGAAAGAAGTGACGGCCTACGCCCGCCTTGGAATGGTGTCACCAGATCTTTTCAAGACATGAAAGTTTCATTAAAAAAAAAAAAAAAAAACATCTCAATCACATTTAGTTAAAGAAAAAAAAAACAACCTTCAAACCTCCAATTAAAAAATCATTTTGAAAGCATTATAATTAGTGTGCGGTACATGATGCCCCTCCCATTCTCTCTTTTGGTCTAACACCAACAGAATTTTTGATAATATAAATCAACCAGGCACTAAGTGCTTTGTGTTGAAATCCTGCAAATTTGAGCAACTGTTGATCATAACCATGGCATCCTGTTGCTATGCTACAAATGGAATTAATGCTCTTGCTTTGCCACTACTCCCGTTCATGATCCGCTCATGAACACTGCAATTATGACTTATTTGTCGTGTCCGTCACTCCTTTAAATACAGGTGCAAGGTAACAAGCCTTCATTAAATGCCGTGCCTCTCCTCATTTTACTCCTGAAGGTGCTGCGCAGGGTACAGAGGTTGTTTTTAGCCTTGTTTTTGTCATTCCGAGGGCACAGTGGGCGACCGCGGCAGGAAGAATCCATGTGAATGCAAACCTGAGGTGGAAGGAACATTACGTGTCTGAATCATGGTCGGGTTACAAAACATCAGTGTGGTGATAAAAACCATTTTGCCGCTGCTGCCGGATGGTGTTTGTTCACCCTAAGAAATAATAATAATAATAATAATTTTGGCCACTTAGAACAGCTGATTGTTCACGTTTGTCTTGGGTGCTGTTTTTACACAATATGTGAAATGTGACAAGTGACACACTTACAGTTCATTCCATGTTAACGTTGCTTGCTTCTCAGTTGGAGCACACTTTTAGTGCAATTATGCAGTCAAAGCATGAAGTGCAAATGCAATTTGCGCCACACCTGGAGACGTCTAAGTGTTTCTTCCTCTCTCTGTGAACTGGAAGTTGCAAAGTCTGAAAAGCGCAAAGAAATAGAGACTAACTTTGCCATTTTCTAACCTTTCCATGTAAATTCAAGCATTTAACTGCTGAACTCAGTTGCTCTTCTCTACGGTTAGTTTTGTTTGTTGGGTTCCACAAAGAAACCCAACGAGCAAAACTGACCCAAAATCTCCTTGTTTCTCAGTTTAATTCTCTAATGTTTGCATCAAAGATTCCACCCTATAGTCGCCTTAATGCCTGTAGCGTTTCCTCTGAAGGACACTGTTGCTATTCAGCTCACGACCACACCCTCCGCGCTCCTGCAGGCATGTCCTTGATGACACAAGTGGCAGGAGTTCTGAAGACGACGGCGAAGGACTTCAACGTGGCCGCCTTGGTAAGGATGACACGACTCGCAGCTGCTTAGGATGCAGACGGCGTTTAAAGTGTCAGTCTGGATTTGGGCTCATTGTTCCCCCCTTCAGAAGTGAAATTAAAGCTAAACATTTGACTCAGACTTTTTAAATGTGAAAGGAAAAAAGGCTCGCCAGTCCAGGAGTGTTGCTGGAGACTGAAATATATATTTTAAAAAAAACAAACAAAAGGTCATATTTTGAAATGCACAACACATCATTTTTCATTAAGTTAAAGATAAAGTTTGTATTTCACTTTATCAGGCACCCTGTGTCATCCTCAAGTAAAACCTTATTGCTCTGCAGGTCACGAACCACGTGGCGAGGAGCCTCAGCGGCGAGGTCCAGCCCGGTCTGGGCGTGTCCTGGAGCCATGTGCCCAGAACCAGGATCCTGCTGGAGCGCGTGGACAGGTCGGTGTCCGACAGCACATCCAGCCGGCGTTCTGCAACACTGATCAAGTCCTCCAGACAGGTACGGCACATCTCCCTCCAGCTCCATATTGATTTAGAGGTCAGAGGGGGTTTGTTGAAGAAGAAGGAGCCAAAGTCTTTTTCTTTTTTGATGAAGAGGCTTCTTATTTGTAGTTAGGGACAGCTTCAGGGGAGATTATTCTGAGAGTTTTCAGTCTTATCACTCTGATTCAGAGAGTCACACTGTGGCAGTCAATAGTCCAGGGGATTAGAAGTCCTTTGATAAAATTATCCCATGAGGCACTGCTTCGCTGGCTCTCTGCCACTGCGGCCTTTCCTCACGATAAGTCACACAAAGAAAAGAGCTCCCCTTCTCTTTCTCTGTAGACGTCAGAAACATTAGAGGAGCCACAGTTCAGCTTCACCTCAGTGCACGCCCGTCTCGCTGGGCTCCACTTGAAAGATGTGTTCAGTCCGTCTTTGCATCGAGCTGCTGTGAGGCATTGTTTGAGTTGAGACAAAGACGGGATGAAAACAACAGCTGCAAACAAACTGCCCTGTGAAACCACTGAAGAAGACAGACAGAATGGAGTGTGTGTGTGTGTGTGTGACGCTAAAGAGATTTGAAAGAGTTGAAGAGTTTAGATACACTGTGGCTCAGCCCTGAGCTTCTGCTGTCTGTGCTTCTCAATGCACTGTGGAGCCACCGTCTCTTTATTTAGTTTTTTCTCTTTCAAGTTAGTGGTATCGAACTCTCGTTACGTTGCAAGTCACAAAATCAACAAGCACTGTGGGAGACATAGTTTGTGGTCAGTGTGTGTAGGTCATTGCTGGGTAGACTTTAATTGAAAAAAGACGATCTATCACCTTTTAAGCTCTGGCCTTGGGTTTTGGCTCGCTTGCTATCTCCCCGATGGCTGCGAGAGGAATCCAGAGTGTAGGATTGTCTCATGTGGCAGTTTATTTGTTTATCCGTAATAAATTATTCAGTCAAGGTTGTGAACATTTCTTTTTCTTTTTTTTCTTTTGTTTTGTTTTTGTTGTCCAGTCAGAGAATTCTGGGAAGTGGCCAACACAAAATGTGTCCAACTGAAAAGTTTGCCTGTCCAGGCAAGAACACTACTGTGCCTTAAGCCTAAACAAAGTTTTCAAAATTCTAATTGAACAAACTCTAAACAGCCAGTGAAATGTCAACTCTTTTGAGTAAACTTGGCTTCAATTTGGTGTTTCAAACCAAATTGCTCTGGCGTTGTAATCGGTTGGAGCCCAGCGGTTGTCTCCCGCAAGAGATGAGACATAATGACGCTTTGACTGTAAAACTTTTAAATCCCTCCATGCCTTTTGAAAGAGGAGCCTGATCCTGGCTGCCATCTGAAGACAATTACCACTGGTGAAGTCTATCTTAGCCTCTCCTCCGCTGCCTTACGGCCCTCAACACTCCACAAATTAGCTCCTTTTTTAGCTGGTACAAAAGCAGTGATAAAGGCTTTTGTGCCAGCAGTTATCTGGGGGTTCTGGGTGACGGAATCTGCGCTAGCTGAAGGCTCCGCCGCTCTCACTGAAGCGATGGGCTATTCCACATAAACAAAGCCCTTTATTTTAACTCCTATTAGTCCATACATTCATTTGTTTCCGTTCACTTTTGTGTCTCGTATGAATGAGAAACCATCCCTTAAAGCGTGCTTTGTTTGCATTAATGAATGATCAGCACAGCGGGTACATCTAACGCATGGAGCTGGGGGGGGGATTCTTTTTGTTCCCTTTTTGATAAAACCCACAAAAAAAAAAAGGCTGTACATGAGCTTGGCCATGGTGAATGTTTAATCCAATGGCCAGTCTTCCTTGATTGGTTTATATTAAACCAACACTTGTTGTCTTCTACCCTCCGTAGCCGTGTTACATAAAGGAGGAGTTTGACCTACGTTGGTGGAGTCGATCAAGTGGAAGTGGAGGAGCAGAAGGAGGTGGAGAAGGAGAATCTTCATCGGGAAAGAGAAAGTTGGAGGAGATGGAGTCCTAGCAGGAGCCAAGTTCAAACATCTGCCTTCCCATCAAAGGTACATGAATGTTTCTGCAAAACTCCTGCGGCAAATACACCTGCAATACCTTCCATTACCTCCAGAGGTTGTGATTCAGCACACGAGGACTTCACTTTTGACCAGCCAAAAAAAAATTAACCGGCTGTTGAAGTTGACTGAAGTCTCTCGGCTGGAGTTTCCCTCAGCCAAAGTGTCTCGGGGATTAAACAAACATTATGACAAACCTAAAAGTCGTTTGTATGCCGGAGGCGGCAGCAGGAAGACGTGTCTCTTCAGAGAGTCCCGAGTCAAGGCGGGCTGAGAGCAGGAAGATAAGACCTTGTGCAGAGAAGTTTGCTTTCTGTTTACACCTGTGTGGCAGGATACCTGTACTGTCCATGGCAACTACAACTCATTTCAGTCCAATCAAAAGTAAATATGACGATTGGGAAACTAAAGGAAATTAAGTTTCTTCATTTTTAGCTCCATGTGACACAATACTTAACTAAAGGCAAATATATATTTCAATTAAAAATCAAGTGTGCAACCTTTCAGTTTCCAAGTTGTGATGTTGTGATTTATTACATGATCTCCTTGTAAAATGTTCAGTTTGTGAATTACAAAAGTTTTCCCCATGGCTTCCCCCATGACATTTCATTCAAGGTTTTCTTACAAAACACAAAATATCTAAAGTCTCTCTACCACGAGACGCTACCAATGAAAGCAATCAGTCATCCATCACCTGAACCAATCGTCAATCATTGCCTGTAAAAAATAATTCTGACCAAAGTGTAGTGTGTGCTGTTCGGCGCCCCCTACAGGTGAATCAAACAGCACACTAGGTGAATAAATTACGAACAACATCTGAAAACCGTCTTTAAACCCACCGCCAAAGAAAAATAATAATTTCATTGTTGTTTGACGTTTAGCACTGTGTCTGTGTCAACTTGTCCACTGGTGTCGCTAACAGGGCGGAACGACTCGCCTCTTGCGGATACACTGCCAGATCCAGTCGGGCGACACCCGCCGGGCCTGGCTGTTCTCCTCGGGCTCGGCCAGCGTGTGCGTGGCCGTGCCTGCGTCGTAATCCGCAACCAGGTCGCCGTCGTACGCCACAAAGTAGCGCCGCAGCTTGTCGTAGTCCTGCACGGAGGAGGGCAGGAAGAGCTTGACCCCGGTGAAGATGTCCAGCAGCGTCTGCGGAGGAAACCAGTGTGACTCTCCAAAGGTCGAGTAAGTAACGTGAGCAGCCACGCAGCCCAGATGGGACACAGCCAACACCACCAAGGGTCAAAACACTACAGCAGAATCATCACGATAGAAGGCTGGACAATATTCCTGGACTTGAAATGACCTCGCAGGCTCATCCTGACAGTAAAAAAATCAGCTTTAACATTATGAAATAAACTAGAATTTTTCCCATGCTGCAGAGATTCCTGAGCCTAAGAACATTTGCAATGGGCTTTTGTCCCAATGGACTGGGCGGCAGTTGCTTACAGGAACGGTTTTATAAGTTTAGGTATGTTTGACGCATTTTCACATTTAATTTTAACCACAACCGGGACTTAAAATGCTGCTCCAGTTTATTAACAAGAAAATAATCATGTTAAATGTATTTTTTTTACTTTGATGTTTTACTTGATATTCCTCTACTGTAATTAAGATCAATATCCTTGTTGTTATTAAAGTTTATTAATGAGTGTCAAGAAAACTTGGAAGCTTTATCCACTATAGAAAACAAGCTCTCCTAAAGGCACGGAAATGTCGTCAACCAACCTTGTTGTTCTTCGTCTCCAGCAGCGGAGAAGCCGGTGCCTTGGCTTTGGTTTGTCCATTGCTTTGAACGCTTTCGCTCTTCTTAAACTGTGAACAAAACAGCACGCATACAAAAACAGAACATTATAAATACACTAGTCAGTCCTGGTTCAGAGAGCCACCCCGACATTCATCACATCTGTCAAAAACCTTTTTGGCGCTGGGAGCTTCGGATGCTTTCGGTGCGAGGCTGAGACTTTGGTTTGGCCGCCGGGCCTCCATTGTCTGAGGAAAGAGAGAAAGAGATGTTCATTGATTAGGGAGATGAAATTGCTTGTGAAATGATATGTGAAATTGCTGTTTGGAGGTTGGCAATCATGGTATGTCATTTTAAAAACTTTGGTGTTCAAACTAAAAACGATTTTTGAAGAAATCACTTTAGTATCTGGCTTGCCATACTGGCAGTACTGCATCCAGCCACCAGGTGTGAGTCATAATAATAATAACAATAATAATAATGATAATAGTAATAATTGAGTTTACCGGTGCCCTTGGGGAAGTATTTTCCCTGCATTTGATCCATTCTATTTATAACTTCATAACTATATCATAACTTCTGATTTGGGAGAAAACAGCCCGAACGTGTCCACTGGACGTCGACTCACTGGTCTTCTTGGGCGTGGCCTTCGGCCGGGCGGAGGGCGACGGCGAGTTGCCACCGCTGTCGCCTCCCGACGAGCCTCGGTCGTTGTCCGACGGCCCGGCGGTCACTTTGAAGTCGCAGTTCTCCTTGGATATGCGGTACAGCTCCTGCGCGAAGTGATGACACGACAACGGGCGAGGGATGTAAATGTCGCTCGGCACGGCGGGAGATTGAAGAGCGGCGACGGGGCTGAATAATTGAGCGGCGCCGCGTTAACAGCCTCGGCCGATAACTCAGCCCGTCTGTCGGCGCCAGCGCAGCTGCGGCTGACTGCAAATGTGGTCCTTGAGTCGGAACGCGCACCTGCGCTCCGATCGACAGCAGGTAGGAATATTTCTCTCCCCTCATCACCATGCCGCAGCTCATTTTCACTGCGCTGAGGTAAGATTATGGGTCGATAATTTACAGTCAGCTGGAAATGGGCATGAAATATTTGAAATGAAATCACACGACAGCTTGAATTATTTGTCTTCTCGCCAATTTGCAGAATTTCTACGTTGAATAAATTTGGAATGACATGCAAGTGAAATTTCCATTAAAATCTTTAATTTTACCTCCACGTCGGTGATGTTGCTCAAGAAAACAATATTTTATTGTTCTTATGAAGTGTTTGCTGTTTCAAATGTGACTTCTTTCACAATGTTTCAATTGTCTTTTGCCAGACGCGTCAGCGCGCACGCTTCACAGCCCCAAGGTCGCGCATCCCTACCTTGAGCTGGTGCAGGTTGGTGGCGCTCTTCCAGTCCTTGTCGTCGCGGATGCGCGTCATGCGGGGGAAGCGGATTGATATGCCGTCGGCCGTGTGCATCTCCGACTTGGAGAACTCGGCGCCAGTGATCTCCCAGACTGGCGCCTCCTGCAGCAGCAGACACGCAGCGGCAGGTAAATTACCCACGGAAAGGCAAACACACCGGCTCCACTCTGGCAAATAGGGAATCTATCTTCTGCTCCGACGGGGAAAAAAGGCCATGAGTATTACTTTCTGAGGGGGCGTTTGTGTGTTTTATTACCAACTTCTACTTTCAGTCATCGAAAGGAAAAGTGGCAGTTTTAATCAAAGTGCAGTGAAGCAAGACAGTTTTCTGTAAATTCACGGCATGTAAAGCCCCGCCGGCTTTCTAAAGCATGAGTTTGCATCACCTCGGCGAGAGCAGAAGAGAGAATGTTGGCGGCGCATTCAAACTCTTGTCTTGCACTGAGTCTGCAGTAAACAGATCAACAACTGGATTCCCACTAATCCGACCTGCCGGGGTCCAGTCTTTTGAGTAGCCAATCGTCTCGCACCTCGTGGTAAAAAGCTGCAGGGGAGCTGACGTGTCTGATGAGAGAGAAACGTCTCACCTCAGGATTGCGGATGATGAAATCTGGGTAGTAGTTCTTCACGACTTTCATCCAGCCTGGGATTTTGCTTGGCTCCTACACACATGCACACACACACACACAGAGATTAATTTTTATGATTATTTTATGACTCAACGTTCCTCGTCGCTGACTGGATCCTCTCTGACCTTGCTGATTTTGACCACATCCAGCTCTTTCTGGAGTCGGGCCAGCAGGGCGTCGTCATAGCCCCCAGAGCACTTGGTCACCGTGCACCACTTCTTGGAGTCTGGGTCATAGCAGCCCATCAGAAAGCTGGACATGATGCCCCCTGGTGGGGACAGAGCGGCACAGCCATCAGTTATGAGTCTCAAGTGGAGAGACTGATTTGAGGCTTATTTTAAGCTGCTTGTTAAATATTTATTCAGAGACGTCGCCACAACTTGATCTGATTTGTGCTTCCATCCTCAGCTCATCTACACTCACAATGAGCTGTCGTCATTATTAGCCCTGTTTCTGCCGTTCCTATCTTTGTCTGCGCAGCTGCTATTCCTCCTGCATCCCAACCTCATTATCCAGCATTTGTTTTTCTTTTTTTTTTTTTTTTAAATGACATCATCTCTCCCTGCGCTATAGTTACATTTTTTTGAAGACATCCCAAATATTTTTTTTTTATTATTTATTTATTTTTTATAATTAACAAATTGTGGTTTTGTTTTGTGTCACAGTTGCAAACACATTTTTTAAACCTCATTCAATAAAGGGGTTCAGGGCGTCATTACCAAAACACTCATTAATTGCTTGCTGGTTGTTCACGGTCCATTGAAACTAATTTTTACATTTCATTTTATTCTTCATCTTCACACTCCAGTGGCGCAGCCTCACACAATGAATCATCCAAACTCCAAGCTGCAAGAGATCTAACCGCTATATCTCTGCAGGCTGCGGCAAATTTAGCCTTGTGTTTTCAGCCTCCAGCTAAATTGATGGATTTTAGCTACGTTTTGTTGGACCTTCTGCATGTTTGGAGGGCCAAAACAAGGCGGCCTCAGGGGGAATTAGATGTTTGCCCAGTATGGGACCCAAAATAGTTTTGAGATCCTTGTTTTGATAAAAGAATCATGATTAATCCATCAACGTTTAGTCTCTGGGTAGGCTGATAAAGTAAGTCAAGCTAAAACTGTCAGAACAAATGATTTGTCAAATAGGTCAACTGTGCAGAGACGCAAATGTTTGAGGGAAGGATTTTTTTTTTCTCACCGTTGGAGCCTTTTCCGTAGAAAGCACCCAGGACCACCAGGTCTGCAGTGTCCGCCATCGCGCCTTCATTCAGGTAGTCCTTCTTCACCTTCAGCCAGTGGCGCTTCCCCGGTTCGTAGCCGCCCTGCAGACACGCACAGATGACTGTTATGTTCAAACATTTTTCCATTTCCATTCATACAAAAAGTATGCAATGTACCTTGATGTCTTTCAGCACCAGGCCTTCCAGGCCTTCCCTGATGACCCGGGTTATCATTTCAGCCAGGTCACTTGCCCTCTGACGTACACAAACACAGACACAGACACAGGTCATCGTGTGCTGCAAAAAAATAATAAAAATGAAAAAAAAAACTCCTGGCTAATTCTACCTAAGCAGAATCTTACAGTGACATGCTTCATCTCCGAGAACAGAATGCGGTTGGGGACCTCCACCATGTTGTCGTGCAGGAACTTCCTGCGTTCGCACAGTGGCCTGGAAAAAACAACGCAAGGTAAGATTGTGAATTGACACTATGAAAAAGACTGGTTGATGTGAAATATGAAAGGAGAGCAATTACCTTTCCATCAGACTCACGCCATTAAAGTAAATGCAGTCGAAAATAAAAAGGCCCACGTTGGCGTCTTGAAAGGCGGCTTTCTGGGAGGACAGGCACAGGACAAGAATTAGAAATCCGGTATTTAAAAAATTAAAAACGGGGCAAAGCTGTTGGAAAAGCAACTCGGCCTGCAGGCATCAACCTTGTGGACTCCCAGGGTCCCGAAGGGCAGTGGTTTGCTGGTCTTTGTGTCGATCAGGAGCACTTCAGCGTCCAGTATCATACTGTGGCCTCCAGGGAAGGCCTGGGGGATGTAGTCCTTGAAATGCGCTACCTGAAACACAGATGCGTGGCTTTAAAAATACTAATACTGAAAAAAATAAATAAAGGAGAGACGGCTTAATGGATGGATGGGGGTGAATAGAACCCAAAGGACAGTAAAAACAACTTGATTAAATTACTGTCAGCCATACTTGGATTAAAAATGACGCAGGCAACGAATCACTTTGACTTCTACTCACTTTAATGGCCACAGAGGCCTAAAAATACAGCTATTAATCCCATAAAGCTGAAGATAAAAATTGAACATAGCCTGACGTATAAAATAAAAAATAAGCATTTAGGCTCGCTGTCGCTGTCCTCGTGTGTGTGTGTGTGTGTGTGTGTGTGTGTGTGTGTGTGTGTGTGTGTGTGTGTGTGTGTGTGTGTGCGTGCGTGTGTGTGCGTGCGTGCGTGCGTGCGCGTGCGTGCGTGCGTGCGTGCGTGCGTGCGTGCGTGCGTGTGTGTGTGTGTGTGTGTGCGTGCGTGCGTGCGTGCGTGCGTGCGTTTGTGTGTGTGTGTGTGCGTGCATTCAGACTAACTTTGTGTGGCAGCACCGGCTTCAGGCTGCGGCTGAAGTAGCTGAAAACGGTGCCGTTCTTGTGGACCTGCACACGCTCGCCATCATACTTGATCTCCGAGTACATCCCGTTGGGGCACTTCTTCATGGCGTACTCGACCGACTTACACGCCTCCGCCTAGAATCAGAAAAGCACACAACATTAATCCACCACCAAGTGACTTTCGATCACCCAATGATTCCCTGGCCCACCGCTCCCCCAGGGGATGGTCAAATGTGGAGGACAGATTTCACATCCTTCAGGACTTTAACCTTTAAGTAGCCAAATTCTCTCATCTGTAGTTTTTTTTCCTCCAACTGTAGCTTTAGAGGATGCAAATATGACATTAAATGTTGGAAGTGATTTTGAAAATAATAAATGATGATAAATAATACTAAATGGTTGTCCTATTTACACAAAACACATATTTGTGTGTGTGTGTGTGTGTGTGTGACATCAGCACATGCTTGCACGCAACATTGGTGCAGCACACAGTCAGCACACTGTACTCATGTCTAATACTGGTGTCTCGCCACATTCCCAGATCTCCGCTGTTTCATGTAGATTGTTGCAATCCAAGTTAAATCGCCACCAAATGACGCATCACTCACGTACAGGATTCAGACTGTGAGGTCTGCCGACCGTCCTGTTCACCACTCGTGTGTGTGTGTGTGTGTGTGTGCTGTTACGAAATGACGACCTTGAAGGGCTCAGCGGCTGCGTCTGACTGAGGCAACGCTGGGAAAGAATTCTACTTTGAAAGCCTTCAACATGGAGCGTCCCGCTGTCCCCAACTCACAGGGACTGCAGTGAGAAGCACCTCTGATGCAATAAAGAGGTAAACACGTTGCAATTCTGAATATTTACTTGCACACAAAACTCCTTCAATTCTAACACAAAATCCCGCATTTACCTTGTTTGATGAGCAGTAGTGCTCATGGTCTTGCACTAAACAGAGTGATAATGTCCCGTAAGCCTTTGAGCCAACATTTCAAAAAGGTTGGAACTAAGACATCCCATCCAATGACACCAACGATTCAGGAAGTCGCATCTCGTTACAGAACCCTTTTGATGACAAAAGTTATTAAAGAAGCCTAGCTGTCTTTTGTTGGAATCTATTTCTATTTTAGTTTTCTCGTTCTCACAGATAAAACTTGGCCTCTGGGCAGAAACCAATCATGACAGGATCTCTCTGTTGCCAGAGACAAAAGAAAGATAATTTGCAAATGAATGACTAATGGAGATATAATGGTCTTGTTTTAAATGAGCAGCGTGTCACTTGTAGCGTGGGATTATTCAGGTTGGTCAAAAAAGAACTGCCAGATTAACACGTTCAGCTTCTTTTCCTCCAAAATACTTTTGGACCCGTGTATCTCAGAGGGCGGAGCCAACACCTGGCCAGTGGCGTTGCCTCTAACCTGGGAGATCACAAAGAGCTCCGTGTTTTAGAGTACACCTTTTGAGAGGTAACTGATAGAACAGTGTTGGAATAAAAATTTGTTGAAAAAAAGAAAAAAAAAGAAAATGGTGATAATAAACATCTTGACGAACCAACATGGGCTGGACGGGGGTCATTAGTGAAGCTTCCACAGTGAGGAGTTTCCTGGGTCCTGAACCGTTGGACGCCTCCTGCTGGTTCCTCAGCACTCGATCCATCACATCGCCCAGATTACGGGAGGCCTTGAAGGCATCGTAGGCGTTTGGATCCACAGCATCCAAACTGCGCAGCAACAGAGGGGGTAGAAAACAAGAAAGGAATTCAACAGTGTCCATCCTAAAGGACTGGCATGTATTTTAGCTTCCTAAAAGGATTTAAAGACACTTACACATGTTTTGCTCCTGCGTTCATCTTCAAGTCGTGTTTAATGAGTCGAATGATGCATTTCAGGTCGTTACCAGTACATCTGATATCAGGGGGGGGAAGGCAGATTATTACTGGGAACAGCAGTAATAATTAGCACAACTGTATTACAGTATAATGTTTTAGGAATGAGAAAAATAAGCAGCAAATGCAAGCCTTTCAGAAAAACAACACAGGAAGAAAATAGATAATAATTACTGGGAAATCACAGCGATCATGAGTAACTCTAATTAAGGATAATGGTTATGTTTTGGGTTTTTTTGCAGTCTGAAACCTCTACAAAACATAGCCGCTCTTTTCTGCAGAGGCTTAATGAAGACTTTGTGCGTGCGTGCGTGTTTCCCAAGGCAAAAAAATAAGAAAAAACTCCTACCAAAAACAAAAGTGGCGAAAAACAAAACGATGCGGGACAAGTGCAGCATTTGCAGATCCTGATGATGATGATTTGTGGAGGGGTGAAAGTAATAAATCACTCAAAGCACAATAAAGCCATAATTTAGACACAGACAAAAGCAAAAAACAGCAACAGGGTTGCTGAGCGAACAGATGTGGAATTGCTGTGACAGCAGTGACGATAGTGACAGTGATGATTTATGAAATAAAGTAGACAAAAGGAGTGGCACAAATCATTAATGTTAGAAACCTTTGCCATTTTCTTTTTATCCCTTTCCTGTGAATTGACATAATCAGACCTGCTCACAAAGATGATTGACCTACTTTTTGGCAATGGACTCCAGTTCAGTCTGCTGTTCGTCTTCCTTGGTCAGCTGAGCGAGGCGGGTCAGCGAGGCGTCCACCTCCTGGATGGTCAGGAGGCTTTTGGAGGCAGCTGGGAACGATTTGCTCTCCTCAAAGAACATCCTCACCGTCTCAGACACGTCTCCCTGAAAGAGCCGCGACGCTGCCATTAGTACAGAATCAAACTCCTGGAGTGTTTAGAAGAGGGGAAAAAACATCAGTGGAAGTTACCTGCTCCAGATCGCGCACCATTGCCTCCTGGTCACACCTGAAGATGCGGCTGAAGAGCTTCACAATCTGCTTGTCGTTCAGGTTGTAGACGCTCTTGATGACGCCTGGCAGGAGCAGCTTCACTGTCAGGTACAGATCCCCATGGAACTTATCTGGAGACCAGGTAAAGTTCAGTTTAGTTACTTTGTAAGGAGAAACCTGGACTCACCTCCGGCCACAAAGCCAAAAGCTCACCTCCGCCTGAGCCTTTCCTGAGGAACTTCTCAATGATCTGCGTCTTGGCGTTGTAACTGTTGATCTCGGACACCATGGCGCACAGCTTGCGGAACTCTCTGAGGAGGCAGTCCTTGTGCTGGGGGTCACAGAGCTGCGCTGACAGGCTGCTGCCTTGGCCCACTTTGGCAGGCGACGCTGACGGTCCTGGGCTTGAACCCGAGCTGGAGGTGGAGCCGGAGCTGCCGGCTTTCGCGGCTAAAAGATGGGCAAAGTAGAACAAGAGCTAACGAGGGGTACAGTTTACAAACACAGCAGCTTCAACTACACCTCATGTTGCCTTGAGACCAATAGCAAGCCGCAGGTAGTTGCAAACTGGCGCATCAGACATCACAAAAGAAAAAATCTGATCTGTCCTCTTTCACCTTGACCGTTTTCAATCTTCTTCCAAGGTTGTGTGTTGTTTTATGGTCAATGGGCTTTCTTTAAAAAGATCTGAGAAATAACCCATCTGCTGTGTGAGGTTACTTCTGATGCCAAACACTTGTGAGTAACTTTCCATTATATATATAAATATATAAAGAAATGTTATGTGTTGCAGTTGTACTTCTGCTCAAATAAAGTTCTGGCTTGTTGTTTTGAAAATCTGTCATGACGACTTGCAACAAAACCCCACAAAGTTGGCATTACACACGGACAGATGGTGACTTCTGCTGGTGTTACCTGGTTTTACCTCTGACAGAGAGGAAACTGTCATTTTTCAATCAGGTGCCACATATGGGTTTGTCAGCACTGTTTGTGTGGAAATTTGACGGCGCAAAGTACCTTTTGGGTGGGGGGATCAAATCCATCAGAGCAAAGCCAGACTGTTATCTCTGTAAGAGCACTCCATTTATTCACCTCTTGTCAGATACAGGCTTCAGTAAATGAGGTGCGCATAGCTGAGTGCTTTATTTTTCAGCACAAAAATCCTTAATGTCTCCACTTGTCTCTTACAGAATATATGCTTTATGAATGTTTTGTTTTAACATTGCCTCCTTGCAAAACTCATTTCCTCTTGTGACAGTGAGTTTGAACTAAACTGACCTGAATCATTTAGATCTCACTGTCTAGCTTCCCTTTTTTTGTTTGTTACAAAAAACAACAGTGTACCTGTGAAGCCTGAGAACTTGCGTGGGGCATTCACCGATGGGTCTGCAGGAGGGGCCATCAGCTGGCCAGTTGTGTTCAACTTGGCCTGCGTCTTCTTCTTCGGACTCGCATTGACTTTAGCCATCAGAGCTACAGGGCAGATCAGAATAGGTGCTGCTTGAAAATCATTTTCCAAGAGAGACGGCTATGTATTTATGTATTTTAGTTGTTGTACTTGCTACTGTGATGTTATCCATCCTTCAGGATAAATAAAGTTAATCTTATTTTTTTAATTTATTAATCTGGAGGTCAAGGATCAATCTAGATTCCATAATGAGAAGATTTTTTTTCCTGATGTAAAGTAATAAATATACCTGAAACATGTTTATTAATAATCTCCTTGTCTTCATCCTGGAGCTCTTCCCAGCCCTCCAGCTCTGTAAGATCCTCAATCTTCTTGGTGGTGGCTCTCGCCCGTTCCAGCTTTTCAAATATGCACTTGACGTGGTACCATTCTTTCATCTCCCCCGCAGACTCGCTGAATGGGTTGGGCACGACCTTCCCAATGCGGACAATCCCCTTTTGGATTTTGTCCTTGCACTTCTTACATCCGGCGGTGCCACGCTTGGCGTACTCCACCAGGAACCTCTGCTCCGACATGTCTGGTTGGTTGGAGAAACCCTGACCAAGGTAGAGCTGCTGAGGAACGGTTTGGAGGGGTCTTCTTTTTGGAGGAACCAGAAAGAACGTTGCCGCTGGTCGAGAAGATTTTAAGACATTAACTGCTGAAGAAGGGCTTCTAATTCTGATGAGCGGCTGGCACTTGACGAGCGATTCCCACCGTTGAAAGCTGAGATGCACAGTCTTTGGAGCTAAATGGAAAAGTGGTCTATACATCCAGTTTGGACGAGCTTGGACCTAAAGGAAGATATGAACAGCAACAATTAAATGGTTTGTTTGGATGGTTGGTTGTTGTTGTTGTTTTTTTGTTAAATTAGCTCAACTAGATAAGTTATGAACTGTTCATGGAATTTCCCGTTTAAGTTAATATTATCCCTGTTTTTTATTTTTGTTTGTTTGTTTGTTTTTTTGTCCTCGTGACATAACTCAAGTCCAAAATGCTGACTGACACCTCAGCATTACGTAATTGACCGGTTATAAAGGGTTTCAGGTCATTATAAACCTTTGGCTACTGGATAAATTGCTCTTCCAATTACTTATTTAATCTATTTTCTTCTGGTGAATTTGATATGTAGAGCCCAGGTGCATTGATTTAAACCCTGGCATTTAAAGTCACTTAAGGTCTTAAATCGTACCACCAAACCAGTTTTTAAAAAGTAAAGCTGATGTATTTCCTACTATTGAACAGTAATGAAGACATTGTAAATGACCCGAGGATAGGATTTAAAGAAATATCTAAAATCGGTGCCGGATAAAATTCAGAGCAAGTAACTTGCCGTAAATGTTTTGTTTACTGATACAAAGGGAGCAGAAATGCTAACTAAAGCTAGCAGTTAGCCAAATACTCTCCACATGCACATCAAGCTAACCCCTGTTTTTAAACAAACTGCGCCTTACGTATAGTAAAACAGATATGTCTTGTCAATTTCCCGGCACACATTTTTATCACGTACCTCATCGGAGTTGAGCAAATTATGTTGGCATACTTTACAATGCTGCCTCTTTCTATCTCATTGTTAGCAAACGTTAAGGACACCTCATTTACATCGTTCTGCTACGACGCACTTCCGGTTCAGTTCTTCATCATAAAATCTACAGTGCCGAGGAAATGTTATTAGTTAAGTGTAAGACACAAATGACACAAAAAGTCCATGTATTCATTTCAGCGACGATGCATATATCGTTACGATCCCGAAATTACATTAGAGGCAGATCTTCTAATAATGGAATGTTGGTTTTATTTCGAACAGTTAACGCACTATTTCCTGTGTATTTGTGTTTGCTTGTCTGAAGGAAACTTGGCGTGGATATGCCATGGCATGTCTGTATCACGATAGGTTTTCTGGGGCTACTACTAATAATATATTTTGTTCGCAAACAAAACATTTTCACGAGCCCATGTTCCCAAGAGCTCACAACATTTACCACTAAAAGTATACATGGAATCGATATTGCCTCTTCGCTGTATGTTACGATTGTTATTAAAAAATATATATATATTAACAAACTTTAAAACAAAAATATATTTAACTTGTATTTATCTACTATTGTAGCTGATGTATGCTGTACCGTTCCTGGAAGTTCCTCTTCTGTCCAATAAATTATATTTGCATTATTTTATTTTCAAAAACAACGATGCGATTTTTGTTGGGTTTTTTTTTTTTTTTGTTTTTGTTTTTTGTTTGTTTTATTAGATTCCGACGGTATTTGAATGCAGCATAAAACCTCCAGCAGTTTGTAAACATGTCGAATCTGCCCTCTCTCGTGCTCTGCGTGCGCGTGACCACAGTTCAACCAATGAGAGCGCTCAAACGGCGACAGTCCGCTGTGTAGAACAGATGACGGCTGGGAGGAAGCAGATACTCTACTGAGCGGACTGTCTCTTCTTTTTTACTCGGAGCTGTTGCAGCGAACTTTGAGGTTAACAATGGGAAGGAGCCCATGTTCAGTCTCCGAAGCCCTGGCCGTGTCCACCGAGCGACGACTTGTGTGTTTCCGTGTTGTTTTCGGAGTGCACTACTAGCTTTGGGGAGACCAGGCGACTCCAGCAGCAGCGTACAGGCTAGTTAGCTCGCTAGCTCGCTACGCAACCACAGCGCTGCCTTGTGCGCTGCTCGCAACAAACCTCCCAGCTACTGTCAGTCGCATGCATAGAGCGAAATCATGGTAAGAAGCTTCTAATGTTGTTATGTATTCACTTGATTGTCAACCAATGCGGTTACCTAACGCTTGTGGCTATTTGACTGCGATCCCGCCTCGCTGTTGTCACATCTTGTCACCGAGCCAGGTAGCTAGCTGGTCGCGCTACAAGGTCGACGGCCACCACCGGCTGCGATCTCTTGACGCTCGACGAAGACTATGCAAAACGACTGGTGGAAAAATACTCTGCATTCTCCGACTTTGTGGAGCGCTTGTACCAGTCGTTTTTAATCGACGAGCCTTGAGCCTTTGGTTGCTTACGGCGTTTAAAAGAAAAAAAAAAAAATGAAGTTTTGACCCTGTATTCTGCAAGTGCCACACTACATACAAAGCTGGAGGAATCCAGCTACATTTGCTGCCTGCACCCCAGTCGTTAAAAGCATCTTGGTTAACAGGTCTGTGTTGCCTTCATTAAGTCCAGAATGCCACGAGCGGTTTCGTAGAGACTGACAAAGCTTGTCACTCGACCCTGAGGCTCACTTTAGTTTAAAAAAACAAAACAAAACAAAAACATGTTTTGCTGGGGTCTGACGCCAGTGAGCTGCACCTTGAAAGCACTGACAGATAAGGGGGCTTGGTGTCTGTGATATGAAGTTGTGTCGACTTGTGCTCCTTTGCACATTGTGACCTGATGGAAGCCAACATGATCAGATTTTCTATACTGGGCTTTTTATTCACTGTGACATATGTGTGTGTTTCCCCATGTCCAGGTTTATCTGTTAAATCCCATAGACAACCTGCGAGGCTACATTAACAACCGTCCGCCGCTGGTTATTTTTATGATCAGCGTCAGTGCTGTGGCCATCGCCTTCCTCACAATTGGCTACTTTTTCAAGATAAAGGAGATCAAGTCTCCAGAGCTGGCAGAGGTGAGTCACAGCCACATGTTTCTGTTTTCCTAAAATGAGTCCAAGGCAACTGTGTAGTCAGTTAGTGGTTCACTTTCAGTGTCACTTTATCACCTGAACTGATATCCAACGATCTTTGGCGTTCACTGTTCAGGAAGTAAAAGCCAGTGATAACATTTTCTCCTTGCAGGACTGGAACACCTTCCTTCTGCGCTTCAACGAGCTGGACTTCTGCGTGTCAGAGAATGAGACGATAAAACATGGCCTGAACGAGTCGACCACGCCTGAGAGCATGGTGGTGACCAGCGGCCAATCCCGTCCGAGCACCCAGGTGCCCCTCCTGCTGGAGGACTCGGGCCCCATCAATATCTCGGTTCCCATCACCCTCACGCTGGACCCCCAGCGTCCGTTCGGCGGGTACTCTCGTAACATCACCCACCTGTACGCCACCGTGATCGGACAGCAAGTCGGCCTCTCTGGTAGGTTGTGAAGATTTGCTAATCTCTGTAGCAGATGCATATTGCCCCGTAGGCCACAGCTGACATGCCCAAACATTCTTGAAACACAAATGGCAACCTGGGAAATACACTGAGACACTAACCAGTACTGATTTGAATGTTGGTTTCATCTGAAATGCTTATAGAAGAGTTGAGTTTCATCGAGAACAGATTGCAGCTACTCAGTCTTACTGTAGAACCGATTCCGGCTGTGCACAGTTGCCAACTGTGTGAGTTACTCCTGAAAGTTAAACAGTTCCCCTGAACATAACATTGCATTTTTTGTTTGTAAAAACAACTTTAACCTGCATGACCCAATTTAAAACATGATTGTATTTGATGGATCAGGTTACGGTTGAAAATTTCAGAAACTTGGTGCCGTTAAGTTGCTTTTTTCACTTTCATGTCAGTGGGTTTCAGTACCAGAAGTGTTGCAATGGCCTGTGTTAGACAAATTGTCTTCCTTTGATGGGCAGTGTTTGTCCATTTGTTAAACTAAAGATGTTTCCTGCCCTCAAACATTGGCAGTGCTGTGTAATGCCTCTGCTCCAGTGTTCCAGGTGTAAAGGGACTGTGCAGCGAATGCCGCTGGCCTCAAGCTTAATTATTGTCTGCTTGTTTTGGTTTGTGTGTTTAATGTTAGAATTGTCCCTGGTGTTGTTGTTGCCATGGCCTCCACATCCCCCACGTACAAAACGCGCAGAATATTTTGAAAAAAGGAGTGTAGAGCACGCTGTAATCACTTTTCAGAGTTAGTTTAAATGTTAGAGCTCTGCACAAACCTAAAGGCAATAATTGAGTTTCTCAGTCAGATGTTTAATGTCATCCAATATTTCATTAAACTGAACGCAAAACCTTGTAGACTTTATTGATTTGGTGTCGGCAAAGATCAAGATTTTCAAACATGAAAAATATAATTAAGTCTGACGGATAAACCTGTGAAATGAAAAAAAAAAAATCATTGCTGTCTCGCCTCAGATGAAGGATGATAATCTTCCACTAAAGGCACCACACACTGATACAAATCCAGCCCAGATTGTCTTTATTTCTGATTGAAGCCCCATCCCTGAGTGGACGCGACGGTCACAAATACCTGCCTGGCGTGGCAGAATATCAAAAGATGTTTTTGCTGTGCAACAGTGTGTGTGAAGTAATCCATCTGCAGTATTTGACCCAGAAAATCCTTTTTTCCTTGTTTCTCCTGCCCTTGTTCGTCAGCTGCAACAGTCATCAAAGGTTTGGACGTTTGCCAGAAGTCAAGCATTGTGTTTGCGTGAAGCCACAGAATGGACAAGTTAAAATCCATAAATCATTCATCGGCCGGTGCAGATGCTCTCTGATGAGGCTTCTGAACACCAGCCAGTAGAGTTATTTATAGGCCACCTCCGTCCTACCCCCTGATCACCTCAGCGATTCTTCTATTTAAGATCACCGGTGCCGCTGCCTTAGTTCACTCAGGTTTGCCGCTGAACCGGTTACTATGTCAACGCTCTAATAATTGCATTGCAAAGCTTCTTAATAAGCCCCCATGTTCTTTTGTCAGAGTCCCTCATAATCCCCAGCAGTTATTTCAATTAGCCAACGGTACGGTCCGGGGCCTGTTGTACAAATGTAATAACGGCCAGCGAGCTTTTTTCATATTGCTTCTTGGCCTGTTTGTTTTTTAACAGTGTGTTATGTTCCCATGCGCTGTTTTCCCCGTGTAGGCCGGGAAGCCCATGAAGAAATAAACATCACCTTCACCCTCCCTCTATCTTGGAACTCAGACGACTGCGTGCTGCACGGACACTGCGAGCAGGTGGTGTTTAGCACGTGCATGACCATCACGGCAGCCAGCAACATCTTCCCAGTCACAGTGTGAGTTGGCCGTCTCATCACGACGCACTGTGTGTGTCTCCACAAAGCTTCAGGAATTTAGGATGGGTGAAGAACAAAGATGTTGAGTTTTTCTTGCCGCTTCTGCATTTCACAGACGCCGGCTCTCTTGTAGTGTAGTTGTTGAGTTTGTGTAAGGCCACTTGACTCCAAGGGTGTCTGTGGTATCACAGGAATCCCAGAAACCTTGTCGAAGTGCACACCAGCTCAAAAAGATAGTTAACGACGCAAGACCGCCAGAGGAAATGATGTCACGTAGACTTTATTGTTCCACATTTGATGACAGTAGCGCCACCAGCCATTGTGGGACTGTCGTCCTATCAAGGTGTCGTATCATCAGCACAGCAGCAAAAAACGACAGTAGGAACCGTCAGCACTGTCGTTTAGACTCGGGCGGTCACATTTAGTTTCATCAGAAGTCAGACAGGGACGCGTGCAGGTGGTCTATCATCTTCCCCCGAGCGGACGGCCGCTTTGAATTCATGTCAAAGGACACTTGGACACTTGGAGCTCAAACCGAGCCCGTTTACTGTAAAGCAAGTTATTGTCATGTTGCAGCAAATGTGATCATTCGAGAGCCACAATTGTCATCATTTTGATTTAGAATATTTATTGAACGGCCACAGTGTTGACTTTTTGGGGGCTTGTTTGGTGTGGGGTCATTGTAGGCAGCCACCACACTGCGTGCCGGAGACGTACACCAATGCCACCTCCTGGTATAAAGTCTTCACCACGGTCCGCGACTCGGACACCAAATACAGCCAGGACTACAACCCCTTCTGGTGTTACAAAGGAGCCATCGGAAAGGTGTACCACACCCTCAACCCCAAGCTCACCGTCATCGTTCCAGACGTGAGTTGCTTGAGTCGGACGCACGCGAGTTACCTTTTTTTGATTTTGTTCCATTGCTCCTCCCACAAATTGTTGGTGTTTAGTTTGAAGCCGGTTTCTTCTTCTCTCCTCGGATGCCGTCGTCTTTCAAAAGAGGTCGACGCCGCCCGTCTCTGTTCCTTCTCAGTCTATCAGCACAACATTTTACCAAGTTTTCTCAAGGAGACATACAATTTGTATTGCGAACCAGTAATTCTGGTTTCCAAACAGCGAGTTATGCTAATGGCCCATTCCAGTTACCATTTCTAAGCTGTGAACTTGCAAGTTTAAATGGGCTCTACCACCTGTGGGGTTTTGCTGTATTGCCAAATTTCTACATCATCCTTATTTAATCCTCACTAAGATTTACACTCTATGACTCGGAATTCTATTTCAATCTTTTTGAAAAGTTTAATTACAGAGCTCAGGAAAAGACAAAACAACCAGACAAAATCCGGAGACCAAAAGAGTGATTATGCGGTGGAACGTTCAGGCAGTGTATGATTGTGCAAGTGGATACAGGAAGCCTTTTATTGAGGCCTTTGTCCCAGTGTTGGCTGATTGTTTCAGGATCACAGTGATTCCATTGACATGCAGCAGCAGCAGCAGCAGCAGGGTCTGACTGGTCCAGTGCACGGTTTGAAAGTGCACGCTGCCTGTGTGCCGCCACCTGATCTGGCACAGCTTGAACACACACACGCACCTTAGTGACTTTACCTCCTACGGCTCTGCTCTCAGCCGGATAATGTACCTATTTTTAAGTCAGTCTTTATTTTTAATTACTTATTCCCGGGAATCAGGCAAACACAATGAAGCCTCCAGGAAAAAAATACTATCTATAATCTCCAGAAAGGAGCACATTTAGCTTTCTGCTAAATCTAGCATAGCATCTGCTGAAGCCTCTCAACAACAAGGTGGCCGTGAGGTGGCAAAAGGAAATCTCTGTTCTATTAATGGTTTCAGACGCATTCCTTCAAGGAAGGAAGTAAAAGGTGAGAGGGGACAAAGCAAACAAACTAGAAGAACAATTTGAGTAACTGAGTGTGTTTCATCTTATCATGTCAAATGATTTGAGAGCTCCCCATCATCATTATTGTTCCTCTTGTCACTTTTCAACCCCCACCTTCTTCTTTTTTCTTTTTTTTTTTTTTGCATCTCCAGGATGACCGATCGCTCATCAACCTTCACCTGATGCACACAAGCTACTTCCTGTTCGTCATGGTCATCACGATGTTCTGTTACGCAGTCATCAAGGGCCGGCCGGGAAAAGTACGGCAAAGCAACGTGGACTACTGCCCTGAGAAGGTACAACAACCGTGACGGCACACACAGCAAGTGAAGGTTGCGCGCTGGCCGCCGGCTATAACTGCAAAAGCCATTCCTTCTGTTGCAGGTGGCGCTGTCAGAGGGTTAGCAAGCAGGAGTCCCAGAGCTGTGTCAGAACTGTGACATGGACTTATGGACGAGAGAGAGGAAAAAAAAAAAAATACCAGTTGCCTATTGAACCCTGGGAATACAATAAGGGACATGCGCGCTCTGTGAATGCATTACTTTCGCAATGTTGGGTTTCTCCAACCAAAGATATACAAGTGCCTGTTTCCAGTCGTGTAAATATTGGTCGGACGCCCTCTTCTTAACTGTTTTGTTTGCTCGCACCACCCTTTTATGCTCCGTCATAACACGAGGAAGGCAGAAACCACGTGCGAGGGCTGCAGACATTCTCGCCTTCGTTTGGCTTTAAGTTACCCAGCAAGCTCAATTCACAGTCAAAAAGAAAGCTTCAAAAAATCATGAATTCTTGCTGCAAAACAGCGCAGTGTGTTTTTCATCTCCTGTGTTGAAAATGCTTCATGCTGGGTTGCCTGGAGTATTTTGAGGACATATTAACATGTCGACACCAAACGATTTATGATTGAATGCACTTTAACAAACAAATTCAAAGTTGTTTCTCTTCACACAAAAAAAGTCCCTGAAACAATGGCTTTCTGCTCTGAGTCTGGTGGTGGGGCTGCAGTGTTCCAGTTCCTGCCCCGCCCCTTTTTTTTTTTTTGCTTTTTAAGTTTTAACCTGGTCTTCTTTTCCTGGATGGAATCAAAACAGGATCTTGCCTTATATGTTAAGTTGTCTCACTTGCTTAAAAAAGAAAAAGTAGAAAACTGTTAAGAGAAGATATAATTTTCCGTCTGGCCGCCAGCGGTCGAGTCTTTCACCGCCATCCTTCCTCCAGTCTCTTCCAGCGTGAGAGAGGTCAGTGCGACGTTCGACCCGCTCATGTAAAGCAATCTTTGTATTTATTTTAGGCGGCTCTTGCATAGCTGTTATTCACAAGAGATTATTTGCAATCCTTAAGTGCACATTTTGTTTTTCTCTATTCCTCTTTTTGTCCGAGTTCACATGGAAACAGTCCCGAACTTTGCCTAAATCTAACACCTGCGATAAAGATATCACTACTCAATGACTATGTCTTATTAATAGCATTATTTTGTTGTACAACAAAGTGTGCAAAAAAAGAAAACCCTGCAAGGTGTGCACGTGTATGAATAAGTTTGGGAAACATTGATAGCACTGCGGGTGGCTTTAGACGTTGACCTCTTCAAATTAACTTCTTTAAAAGTAAAGACAAATAACTTTTATTTTTAATGTCTGCAGCAGCTGTCGTGTGTCAAATTTTTGTGAGTGCATCTTTTGTTGACAATCATTTTGCTCGGAAAATTGTAACAAAAAGTTACATAGAATCCAGTTTTGGTCCAGTTGCGCGTTATCAGACCAGGGAACAATCTGAATGGAAAACTGGAGAACCAAAAGTCTAAACACACCTTTGAGTTCTGTTTGACTGACCTCTGTTTTATGATTTTGTTCCATGAGTGGTGAACCCTCTGAATGTATGAAAATTATTCTTTTGATTTTGGTTTTTTTAAAGGCTTTACTTGAAATGCCTTTTGTTTTGAAGGCTTCCCCATCTTGTGGCAAACATATTGTGCGTGTCAGCAAACGGTTGTTCCCACAGGAAGTGACACCCGCACCCGCCCCATACATACAAATTGAAGCGAGGGCAAGTCTTCCTTTTTTTCTGAAGCGTTCCATATTTACACTGAAACCCATCAATCTTAAGGTCACCCAGATTCCCTCTGTGGGTGGGATGTGAGATTTGGCAGCTTCAATTGGACGGCTGTAAATGTGCTGTATCCAATGAAAAGCTTACATGGAGGAGCAAACCTGCCAATGTGATAAATGTAAATATTGAAATTAACTGATGCTTTAAATGTTGTATGCCACCGTCACGCTCCAAAATAAATTGACCACGTCTATAGGGTTAATTTATTTGTTGAGACCTTACATTTTTTTTCTTACCTCTGGTTTATTCTTCTTATTTCTACTACTTTTGCTGATGTTACATGTAATTTACTACCCCCCATCCCCCAGAAGGTTGTGCTATATGTCCAAGCAAAAAGATGTAGTTGTTGATCCCAGGATGCACGTTGAAGACATTCCCTGTTTATTTGCGCAGTAAAGCAGAAATTAGAGAAAAGGAGGACTAAAAAAAAAAAAAAAAACGCAATTAAACAGAAAAAAGCTGATCTTTTTCTTTTTTTAAAACAATCTTACACTTAATATTATTTTTATAATATTTTGGACATGTCTTATTATGTAATTGTTTTCTAATCATATAATTTCCCTGATTACATTTTGGAAAATGTCAGTTTTGGTCCTCCATGTACTGGCCATGTGAGAGGAGATGTTTCTGGCAATCAAGGCCAAACTATATCTGCTATCATTTGCATCTGTGTATATCAGTAAAATGCCTTAACATCGTTCACTTCCCTGTTAGTTCACTCCCACATATCCAATGACTCCTTCACTCCAAGACTGTGGACTTTAAAGTTTGTCCAGGGCACATTCAGAGGAACGGATGCGTCGAGGTCGGGGCTGGACGTAGTACACCTGCTGCAGTACCACCATATCTCTGCTGCGGGGCGCAGTTCTCCTCAGCCCACCCTTGTCTACGTCAGCCTGTTCTCTCTATCATGCCTCAGTCGAGCTTGCAGGCCAGTGCTAAGCTGACTCTGTGCCTTCTGCACTCTGGAGCTGCAGCCTCCCAGGAGATACCGCAGATGTGGGAGGAGCAAAGATTCAGCGTGGCTACAAGTGTCATTTCCCTCTTCCTGCCTTCCCCTTCGCCAAGTGGAACTGCTGTATATGGACTTTAAGTAATTAAAAAAAACTGCCTAAAGTTCAACGGTGTCTGAGACTTTCTTTTAACCTTGCACGACATCTGCCGGACATCTTGCTGAGGTTGAACGTCTCTTTTGCCTCCACTAGAAGGCACTGTTTAACAGTCTAAGGACTAACAGTCAGAAGGCCTTTTTTAAAATCTTAAGTAACTTCTAATCAGCTTACATGAGAAATATGTGATAGCCACAACAACAAACCATATTTTTACAGATTGTTTTTATTCCTCAGACGGTGCAACTGATTACTGAAAATCTGGAAACAAAAAGCGTTGAAGCAATGCCACGGAGCTCTGTGCTGAGAGCAGACGGCAAAGGATCCTTTGTGTTGTGCAGTGTGTGGTGGGAGGGAAACATTCTGTCAGTAATTTATTATCTTTAGTTGCACAGACACGTGGGAGAGAAGCATCTTCTCTGTGTGCCTGGACGGTAAATGGAGGAAGCTCAAGGACGGGAATACAAGAGTGGGTCAAGAGGAGTTCATATTTTCTGTTGGCAGCCTTTCAGCACAACCAAAACAACAATGTTACTCTATGAAGGATAATAATAATAATAATAATAATAATAATAAACTTTTATTTGTACAGCGCTAAATCACAACCAATGGCGTCTCAAAGCGCTTTATACAATCAGAGAGAACCAACTGGGCCCCCGGAGCAAGCAAAATGCGACAGTGGCTGGGAAAAACTCCCCTGTGGGAAGAAACCTAGGGCAGAACCAGACTCCAGAGGGCCACCATCTGCCTATGAGTAGTTGGGGTGAAATACAAAAATAGAGGAGAGACAGAGAAAGAGAGAAAGTGGTAGAGTGAGCCAGGGTGGCAGACAGGACAGAGTGAAAAACAGATACACCAACCAGGCATTCACAAAACGGATATAAACACAAAGAATAGGAAATAATTCAAGGCTGCTGTCCGTGTGGGCTGTAAGTGTCCATGCTTTGGAAGGCAAGAGCCTATCCCGATGGACAATCTGCCGATAGGACAAGACCAGGTCCTAGGCGTGGTGGTGGGACAAGCGATGACACCAAGACCCCCAGGACAGCACAATCCAGCTCCTGGCGCAGTGGTCATCACCTGCCGGGGACACAGAGACTGCGGCAGTATCATGCATATCGAGCATACTGTACAAAGCATAATGAGAGCTAGTTTGGACAGAGTAGATAGAGTCAAAAGAGTCAAAGATTGATTGGGTGAGGAGAGTGATAGACGCTCCGCCTGCACAGAGAAACGATCCCTGTAACGGGAGCGAAAGATCTCCCTCCACGGCGTAAGCCTATAGCAGCTTAACTGACAGTGGATGGAATCTAACTATAAGCTTTAAGAAAAAGGAAAGTCTTAAGTCTACTCCTAAATAAACTAACTGTGTCTGCCCCCCTCACCGAGGCTGGAAGATGATTCCAAAATAAAGGTGCCAGGAAACTGAAACACCTACCTCCTGACCTAACTCTAGAAATTTTGGGATGACTAAAGACCTGAATCCTCAGAGCGAAGGGCTCTTGGAGGATGATAAAGTTCAATTAGTTCCCTAATATAAGAAGGAGCCTGAGAATGAAGAGCTTTGTAAGTTAAAACTAGAATCTTAAATTCAATTCTAAATTTGACAGGCAGCCAATGCAAGGAAGCTAAGATTGGAGTAATATGCTGCCTCCTTCTAGTTCCGTTAACAATCGTGCCGCAGAGTTTTGGATTAACTGTAATGTCCTAAGGGATGAATTTGGGCATCCTGCTAGTACCGAGTTACAGTAATCTAGCCTAGATGTAACAAAAGCATGGATTATTTTTTCAGCGTCTTTGAAGGACAAAAAACCTCGAATTTTAGCAATGTTTCTTAAAGTGGAAAAAAGCTGACCTACCCACATTCTGAATATGAGAATTAAAGGTCAGGTCCTGATCAAAAGTGACTGCAAGATTCCTCACAGTAGAACTGGGTGTGGTAACAAAGGATAGCTTTTATCACTTTTTAAAAAAAAAATGTTTTTAATGAAGAGTAGCAAATTGATATAAGCAAAAACAGACAGGTATCAAAATCAAACTATTTGCAACTAGATGGCCAACTGGCCCCATACAGTACACCATGATCAGCAAACACTCTCAGAAGGTAGAAATGGATCAATAATGAGGGAAAATCATCTTTCAGTACACTGCCCAGGTCAGTATGGCACCTTCATGACATCATCATTTAAACCCTGCCCACTCTGAAGGTTTCAAGCAATGCATCAATTACAGGACCCGGATTCCTGCCAGAATTAAGGGCAGCGGTTCAGGCCTCTGCATGGGCCATTATGAAGTTTATGAAGGGCGGTTTGAAAAGGTCACCCTCGACTCCCTCATTTGCTCTGAATTCCTGGGTGACGGCCATGGCAGATCCTCCTCGGAGCCCCTGTAAAGGGCCATTAATCACATTTTATCCAGACATGGCAGCCAATTTAGCTGAGTGTTTTCTCTCTCCCATCTTATTTAATTTACACTGCACAAACACGAGCACTGCTTCGGGACACGTTGGCAAAGTAGTTGCAAAGTTCCCTCTTTCAGGAGTTAATGATGAGCAGCCGAGGAGTGGAAGATGCTGCATTTCAGTTAAGTGTGGAGTTCGTTGGCACAACATATCTGCTGGGGGAATAAACATGGACCAAATCAAATACAGGGAATACAGCTAAACGTGCGACTAAGAAAGTTAAAATTCTGTACGCGTTAGAAAATTCAACGACCACAATGCATTGCGCCACACCTGCCGTGCCAATCAAGTAGATTAGTTGAGACTGTGGGAGTGCGTGTATCCGTCAGCGGAGTTAGCAAACCGTTGGGTAACTCTGTCTTCAGGGCAAAGTCGAGTAAAGACGAAGAAATGAACGCAAAAGGGAGGGGGCGGCTTCGAAATAAACGACACCGCTCGTTGCCCGTGTTCTTGATGGTAATTTGAGAATTTCTTGGAGAAGAAACTGGCACCAGTCTGTTCATAATCACTCTCGGACGGAAGAAGCAGCGGCACCACCGGGTTTATTCCAGCAGGAGGCAGCAAAGGCTCACACAGTCACCAACAGGTGGGTCAACCTCAGTCCTCAGAACTATGTACGTCCAGAAAACAGTATATATAACCCTCTGTTTAGAGCCTCCTCTAAAAATAATTACAAACTATAAGGAAACGAAAATCATCCAACATGTTTTGGAAACAATATGGTCTCAGGGGACAAATCAGCACCTTAACGTTCCCCTTTTTTCCCCCCACATTTTTGTGAACTGAACTATGAACTAGTTCATGTCGAAAGTATATCTTCCCAACACTGGCTGGGGATTTGTCACTAACTTCTGCGGTTTTTGTTTCTCTTTTTGAACTCACATAAGGCTTATTTATATATATTTTTTATCTGGTTATTTCTGCATTAATTCGAAGGTTTTCGTAAATTTTCATAAGTAATCTCTCAACGTCTGTCTCAACCAGTGATGCAGTGTGGGACAGCTGCCACTAACGCGCGCGCGTGTGTGCTATTACTATTACTTACTATTTAAAATTATTATTGCTAATACATTTAATGTGACACTATGGGTCACAACAACCACCTTTGAAAATCGCTTCATGAGCGCAGTTTGTTGCCAGCAATGAACACAAGAGGGCAGTGCGTCACAGTACGTCTTTCCCGCCGAACAGCGTTTTTTGAATGGCCGTGTGCGACGACAGAGGAGAGGCTGACGCATCGAGTTCCACGTAAATCTGCAGGGAGGCCCTCTGCTGTTATGCAAGGCGCACAAATGTTGCTTTCCTCGTTTAGGTGGATGAGTCACATGTGACATATTGTCAATGTGATCGACTGACAGTTTGGTGTCGAGTGAAAAGCTAAAAAAAAAAAAAAATCGAAAATTGAAAAAGGCAGATGGATTTTAATTACCCAGAAAACTCCCTGGTTGCTGTTGGAGCACTGCTGCGTCTGGTGGTCTGCTCTCTGCGGATCGTGGGGCCGTGCTGCCAAAAATGATCAGAGGCAGGGTCACCCAGGTGTCGCCGTGCATCTTCTCTGCAGTGTGAGGGGCCGCAGTGTCGGGTTTCTGGAGCAGCCTTGCAAAACGCAGCATATGGCGCGCAATTAGGGAAAGTACGATAACAGCGAGCTTTATGGTTTGTACACAGACGGGAGGAAATAAGTTGTTCAGTTTTTAAACAGACATGAGTGCATGAATGAAGGTATGATGGAGATGCACGTGTCCAGCTGAAGTTTTTTCGCAGTTAAGTCCTCAGAATTTGAGAGGTTGCAAATTTATTATTACAGACTGGATAAGTCCAGAAAACTTGGATACATTTTTAATTACCATAATGTTCCCCCTTCATTTTAATGTGATGTGATGTGGTGTAGACAGCTCTTGACCAAATTTTGCTCCTCATCTGTCTTCACCTGAGATCAGTGGAGCAAGACGTCAAGGAGAGTCTCCATCATCAGAACATGTTTCAGGTTTCCACTGCTTGTGATTCAATCAGCCTCTGAAAGCAAATGAATGTCAATCAGCTTTTTCCCCCCTCCTTCAAAAATGTTTTCCATCACCTCCTGGAGATCCTGGAGGTGTTTCCTGGTTGTCTGTGAGGTTCATGGCTGTTGAGACACTGACTCCATCACAATCAGATTTATAAATATATGAACCCAACTGAGTAAATAATTCACCACGCCACTGGTAGCTGCCCCGCAGAGTGGCAGAGGTTAAGATAGATGTTGCGAATTAATGAAGAACTCACAAGATAAAAATGTCTTGACTCCTAATGCAACAATGACGACCGCTCACTCCGCAGTTGCAGCTGCATTGAAAGCGTCGCTGTCACTTAATCTGTAGCTGCGGAGTAGCATAAAAACGTCTGGGCTCACGAGTGCCCCCTACCTTGAGAATCAGGTCCAGGCCAGATGTACGACAACCCAGTCCGTCACACTGGAAAACAAGAGGTCCTCATTGTGATCCTGATTGTACCAATGGTGGTCCTTGGTCAATTGGTTTGTGAGGGGGGGTATTTTCTGATTAAAGGAATGTGTAGTGGAGGAGGAGTGGGGATGGATGGATGGAAGGAACACTGCACCTACTGTGCGTCATGGCTCCAGGGACACCAGACCACAGACCCAGTTCTGCTCGCCACCACCCCTACCCCCCACCCCCCACCACCCCCCGACAGATGGATGAGGCTAATATCATAATTAAGCGCCTCGGCCGACGGTTCCTGTTTACCGCCCGGTTGCTAGGCAGTGACATCAGCTGATCCCTCCCTCCCTCTGCCTCCCTCCTTCCCTCCCTCCCTCCACTCTAATCTCTTCCCTCTCCCTCGCGCTCCCTCACACACAAACACCGCCTCTCCGCGCTCTCCCTCTCTCAGATCAGGCAGCGCCGACGGTGGGCAGCGTGCTCGGGCTGCAGGAACGGCAAACGGGGGAGGGTCGCTGGGCTGCACAGACTGCATGGTCTGGGTCTGAGCAGAGGCTCCGCATCACCTGGACGCACCCAGGACACCACCCGCCCCCAGCCAGGAGCAGCAGGAAGAGGAGACGGAGCAGGGGGGGGCGGCTCTGTTTACCTTCTCTTCTGTTTCCCCCCCTGTGGTTATTTCCCTTTTTTTTTTTTTTTTCGGGACCTCTTTGTTTCTTTCTTCCTTTCTCACCTGTTAGTTTTGGGAGTGGGCTCCGGACTGGACCGCATGCATGACACAACGCAAAGGCGAGAAACCCACCATCAGCATCCAGGAGCACATGGCCATTGACGTGTGCCCTGGTCCCATCCAGCCCATCAAGCAGATCTCAGACTACTTCCCCCGGTACCCACGGGGCCTCCCCCCCACCGCGCCCCACCAGGCCAGGCCGCCCGCTCAGCTCCGCCCTCCCCGCCACCGCCGCCGCCTCCTCAGCCGCCGCGGCCGAGAGCGAGCAGCCCAATGAGGACAGACCTGAGCGGCCGTGCGGCGGAGCCTCCGCCTCCCCGCTGGCGGCCCGGAGGGACGAGGAGCCCGACGTGGAGGGCTACGACTCGGATGACTCCAGTGAGTGAGCGGCCGCCGTCCCGCTGCTGTTTGACGCCGTCGCACCCGCAAAACCACGCGCGTTTGCCTTTCAGCTCCTCGTCTCTCCCAGCACTTCAGCATTTTTGTCTTTTTCTTTAGTGTTGCCAGACATCCCTCCACCCCCCCATTTCATGTCCTCCTGCCTCGGGCTGTGTGGATTTTGCAGGCGTACATGTTGCGTGTCCTTGTGTGTGCGCGCGTCCCCCCCGTGCCGCAGCTAACTCTTTGCCTTTGAGTCGACAGACAGCCAACTGTTGCTGCCGCGAAGAATCCACCCCCTCCTCCTCCTCCTCCTCTCCCTCTCCTCTCCCTCTCCTCTGCTCCTCCAAATGAAAACATGATTATAATTTTTTTTCTCCCCGTTTTGTTGAAGCAGGAAATTGTGCGTGTTTCTGTGTGTGCATGTGTGTGTGTTCATGTTGCCACAGGGTGCTGGGTCCACGCCGCTGTTGAGTCGACTGAATGATTCATGGCTTCTCGTTAAAGCTCCAAATTAGTCGTGGCTTTTTGCGCCTGCAGAGACTCGTTTGCGTAGCGTCAAGTTCCGCCTCTCTAACCGTATTGTGCGTGTGTATGTGTGTGTGTGCGCGCGTGCATCACAGATGGGTGCCTCCTTTTTTGACCAATATTTTATTCCTTCACTCCATCGGCTGTGAGTGGACAAATAATAATGGAAATTAATAACATGCAGCGTGGCGGCGATGGTGGCGGCTACTGGAGCAATAACAGGCTGCAGAGATGGAAGGAGATTTCTGCCAGCATGAAAAGCTATTTTCCCCGGCAGCAGACGTCTTATTGGAAAAAGGAAGCAATACGACAGTGTGCAGCGGGCGAGTTAATGCGGCGCCGACGTGGAACCCACCGCCACTTGCATCTCCTGGGTGACTCCAGGCGGCGAGGTCTCTGCATCATGACCCCCACGCCCCGGTTCGCTCTCGCATTCAGGAGTCAGGGGTCAGCGGTGGTGGCGGCGGCGGGCGCTCACACGTGCACGTGACGGGAGGTTAGCGGGTGGCGGCACCGCAGCTTCTCCAGCAGTTAATCCATGCAGAGCGGCACGTGGGCGGCGGTGGGGGAGGAGAGCGGGGGGGCGCTTAGGCCTTCTCTAATCCAGACTGGACAGCACTGTGGGGGAGGGCGGGGTCATGATGGAGGGAAGGGAAGGTGAGTTCCAGCTCGGCAGATGTTGCCTGCTGGTTTGTTTCTTAGTCATGCAGAGACACCCTGCACTCTGCAAGGCCTCGCGGGCGACGCCGCCGCCACCGACCTGTTGACGGGCGGCAGGCCCGGCGGCACGCGGGCGCACGCCTGCAAGACGTCTCCGGCGGTGGCGATGTGACGCGATGTTGTCAAGCACCGGGTAATACTTGTGATCCCTAATCTCAGTCGTCCGGCTGCTCGCAGCAAATCAGGGATTTGTGCCTCAGAAGGTGGAGTGAGTATATGAGCTGCACGCTTGCTGGTTTGATCCTCTCGCCCAGCCGCCACCGCCACCACCCCTCCCCTCCGCCGGAGCTGCAGCGCACTCACTCACTCACTCACTGGCTTCATGCACTCTATGAAGGGTGGATTATTTTCCCCCCTCGCCGTCTCCCTGCGCTTTATTATCGTAGTCACGGTCCGAGCGCTTGTTTCAAGGCGTATCGCTGCTCCAAAAAAAAAAAAAACCCAGTGTGTTGTGTCGCCCTCTTCCTGCAATACAGGCAGCAATGCCTCAGGACATGTTCAGTGGAAAGTGACCATGTTTTTGTCATTGCTTTTATAACCTGATAGGTTTATCACATCTTCCACATAGTGGATGCATTGTTTGCAAATCAAGTCATTTGTGTTCAGTCTGAGAAATGTGAGGTGTCGCACAAAGGCCGTTTGAAGTAACACATTGGAGCTTTCATCGTGATGTAGCGCTGTGACATTTCTGCCCAGCGTGGGGATCTCTTCACTGCCCTCGGCAACCTGGTGGCTGGCGGCGATGCCAGCCAACTAATACTGTCGGTTGGCTGTGGAGCTTCATTATGGAGATGGTTGGAGACCAGAGGCGTTTTTAGGCATATGCCACCTATGCGGTTGCAGAGGGGACCCCCTGGTTGAGGCTTTTTTGTTAGTTTTGTTAATTCTGGATATGTTATTGATGTTATTTTGGGAGGGACGATTGCAATTCAGTCTAAACGTTTTGCATCTTTAGTCCAGTAAAGATTTAAAACTCCTGAAGATGAAGCGCCACTGTTGAAGACACATCGTCGCAGTTGTCGCAGAGTTTGGCTCTTCAGCCCTGACCCCACCCCCACCCCAGTCAGCCGCGCCCCTTCGTTTTTAGGGCAAATGTTCTGTTTGTGTTGTTTCTGTTTATGGCACCGAATCTCCTGCCGCCCGAGGAACGAGTCAATGTTTGTGAGTTTCTCCAGTGCTGAGTAGAAGTACTGAGTCCTGACATGAACAAACTCCGAGTCCTCAGTGAGAAGCTGTGCAGGCAGTGCGACGCAATCAGGGGGATAACAGCAGCTCTCTCTCTCTCTCTCTCTCTCTCTCTCTCTCTCTCTCTCTCTCTCTCTCTCTCTCTCTCTCTCTCTCTCGCTCTCTTTGTCTGCCTCTCTGTCTCTCTTTCTCACCCCGCCTTCGAGTGGCGCTGCTCAGAGGGGACACACAAACACCTTTGCCTCTAGTTGTGATCAGGGGGAGGGAGGGAGGGAGGGAAGTGGGGAGGTCTAAACACACACACAAACCCGGCGGGAACCCAGAGGAAACCAGTTGACTTATAAAATCACCCCAAATCGCATAGTAATTGCTTTAAATTACATAAATTCCTCTGCTTATTTTGATTTATTCAATTTAATTTTTTATTTCTGAAATTTCGACCACATCTGTTCGGCCAAATCGAAAATTAATCAACCAGCTGGGTTGAGGTGGAGGTCGTTGACCTCATGCCTGACTGAACTGATGATCACTGCGACGCGTTTCAACTCTCAATCTGCCTCCGTTTGTGTCCAACCTATCTGCTCTGGCCAGTGACAGGCTGGTTGATCTATTTATTTCTCATTTTCTGCTATTTTCTCCCGCCCTGATAACACGCGGGTATCCTGATAGGACCCGGTCTGCTCCGACCAGCAGCCCCCTGCGTCCCCGCTGTGATTTCTGCCTGATGCGTGGAAGCCGGCCATCGACAGACACAAGCCAGAGCCACTTTCTCTTCCATTTCCTTGGTTGCCGGGGTGACGAGCGCCGAGTCCCACTGCACGCGGTGTGGGATTGGTTGGCTTGATATGATTTGACCCCGTCGCCTCGCTGAAAAGTTGAGATGTTTTCAACTTGCGCACCCGCTGGGAGCGCTTGCACAGCGTTGCATGTGTGTATTTGTGCAGAGGGCAGGAAGGGGGGAAAAGAAAGATTGCAGATGAGATGTATGCTGTAAATCCAACTCAATGCGTTTTGGACTGGCTGCGTTTCAAGCTGGTTTTAATGCCGCGGAGTCTGTCGGCTTTTTCTTTTTGAGCAACAAAAGTCCCTGTTGGAAGCCAATTTTTTGGCTTCCAATCAGACCAAGAAGAAAAAAAGCCTCAGTAGACTTGCACATAATACCTGCTGGGGAAGGGACAACTGTTGCTGTTCCATCATGTAAAATCAGTTCAAGGGATTCAGCATTAGAAAAATGCATGCGTGCAAAAAAAAACCTGGGGTTGTTTCACGTGCTGCCTTGTATCTGGTGAAACATCAACACACACCTTCCTGCCTTTGCCCCCCCCCAATAAATCAATTACAAATATCCGCCTGAGCATCACCTTCACAATTTTACAATCAGTCCTCGGCGATGCAGCAACGCAACACTTCCCCCAGAAAAAAATAAGAGGGAAAAAAAAAACAGCACATGGATGCGGGCCAAGGCAGCAATTAACTGTAAACAAATATTGAGTCCTGCACGCTCATCAGCCGCCTCACCTTCAGCGCTGATGCGTCTAATCAAGGCCGGCGCTGCGAAAAAATAAATAATAAATGAATAACAAGTGGCTGTTTGGGTCTGATGCAACGTTCCGGATAATCCCAAGCTGCTGCCGCCGCCGCTGCTGCTGCTGCCATGTGGGGTTTAGAGGGGGAAAGATGAGGCACGCAAACAACACCCGACTGCGGCAGGACGAGGTGGAGATATCTGGAGCTGGTGATGCTCAACAGGTGGCGCAGGCTTCGGATCAGGACCTGGGGGAGAGAGAGAGGTTGTTTGTGATTTAAAAGAGCAGTCGATGGCCTAAATTTGCTCGATGAGCGGCGCCGTGGGACTTGATCCAGTACCTGCGCGGCTTCCTCCGTGCTCTCCCCCGACGAGACAAACTGCAGAGGACCTCCTCAGTCCGCACCGCCGCCCTGCTGGCTAATCTGCATATTTTCAACTCAAATCTTGATTTTAATTGAAAGGGAAAAGTGCAGAGGCCTGCTGAGCCCCCCCACCCACCCACTCACTGATCCAGGGGACACGGTGCCGCTGATCGGACCCATTTGTGCGTGCGACTCTTCTGCCGCATCCGTTAGGCCACTGGGGGAGGCTGCACAGGGCGTGAGCTTTGCACCTGGCGTGACCCGGTGGGCCCAGCTGGCCCCCAGTGTTCCTCCGAGATAAGCCTTGAGGGCCGGGTGTGTTGACAGGAGCGCTGAAGGCGGAGTTAATGTATGCACACACTGCTCTCCCCAGAGAGTTGCTGCTGCCGCCATCTCAGATCGCAGCTTCACTCCCCGGCTTTTATTTCCCACCCTCTCCTCGGTGTCTGTCAGTGATGAAACCGGGCCGGAGACATAAGGCGAGCCTGGTGGAATCACGGAGACGTCAGGTGTCTACTGGCAGAGCTTGTCAGAGGATTGTCTGGAGGGTTTGAATGAGGACCGACTGGATAAATGGTTTTTTTCAGCGTGTTTATTGTGTACCCAAAAAAAAAAATATTTGGATTGGGGGCAGTTGGAGTTAACAGAGTCTGTAAACTCACTGTGTAGAACTCGGTCAAGAAGACGGTTTGGAGTCCAGCAGCGGCCAAGATGTCTGTGCTTCTTCTTCCGCTTCCTTTTTTTCCCAGTCGGTCTAACAGCTCCGCTTGGCACAGCCAGGATGGTGTCGGAGCCACGCTGAGCTCCACAAAGGCTCCTCACAAACGTATGTGTGGTGCAGCCTGAGAACGGCCGTCTTCGTTCTGCGTGACACCGAGGGAATTATCCAGTGAAGACAATAAATAAATACCTGCTGCTGTCCTTCAAGAGCAGCCACCCCCCGACCAGAGGCCACTTCCTGGGCCCTCATTACAAACGTCCCTGGGGCCCGATGCTGCTCCGCTCAGTGTGAGGAGTGACCCCGGTGTGATGCGGCCCGTCAGGAGTCCGTCTGCGGCCCCCCGTGCCGTAGTAGTGACTCACCGCGCCGCTGCGTCCCTCCCCACCCCTCCGCTCGGCCAGCAGGCCGGGCCCCTCGGCCTCCCGCACCACCAGGAGGTAATTATCACCGCCGGTGTCGTCCCTCCATCAGGTGGCCACTTTGATCCCACCCTCCACCCCAGTCCCTCCCCCCTGTCCTCCTCCCGCTAAGCGCATTATGTAATGATAATTCCGGCTATTACTCAGGCATCCGGTAGATTCGGTTTGGCTCGACTTGGTTCACATGAGTGCATTTTTAAATACGGCCGCTGTCGTTTTCTCTCGATGTCTTCATTTTTTTTTTTTTTTGGAAATGGAAGAATTCACCTGTCGCGTTTCCTCCAGGAGAGCCTCATCGAGGAGACTCGGCTCCGTTTGCCCAAATTGCAAATCCCTTCGTGTGGGACCGCCGCTGCTCTGCCCACAGCCACAAAGTGATGAATCATAACTAAACTCACTTAGCAGCTGCTTTATTGAGTGGCCTTGGACAGTCTGCCGCTACTCTCTGTTGGCCCCGCCCCTTCCCCTCCTCGGCGCGCGTTAACACTTCGTCTCACACACGGATTGCTGCAGATACGTCTGAGCCTTTTCTAGTGGGTCTCAAAACGACCAGGCCAATCAGTGTTTTTTAAGGGCTGTGGGCGGTAACTGATTATGGGCACGGTCACCGACTTCTTGTGAAGCTTTCTGATTGGCTGGTGTCAAATCCTTCCAATTGCCTTCTGTGTCAAGGGGCCTCTCGCCACTCCAAATATTTCCTCAGGGCTCTTTAGGTAAAAATTCCATCAGCCTGGTCAGTTTTGAGCTTAATTATAAAGGCAAAGGAGGGAAGTTAAATAAAAAATTGTTCGATTTGATTGATGGATTGATTCAGTGAATTTGAAACAACCCCTTTTTCTTTTTTTTTTATAACTTTCGTTTCCTATTTTCCATTAAATCTCAGCTTCTCCAGAGCAGAACCAGCAAAACCACATAATTGAACTGGTGGTGATCGCACTGAACTTTTCCCTATGTATTTCATTAAAAAGAACTATTGGTCTTTTGTGCTTTTTGTTGCTTGAAATACACAAATATGACCAAATTAATTATCATTAATATTTTCCCACCATTGTCTGCACTCTGAAGTGTTTTTCATGTGCTTTTCCAGCACGGTCGGATCGATAAGAGGCAAAGTTTCTGCTTCTCCATCCACTGAGTCGTGGAAGTTGTGTCTTGGTATTTTGGTTTTTGAGCCACTGCTCCAGTAGGAGGCAGACTTTGCTCCGCCTCCTGCGGCTGCAGTAGTCAGGAACCCCTCCCCCATGAAGGTGTATTAAGTGTTTCCTATATTGTGGGTAAAGCAGATTTAATTTCCTTTGGCTTAAGGCCGTCTGTCTTGCCAGATGGTCTCCAAATCACCGAAGGCTTAAAGAGTATGCATGTAATCTTTAATCACACTGTACAAATGTCACAGATTAATTACATTTGTTGACTTAGCTTTTGCAATGTTTTTTGTATTATTTGATATTTAATAGGATTAATTAAAGAAAGATCACTGCAGTAAGCAGTGTTTTTGCTGCTTTAGGAACCTTAAGAGGCTCCTGCTAGATGACTAATAATCTGCTTCTCTCAGTGACGGACCTCCAAAAGCCGTGACTGTGGTCTAGTTTCGCCAAATTCCACAGAACCAATTCACTGTTTCTTGTTCTTATATAGATTTATCGAGCTTCAAAAGTTGAACAAATCTGCTAAAAATAACACCATGAAATCCTCTCGGTATTATGTGACATTTGATCAAATCCTATTTGGTTGTGCAAGCCCGGTCTTAAATTAAAATATCATTAGAACACCGTCGGAGAGAGACCCTTACATAAAGATCCATGACTCCTCTCCTTGTGGTAACCCAACAAAGGCAGAGTCTGACTCATCTCCTACAGGGGGCTCAAATCTCTGAAGTCCTCTCCAAAAAATTTATAAGGTTTTTTTTTTTTTTCCACACAAAAGCCCACTTTTATGAATAAGTGCAGAGGTGGGCTGGATGGTGCAACTTTACAGCCTCTAAACCCCAAACAGTGTGAGCTGGTTGAGGGGGAGGATGACGTTGGGACGCCGCTACTCACTAAGGGATGATCAGGTGTCAACCGCATCCATGGAAAGAAAGACACGCATTTCAAAACAAAACACTGTTTTTTTGTCTTAGTAATTGGGGAAAATGTGCTTAAGAGCGGCAGATTGCATGTGTTTTACAGTTGCAGCCAAGAGGACAATCAAGGTTTTATTGAGCTTTGAATTGTAACGCGGTTCAAATTGCCAAAACACAAACGGAGAAAAAGGAATTAGGCAATGTGTGATTCGTCCTCTCTGGTCCTCATGGAGTGATGAGTGGTTGCAGGAGTCACGACGCCCCCTTCTCTGGTTGTTAGTTCAGTTAAATATTTAACTGCCAACTTCTCACATTTCTTACATCTCCTCGTCTCTGTGTATTTGCTCCCGACTTTTCGCTGTGAGGTTGGGTGGAGGTCCGTGACTGACCCCCTGATTCCAGCACATACCACAGAATAGTCAATCGACTGATCAAAAGCATTTTCTTTTTACACAGCGAGTCATATAGGGCGCTGGGCTGATGTGTTCTTGTCAGAAGGTGCTGGGCAGGCAACCAGCATCATCTAATCCTTTATTACAGCGGCTGGGGGCGCCGTGTTGACGGCAACGGACGCGACTCTCCCTTCGAGAAATCGGTGAGTCATAAAAATGATTTTAAAAGTATCATTTTTAGCGCAAGTGCTGCTCTGCGCATTAAAAGACGCATCAGTGACGCTGGTGAGAAGTAAATCCTCAGTGAGCTCGACAACTGCAGCCGTCCTCGTGGGGAACCTGACTGTGACGGCATTAAATACGAACAAGCCTTTAGGGAAGTTGAAATATCTTGCGTCCCAAATCCAATGATTATTTGTGGCTCTTTCATATTTTAAAACGAAATCCGCTGATTTTTTTTGTTGATTTTTTTTAACTTCTCCATCTCCTGTGAGACATTTTAGTCCTGATTGAAGGTTCTGTTCCTATCACCAAGAAATGTCTTTCACTTCGAGAAAATCCAACACTGGGTGCTTCAGACAATAACTCAATACGATTTTCCCCGATGCTGGATCCTGCAGGTTGCGACAGCTTTGACTCCCCGCTGCGTGCGCCTGTGTTCTCAGTCATATTATCATCCACCTTCTTATCACTTCCACTTAAAGCTGCAGGAAAACTCCGTAAAGCAGAAAATATCAGATCCTCGTAGCCTTTTCAGCTTCACCCCATTGATTGGTCGGAGCTCAGAAAAGCCCTCGGTGAGTGGCGGTGACGACGTAGAGTGGGCAGAGTGCCTCTCAGATGTCTGTGTGGCAGAAAAGAAAGTGACTTCCTGCCAAGAAAAGAAATGTCACTTTTTAAATATCGCACTCTTGGTCGCCTCACAGAGAACTGTTAACAGAAATAAAAACACGCCAGGGCAGAAATGGGAACGCTGCCTCACATTTTGTAGGCGGGATAACTGATGGAAAGATAAAAATAAAAATAAAAACATTCGGATTTCATGAACGCCTCAAACAGGATGGAAAAGGTTTTTTTTTTTTTTTTTTGCACCAGTTGAACAAACTCACATTTTCCTCGTGTCATTTTGACAAAGGGCTTCGTAGTCGCACCGTCAGTGAAATGAATTTGAACGCACAGTGTTGAAACAGCCTTGTCGGCAAAAAATAAATAAAAAACCATTGCACAATGGCACAAAGCCATCATGTGACCTCCGAGCTCTCAGCAGACTTCTCCAAGAGAAAAACCAGTTATTCTTGTTTTGTAACATCAGGGGCGTCGTCACAGCGACAACTTCGACGTGCTGACCATCGACACAACACTCGACCAATCAGCTGATGAGCTGCAAACTGATGGGAGCCCCCTGAAGGCGTTCTCTTGTTCAAATGACCAACAAGCCAGTTTACTGTTGCTGAAGACATTTCATTTTATTTTCTTTAGTCAGGCTGCTGGGGGGAGAAAGTTGCGCCTTTCATGGCTCTCATCCTCAGCAGATCTACTTGCTGTGCTGGTGGCACAACAGAAACATCTCTGACTCTTCCACTAAATATGTTTTAATCCTTTTCTTGGACATAATGTGTCAGATTTCTGACATTCTGTATTTGATTGTGGATGAAAAAAAATACAATTAACTATAATTCTGGATCTTCATTTTTTAGCTGCAGACGAGGTCTGAATGATAATCACTGCGGTCGTGTATTGACGGCGGCCCCGCTGTCTAATTAGCTTGCTGTGTTTGCTAAGAAAAGCCTTTTGCGTGCCGGTCCGGTCGCTCGTGATGCTTTCATAGACTTTAAAGGTTAGCGGCGTCGCCTGTAGTCTGCCCCCTGCAGGTACTCATCAAACTCTGCAGTTTTCTAATTCTGAACGGCAGAACCCAAGCCTCATTTTTTTTTTTTGCCCCGCCGTGCCAAACACATTTTTAAACACGGACGCGACACTTGTTGACCGGTGAATGCAATCAGATTATTTCTCCCCCCTAATCAAATTAAACAACATTAAAACGCTTGCACACAAAATCCACACATATTATCTCCTCGTCGACGGAGAGATGAAACCCACAGCCGCTGGTGGCTGCGCTCTAATTCCTTCCTGCCGTTGTGCCCGGACAGCTTTTTTTCCCCCTGCCACCGATGCACATTATGTGGCTGTGTGATAGTCTCCTCTAAGATTCAGCGCTTTGTTGTGAAACATCATTTTACCATCCGTCATCAAGGTCGAGCCAGCTAGCAGCAGCAGCTCTCTCTCTCCCCCTCCCTCCCTTCCCCTGGAGATTGCGGTTTCTCAGTGTGGATGGGATGATCGGTTCCCAGCGGCTCTAATGAGTCTGCAGCACCCGGAGGACCTGCCCTCTGATCTCGCCACAAATGCGTTCTACACCAAGCCCTGAGGGAGACGCTCAGCGGCGCCTCCTCTGGCCAGGTGTGGTCCGTTTAGCCAGTCCTTTTCTGGAAGAAGTTGCAACTAATTGCCATGAAACAGGCAGCATAATTAGTCACAAAGTCATTTATTTGTCAATTACCCGTTGCTTACATCGTCGTCCACGTTTTGTTTTTGCTTTTTTAAAGCATGAGGGCGAACTTAACTAGAAAATAAAGAAAAGAAATGTACCACTGTGAACAAGTTTACTTGGCGACTGATTGTCGCTCTTCTTGTCTGTGACAGTTGTGCACAGGTGGCTGGGATGTGCAGATGAAATTGATTGGAGCTTTTGTTCCAACATCCAGCAAGCTCACTACACTTGGCTACTGAACTGTGGCCAAGCCATGCCCACATGTTTATGGCCATTTCTTCCTCAAAATTAGACCAAAATTGAAAATGTTTCACGTGATTAAGACCAGCAACATGTTAGAAGCAGTTTGTAAAGGTAAGATTTTAGCACTCCTTTCTGGATTTACAGTCAGCAATTTTTAGCCTTTTTGCATCCATTTTGGTGGTCCCTGCTGGCCAAGTGATAAATTGCAGGTTTGTGGCACTTTGGGTTGGCCTTGTTTTTTGAACCAGAAGCTCCGGCCATCTTTGCGAGAGAGTCTATGGTCTTGATAATTTAACGTCCAGAGTCGAGTGGTTCATCATAGCCCTTACGAGACGGGGGAGGTTGAACCAGGGCGACGTTGGATGAGCCTCCCCCTGTTTTACAGCCGCTGACTTTTTCGTGCTTGGATGCAAGCTGCAATGTTGCCGCGATGGAGCTGAAATTCTCTGCAGAATCACTCGTCTGCATGCCTGGCTGTTGTCGCTGGGTTTGGACGCGTTTGTTCGTTTCATGGCATTTTATCAATAAGGGCATTGTTTACTGCCTTTACTGCCGCTCAGCTCACGGTCGATATGTCACAGGAGGGATTTTTTTTTGTTCAGCAGAAGCTGCATGTTCTTTAATCCAAACCCAATCTGGTTTTGGTTGAGCATCACTGACTTTGGATTTTCGTGTGTGCGTGTGCGCGTGTGTGTGGCATTTTAGGTTTTTCGTGATGTTCACGGTGTTGAGAGGGATTGTGGTTTTTTTTCACAGTTTAACGTGACAGGAGATCAAAACTAGTAAGAGGGCTCATGGGGAGATCTGAAGCTGGACTCAAACCCACAGTGTTTAAACAAAAGGGTTGTAACTGCAGTTACCTGATGTTAAACAGAAATGTGCGACACCTGCTTTTTGCTGGAATTTATTTTTCTGATAGTTTAAAGTTAAGTATGTAATATTTGGAGATTTTGAAGAAATATCAGTGACATCAAGTGGTTGCAGTTTAGACTGCAGCATTCTTTCATTTATGTCCCCATCGGGACGCCACATCATCCCTCTCCTGAGCTTGCCAGTGAACTACAGTGAGTTGCTAGCACAAACCCGGATATCTCGTCCACCTTCTTTTTTATTGGTTTATTTGAGGATGCAAGCAGTCACAATAAATAAGAAATGCGCTACAGATGGCCTGGATTGTCCATACCGGTCTTCCTTAGAAATATGGCGGTGCAAGATGGCAGCTAACTGGGAGAACCCTTGCTCTATGAATATTCTTATACACGTATAAGAACCGTTCATAGGGTAGGAAAACCAAATTACTTTTATTGTACTGTGGGTATACACTTTTATATATGTATTTATGGGCTGGATGTGAAGCTTTTACCAATATAAAATTATACATTAAGCCAAATTGTACTCACTGGACCTTTAGAGAGTTCCAATGTCGACGAAACCCTGCACAAATCTACCCCCCCCCCCCAAACACCCCCGATGTCTGCCTTCAATGCGGGAGAGAAGCAAAAAAAAAGAAGAGTGTTAATTATTATGAGTCATTGTTTACGAATTTCCTCCGATGGGCAGGTGTGTGCCAAAAGTCATTTTCATGTGGCTCAATGTGTCATTCTCAAATAAGCATCATCTAGCCAGAGCTTTATTTGCATAATGCATGCAGACGAGAGAATTGAAATAGTCGCCTTGTCTGTGGTGGAAATGTGTTTCGGAGCCGGCAGAAACCCTCAGCAGGTGTTTCCCTGTTGGCCACGGAGACACTTTGCAACTGCAGACTCCTGCTGGCCCACGTAATGGAATCCGCCTGGCTGCATTCTATACGCTTTACAGATGAAATATATCATTCATCCACCATCTATTTCCGACTGGGGCCTTTGAATCAACCAGCTAATAACCGCGTGGCCGCAAAAAACACAAGAGTTTTAATATATATCGGCCTCGCAAAGGATTAAATAAGACTCTGTTTTATTACCCACATGGTCAGAGTGCCGCGCCATCATAAAGTCAACGATCTCAATTTGTTCAATTTTCTTAGTTCCAACTTCCAACCTCTGAAACAAACGAAGTGCTCCTTTAGCAGTTCGCAGGGCACCCACTCGTGCTCAAGATGTTTCCCATCTTTTTTTTAACAAGATATCATCAGTGAAACGAGTGAAAGCCTAAACTTTGCACTCATACTTTTGGGAACTAGTGAGTACTTCTTTACTGACTCAAACTGAACTGGAAGATGGTTGCTGAATGTGAGTTTATTTGCTGACTGACTCATCTTGTATCTTATTGTCTTATAATCTTTATTTTCAAAATGATATGTCTTGACATGCCCCTCCCCCCTTTTTTTCCCCTTCATGTTTGCACCATTGAAATGTGGGAAATGAATACATGGTCCTCAGTGAGCCGATGATGCTCAACATTATACGTGGTCAGGGAGGACCTGGAGAAGTTGCACCTTTGGGCCTTAATTGCAGAGGCTTGCGGACAAACAAACATTTATATATTCTCCCTCTGTTCAAACACATTATCTCCTTTTCCCGCAATCTGAGGTTAAGAGAAAGTAAAAGCCTCCTGATTTCAGCCTGCAGGTTGGCATAGCAACAGGTTTTAGGCTGTTTTAAGTCGTGGATGGAGCGAGGCGTAAGGTAAGGCAGACCCACTGAATCGGTCTTTCTGCACCGAACATAACCTGACGTGTTCGATGAAACGTCTCCTGAATCTTTTTTTTTTTTAAGGTTTATCCACTTCATAGGTTGGAAAATGAAAGTAAAAATTCTGAATGGGGATTAGACCAACTGTAAATCCATCACATTCAAGCGAACGCATAAGATTTGTCACTTAGCAACATTAGCTACATCCACGCTAATCTCTTTAGTCACAGCCGTCATTTACAGATCGGTGTAACTTCCTCTTCTTTTTCTGTGGTTTTTTTCATCTTTTTTGCCTGCCGCACACTAAGGGAAGCTAAGTGGTTGTGAAATTATGGGGGAAAAACGAAGAAGTTGGCAAGATTGATGAATTTGTTTTTAGAGTTTAAACCTGATTGATTATGCCACGTGAAGAGGCTTGTAGAGGGAAAGCGGGGGGAACCGAGCTGCGCTGGTGTCTCCTGTGGCTGGATCTGAGATAGGAGGCAGCTGAGCAGCCGGAAATTACTCCGAAAGGGTTGAAATGAACATGGATGATTGCCTTAAATATTTATCAGGGCCCGGTGTGGCAGTCAACAAAATATCAGCGCAGAATCCATCCAGAATCTCTACGTGTCGGAAAACCCGTTCAGGTGAATCTCTGCATCTTGATGGGATTTTTTCCAGCGTTTCAACGTGTTATGATTTGGCTAATTAACTTGGCAATTCCTCTGGAGGCAGCCGCACGAGCCGGCAGGAGGCGGCGTGCTGCAGCGGCGAGTCTCTCACTGTGACCCCCGCGCCGATGAAAGCCGGGAGCCCGGCAGCGGAGCTCGCCGCAAGTCTTCAGTACCGTATTAGCAGCGTTTTAGCGGATCACAGCAGTGTGTTGCCTCAGAGGTTGAGTTTCAGACACGAGCTGAAACTGCCGCCGTCCCTCTGAGCTCCCCCCACTGTCTTCACCAGCCTTTTTACGGCACCGTTTTCTTGACTTGACAGGAGTAACAAACACTTTGATGCCTTTTCTTGTGTTTCGCTGAACGAGTCGCAGTCTGCGGCCGTCCGGACTTGTTATCACAGTCGCAGTTGGAAATGCAGATGAACTGCCGCTGTTTGCGATTGTCACATAGTGGGGGTGGGTTTGGGGAATAAGGCCTCCAGGTTGTCGAATTCCAGTATATTTTTTTTCCCGCATTCAGGTGCCACGTCGGCTAAAGAGCCGGTCGGCATCCCGATGCAGCAGCTGAGGCTCAGAGCCTGTGGTGGACAACGGCACAAATTAATGAGGATATTATCTTTGATGACATGAGGTGTAATGACTTCCAGCCGACGGCGCTACAGGAGTGCAGCGAGCCCGAATCCCAGTGACTCCCTCTCAACGTCGCACGTAGCCGTTCGGATCCTGGAGGCCGTGCGGCGGCGGCGGCGGCGGCGGCTGTGCTGCGCTGTGATGTTGTGTTGCCGACGAGGCCCCTCTGGTGCACAGAGCGGCGCTCCTTCAGGGAATTGCTGCAAAGCAAGAGCATGCAAACTGGTGGATTGAAGCCCCCAGACTGCAGCAGCTCTCGGTGCAATCACTGTCGGTGGGTGAGCGAGGAGGGGGTCAAGGACCAATCAGGCGATCAGATGCTCCCCTCGGCACTTTAATCTGTCCTGAATGTCACAAAGAAGCGTGACGTCTTTCTTGTCTCTCTCTCTCTCTCTGTCTGTCTGTCTGTCTGTCTGTCTGTCTTTGGTTTTGGTTGCTCAACAGACACAAACTGTTGTTTTGTTTTTTGCATTTTATGAAAGTGGCCTTGAAGAGCTAACGCGTTGGGCCGTTCCCAGGTATGGGCCTCGCTGAACGGCTGAAAGAAACACGGGGAGACGGAGGGAGGAGGGAGAGAGGTGTAATCAAGATGTTCAGCCTTGCTATTCACCGGCCTGCCGTCATTGTTCAGCCAGGAGCCGCCGACGCAGACGGAAGCTCCTCCCCTGGCTGGTAAATAACGGCTCTTGTTAATATGTGCTTTCACCTCAATAAACGGTGAAAATAAATGGATTTTTAATCTTGAAATAATCCTGCGGTGAACCTTGGAAATGCTCCACTCGACAAGATAAGCTCATTTACTGGCAGCAGCAGCTCGGCGAAGCAAGGCTGAGTAGAGGTGCGGGACAAGTGTAGGATGGCAAAGGATCAGCAGGTGTTTTTTTGGTTTTTTTGTTTTTTTACTCGTCGCGTCTCACCTCGACCTGCAACCTTTTTTTTTTTTTTTGCAGCCGTTCAGTTTAGCGCGACTGGTTCTGATGTTTCATCAGGAAGTTTGACGGGGAAGCGGGTCAATCAGCTGATCAGCCTGGAGGGCGTCGGTTCGGCCGGTGAGGTCCACTTCTGCTGCTTCCTTCCTCCAGGGGGCAGTTTTCACATTTCATAACAGATGACGACTCGACCTCCTCCCACAGGTTCTTCCAGTGTGATGAGTCGCGCGCACACACACACACATCATGTAGTTCAAGACGACAGGGGCCCCTATGTATCCACCTTCAGTGGATTTAATGTCAGCTTCATGAGGCTGAACTCGGTCAGAGAGGGTGAAGGGATTGGGGGGTCCAGGCCTTGACCCTCCCTGCAGTGATTAAGCGCTGTCCATCAATAAAACCAACGTCTCTGTGGTGTAGCCGTTTGTCCAGACATGAGACGTCGAGCGAGGAGCCATAAATTCAGGACTGCTGCGGGGGTGTGTGTGGGGGGTGGGTCTCTATATAAAAGATTATGAAGCGTGTATTTCATCTTGTGTCAAAAAGGTTTTGTGGGCTCAGATGGAAACGTCACTTATGCTTTTGTCCCTGCCGACGTCCCTGAATGCATCACAAGGCCAAACTCAGCGGCTCTGACGTTAAATGTGAGATTGGAATCACAAAGGTTTTTTCAGCTTCTGTGCAAGTGATGTGACCAAATCGGTTGAAATTCACCCGTGCTGCCTGGCAACAGGCTCTTTTCCCGTGACTCTGCCGACAAGTTAGGTCTCGTGGATAAAAATGCATTTTGGCTTTTAGCTTAGTCGTGTTTTCTTGTATACAAGGAAAAAAATTAACACCTTTACACCTAACAACTTTACGGTGCACATTGAAAGTCAATGGCACGTTTAGGGCCAGTCGCCTCCTCGATTAGCCGCCAGCTGGCGAGCTGCCGGAGTAATCAAACATTATGGAAATGGCTGGGATGAAACTCCGAACCTGTGCACATTATCACATCATCTGCAGGGAGGATTACATTAAGGATTACATAAGCAACAATAAAACGGAAGACATCCGGGACGGCGAGTCGGGATGGAAAGGTTTTTGTTTTTTTTTCATCGTCAGATTTTTATTAAATCTGTATCTCTGAAATCTCTGCTGAATATTTTGTCTGTGCATCACTGATTTTCTGTCAGTGCCACACGTTCGCCGCCTCAAAGTTTTATTTAGATTGTCTCCTTATCTGTCTACACCTTTTCCCACTCCGACCTCATGTTTAAAGAATCGTCTGGAAAATGACAAAAGCATCGCTGATAAAAAAAAAAATGTAGTTCTGTTTATCTTTTTAAAAAAAATGTTCTGAAGCTTCTTTTCGGTGACCTTTTAACTCGCCAGAGTCACAACCTACCGCACACAGTTGGAAAAGGAGCAAAATTGAACTTGATAAGTGTGGAGTCGTGGAATATGATCATTTCCTGCTTTTGATTAATTTCTTATGAGGGGCTATTGGATTTGTTGGAAGCAAAAACGAGGAAAACCTTTTTGGACTTGATTAAATCCATTTCTCTCTCATCAGAAACTTGCCCTCGCTGGGAGCAAAAAAGTTTCCAGCGCACTCTGCTCCTGTCATCTCTCTTTGTTGGTTGAAAGGAGGCGTTTTCAGGCCCACTCAGTCACAAGTTCTGATTTTAAGCCCCGGCAGGAACCCATGTGAGCTCCAGTCATGTCTGACAGCAGGTGATCGATCCAAAGGAACTTTTTCCTCTCGTCAACCAGCGGCTGATTCTCAATCCATCCGTCCGTCCGTCCGTCCATCAATGATCCAATCCCATCACTCACCCACGCACGTCTTTTGGCTCGCGGCCCGACTCGGAGGAAGTGTGAAGGAACCGTTCGCCGTTTGTCAGCTGACGCGCCGCATTCATTCATAAGTCTGGATTTTATGAGCCGCGATGATGGCTCGTGAAGCTCGGATGGAAAAATGAACGTCTATTTCATTCCACGCAGTTACTCTCACATACTTTTTAATTTGTTAGATAATAGTTTCAGAAGCAGCTGATACTTTACTTATTTCACTTATTATGCGTGTCATAACTTTTTAAATCAACTTTGGAAAATCCAGGGTTTTTTTTGTAGACACCAGTGTTCATTCGGTCAGAAGCACTTGCTTTGATGTTGGAGCGGTCTGCTTTTCTATTGGACGGAGCAGAAGCCACGCCCTCCTGGCCCTCGGCGCACGTTTTTTTCTGTGCATCGCCGACATTGGGAACCCCACCGAGGCATGATGGGAAGGCAGACTTGGCGACAGCCGAAGCAATAATGTTGCGCTGCCAGCGGCGAGGCAGAACCACTGAACGGTTTCCCTCGGAGGACCTTTGCTGTCTGACGGAAGTGGATTTGCAGCGGATGGAGCTTCTCAGTGCCCCTCCGTCTGGATTCTGTCTGTTTGCTGACGCCAGTTCTCAGACGCTTTAGTTTCCTTCTGCTCAGCCTAAAGGCCCCTTTTTTTTAAGTGACGTCAACCAATGAGTGTTTTTTTTTTTTTTTACTTCTTCCCCCAAACAACTTTTTCAAGTTCAAATGCTGTTCACTAAACGCTGGAGGAGCTTTTAAAGGTCTGAATGTCAGGAGCAAATGTTAACGTGTCAGATTTCAGACCTCATCAGCGGCCGTGTGTGTGTGTGTGTGTGTGTGTGTGTGTGTGTGTGTGTGTGTGTGTGTGTGTGTGTGTGTGTGTGTGTGTGTGTGTGTGTGTGTGTGTGTGTGTGTGTGTGTGTGTGCACAGAGACTCGCCCAACGCTCGCAGCCTGATGTCACGGCTTTGCTATTTATTACGACAACATGGTGATTGTGTTGTTGTTGTTATCAGTCTTGCTGCCGGCCTCTTGTGCGGCTGCACAGTGGTGCAGTAACTTGCAACCAGCAGCTGATCCTCGAGTGGACTTGATGAATCACAGTTGTTTGGATAATTTGCACGTTTGTTTTTAAGCCGAGTGAAGCTTCATTTTTGGCAATAGAAAGCCCCCCTTTTTTTGGAACCTCTTGTATAAAGTCTCGCTGCCTTTTTCCTTCCTGCGTCTATATTTGTGAATGCAAACGTGCATCGCCCCAAACAAGTACGGCTGTGCTGCGGCGCGAAGTAGCCTGAGGGAGGCTAACAGGGTTAACTGCATGAATGAAGCAAGCAGCTTTTTTTTTTCTATCTTCCTCTCCTCTGGCCAGAGTGTTTGTTCCCACCCGCTTTTTGTTCCTTTATTCTATCTGATTATGATCATGTGATTCTTAACAAGCAGTCTCCCTGAACTGGCAGAAACAGATAAATCAGCCCACTTTAAATCTAAACCCATCCTGTGTGTATGTTTAGTAAATGTGTCTGGACGCTTCACTCAATGGCTTCTCCAACCTTTGTCCAATTTAACAGAAACGGGAAAAAAAATCACAGGACTCGTCACACTAGGAAAGGCTTGGCACTTTTCACATATACAGGCCCCCAAAAAAGAAAAAGAAAAGCATGGAGTGCATCGGCTTAGTGAGACTCCAGTCTGCAGGATTACACCACTCTGGACTGACCTGATGTTTTGTTCTTTATACACTCCCATGGCAGGATGTGTGTGAGTGCCAGCGCTTGGCTGACAGACGGTGACGGAGCAGCATGATGCAAGTTTAGGCTGTTAGAAATACAGTTGCCTCCATTTAAACGTCACGCCTCTTCAGGCAGGACAAAGAGTAAGGAGCTACTTCCTGATTGGCTGAAAACATACTTTAAATTAAAAAAAAAAAATTCATGAACAAATGTTGCTTATTTCGCACCCCAACCCCCTACCCTCCTTGGTAATATTGGATGGCATTAAGCTTGGTGCGGCGAAGACACAGAATGTCCTGACTCGTCCATTCCCAGGCTTTCCCACTTTGTAGCAACCAACCAGATTAGACGGCGGGTCTCTGAGTGGTCCGCAAAGACCAGACCAGAGTGCAGGCGGATTCACTTATCGTGCAGTGCACGTGCATCAGATAAGCACGCGTGTCCCGACGCACTGTGGCGGGTCAGCCGTGGCTGAAAACACCACGCAAAGTCAGATTACAAAACAGAAAAAACAAAGACGTTTTGTGCCTCCACTTTCCGTCATATTTGGATTACTGACAAAGATCAAAACAAAATTGTTTTTTTGCCACTGAGGACAATTTAAAACAAAAACATGCCTGTTGTAAACTTGAAGACATAAATGTTTCCTCTTGATCAGTGAAAACCAGGTCAAGATGCTTCTGTGGAACAGTGATGACGTGAAAGAAATGCCACAGGGCTTCCAGGAGGGTGATGGGTAAAAAGGTCAAAACCGAGACGAGCTGAGCAGCATGTTGTTTTTTGTTTTTGTTTGTTTGTTTTTTGTTAAAAATACATCACAATTGGCAGAAGCTGCAAATGGAATAAATTCAAACTTTGTAAAAAAAAAAATAAATAAGTAAATAAAAATCAGAGTCATTTGGGCAACGACAGGAAATTTGAGGTGAATTGGGATTAAAGCTGTGCGTCACTGAAATTCACAGACTGGATGGTGTCATCGCCAAGCCCCGGGCCTCCAGGACGGCGGCTCATTCATTTCAGTGGAGTTGCCTTATATATCAAATTGAAAAAGTTTTGTTATGGGGCCCATCACCAGGAGTGTCCCTGCCCATCATGCTTTTAGAACTCACGTGATGCATCAGGACCCATCAGCCAATCAGAACAAGCTGAGACACAGCACATTGGAAGCCATGACATCACGTTAGGAATAATAAAGTATTTCTGGGAACTTTCTGGCCTTTTCAAGTTATTTAGAAAGCATCAAAAGTCCATGACTTAAAAATATAAGATAGAACAATTCATTATGAGCTGTGTTTCAGGTTGGAGGTGTCCTGTCAATTGTTTTACGGACATTCATTTTTGTACTGCGGTCTATGAGGAAAAATGCTTTTTGGGCCTTAGATGCTTTTTTTTTTCTTGTAAAACCACGAGTGACCACTGGGAAAAATCGGTGTGCCAGCAGAGCAACGACAATGCATCAAGTTTTTGTAACACAACCAAGGTCGTTGCCTGTCTCCTCACTGTTGGTGGCACAACTGACGGCTCGTGGCCTCGGCCTCGCTCGAGTCCCTGAACCCTCGCTGGAGACGCAGGTTCATAAACAGAACTGAGGCTCCATCAGCAGCTGTTCCGCTGACCGCTCAGCCGTCGCTTTGTCCCGTTTTTGATAAATGACCCCATTTACGGCAACAAAAACAAAATCAAGGGTCATTTTATGCCGCCACGGGGACCTGGACATCAGACATGGAGCTGCTGGTAGCAGCAGGGATGGCGGCGTAATGGGCAACAACATCAGCAGCGGCGGCAGCAGCGTACGGTGATCGCCTGATAAGACAACGAGCCGCAGGAACATAAACACGATGATGGATGGGATCACTGTCAAAGAGGCTGATCCACCGCCAGGCAAAATTACTGTGTGACAGGTGCCTGACACCGAAATGACAATACACACACATGCACACACACACACACACACACACACACACCAGCGCAGATGTATGGAACGTCATGCAGTGGATGGTTTCTGACTTGCTCTGTTGTCTTCAGCAGCACCAGTGGATGAAAAATCACGCGTCACTTGATTGGTCAAGGCCTTTGAGAAACAAGAAACCTCATTATGGACACGTTTGTGGTAGCATTCATCCAGTTACACACAACAACATGAACACCAACAACAACAAGCAGAATTTGTCTCTAGTTCCAACTATAATTATTGCCCTAAAGGAAGAGAAAATGTGTCAAGTTGAAATTGTTAATCGACTCAAATACGTTTAAAGAAACTAAAACGCTTGCAATTTTTATACTTTTATGCTGTTGTTGTCATTTCTATACATATATCTTTTGAGATAACCTTTAACTCTTAAACTTTTTGTGCTTGTTTTTTCAGCTGGTTCTGGCAAAGTTCTTTGTCATTTTTTGACGTTTTTCCCATTTTTTTAGTATTATTTATTCATTTATTTATTTATTTTTAGCCCATTCAAACCTTTGAGTTCTTTGAATCAAATCACCTCACTGGTGTCGCTGTAGACAGCGGCGCCAGTCAGGGTGGATTCGACCGAAATAGTCTTTTGCTTTGCATTAGTTTTGAGGCCATTCCCGTTTCCCCTCGCGTTCCCTGCGGAGATGCTCAGCTGCGACGCCGCACGGCACCGACCCTGCAGGAGCTTCACAGTCGATGGCAGAGCGACGATCCGACACAAAGATTTAGCAGCGCATCGATCAAGCGGACTCAGCCCGTCTCAGGTTCAGCGCATCTCCGCTCGCTGCTTCTCCATCCCCAAGAAGTGGGTCTCTCTGATGGAACTCCACCAGTGGCTCCGTCTCCTACAGAGCTGCTGCTGCTGCTGCTGCCTCGGCCTTGGCCGCTCTGACTGCCGATTACTGCCCATCGGCAGACCGGTTAGTGAAGGATGAGCAGCTGGAGAGGAAGCTAATGATGTCGGACAGTCGATCGGCTTCGACGGGTTCGCTCGTCTTCCTCCCCCCAAAGGTCAGCGCCATCCAGGCAGGTTGACCAGCGGTGCACATTCTCCCGTTAAGGTGAACGCCCGGCCTCTGCTGATGTCACCCGGGCAGAATCGTTCATTGACGGATACCAAGTAGCCGATCGATGGGAAGACGCTCTGTGTGGATCAAATCTCGGCTTGATTACAGTGGACGACACTCCAGGTTAATCAGCCGCATCGATATTTGTCCTCCGTCTGAAAGCTTTTTTTTTTTTTTTTTTTTTTTTTTTTAGCGGGGGTTGGGGAGGGGCAATGTGTACAACCTGACTGCTGCTGAATTGATTCCTGTTTGAGGTGAGGAGAAGATTTCAAAGCACCTCTGGAGCGGCTGTGTGCGGCGAGAGAAAAAAATCCCCATTTGCCTCGTCACCATTGAAGCTGCCTAGTCTTCCCTTTCTTTCTTCACTCCTGCTTTTCCTTTACAGTCAAACTGTATTTATTTAGTGAGATCGTAAAATTCCAGCCCTGCTCTGATTGGCTGCAACTCCTCCTCTGTTCGCATCAAAACCTCTCCACGTCCAGAAAGCCTTGCTGAACGATGCACCGCGGCTTAAAGGAAGCGCCGCCGGCATCCGCAAGTTTTCCATCGCGCTCGCGTGCAGCCTCTGAAGGAAGGGGGCGCCGTCCTGCTGCTTTGCGTTCGCAGGAATTTTTGCACGTTGCCTCGTGTTGCATATTGCTGTCATACACCCGCCGGGTCCTGATGGCAAAGCCGCTCCGCTCGCCACCAACGTCAGTTTGTTGTCAGTCTTTTTTTTTTTTTTTTTTTTTTTACGGCTTCTGCCTTTCTACCAAACCGCCTGCTGATCCGACATCGAGGCATCTGCGGGCTGCAATAAATCCGAGGAGCTCACAGGAGTTTCTTCCTCCAAGGTGGCTGGACATGTGTAGGGCGTTGCTTCTCACCGAGGCCCCCTCTCTTTTTGTTTTCTTTGTTCCTCCAGCCTTCACTCTGGTGTCAGCTCAGTTGACGGAGTTTGCGAACGCACTCCGCTGCCTGTCTCCTCCACTGGGCCGCAACAGTGAATGTACGGCGGGGCGGAAAAGATAAGTTCCCCCCGGGGGGGGAGACTGCTGCCAGGCACTGATCACCGCCTGCCTCCGTCCTCTTCAAATAAAGAATTTAAAGGGAGGGGCAAGTATTTTTTCCCCCCTTTTCATCGTTTTGCGGCTCAGAATGAAACTTTTGACTTTTAACTCCAGAGGGGATGACGGACTCTCTGCTGGCGCTCTTAAGCAGATTAATGTGTGTGGAAACGTGTGCAAACGTTTCCGGCCGTCGAGTTTTTTTTCCCTGCAGGCCAACAGACAACCTGACAGCCTAATCCCACCAAAGAGACACATATATAATAAATGATTTTGGGTGAAAGAGTGAAGTGGAAAGAGAGCAACCCGCTGCAAACCTCTGCGAGTTCGCAAGTCATTCGCCTTCATATTTACCCTTATGAATTAGATTTATTTCATCCAAAGCAAACATTCCTTTAGGCAAATTACTTATTATTTTTCGTTTTGAACACAGCCTCTACTTTTAGTTCCACAGACCATCAGCGGGTCGGTGTCACTGTCAGAGCTGGAGGTCAATAGGGAGGTAACATTTCGAGCAAAAGTGTTGTCTCGCTGTGTTTTTGGCCGCCAAAAGCTGCAAAAGTGAAAACAGAGAAATTGTCTACAACTTTGGTTGAACGAGATTTAAAAAATAAATAAAAATAAAAAAAGATCTCGATCGAAAATTTAATCAACACTGCCCGCTGGGCTGAAAGATACTTTCTGCGTCTTCCACAATCAGTCTGTTAAAACCTGCTAACTGGTGCTTACAAGCTGACACGACGGAAATCTTTTGCCTCTGGCTAAGGCCCCCTACACCGCCCCCCCACGTCCCAAAAACACAACAAAAAAAAAAAAACGCTGTTTCCAACCTGTATATGACTCTATATTCTGTAGCATCTTAAAGCTGTGATGCCTTTAAGCAGGTGAAAATGGAAAAGGTCGATAGATTAATCAGAGTGGCAGCCACTTCATCATGTCCAGCAGATAGAAACACACCCGGCGCACAAAACAACGGCGACGAATAACGAGACGGTCACGTAGCGGCCCTGCTGACGAACGGCTCTGCAAATGAATGAAGACGGTGCTTCAAAATATCCAATTACGTAAAAGAAAAATGCCCCCAGGAGTGATGGCGGCCGCCAGCCGGCCGGTCCGGGGTTCCACTGTCTGAAGAGCAACAGGAACACAACATCAAAAAGCACCGTGGAAAAGTCTGGTTTTTATTCTTTGGTTGTTTGCTCTCTTCAAAGAGGCGACAGCGACTTGTTAACGTCCACCAGAACAGCTTCCCCATCTGATGACGCGCTGCAGCCCAAACAGTTCGTTAATGGAAGAGAAAAATAACGGACAAACCCGTCTCTGGTTCCAGATGCTTAAGGAATCTGTGCGTGACTCACTGCAACATGCATCACCATTACTGGCTTGATTAGTCGGTGGAAGGACCCTCATTAAAATAATTAATGGTGCTCATTGACAGAGCTGGTTGGCTGCGGACAGGAAGGCATTAAGTACCGCCCACTCTGCAGGGGAAAAAAACACACCTTTTTGTTTTTTATTCTTCCTGTCAGACTTTTCTGTCAGTTCTGTCTCTCCGGCAGACACCAGATGAAAGTTGCTGCGTGTTGTTTCGTTGACACTTTTTAGGAGTCGATGACCTGGGAAAAAAAAAACTTTTCAAAGGTTTGCATTTTTTGGAATTGGAAATGGCAAATTCTGTGTGAGGCCAGTCAGGAGGAGAGGAGAGGAGAGAGGAGAGAAAAACCTCCACAGTTGCTCTGATGATTAGCATCCGCACTCGTCTTAGGAGCAGCAGCCGTTATTGGCTTGGTTAGCTTTGAACCGGTGGCTGGCCGCAGTTGTCACATCTGAACCCTCTCTCTCTCTCTCTCTCTCTCTCTCTCTCTCTCTCTCTCTCTCTCTCTCTCTCTCTCTCTCTCTCTCTCTCAGTCTTTCCCTGTTCGTTTTTCTTTTTCGCATCTCTTTGGGCAGCCCGTCTGGAAAACGCTTCAGACGGGATGCCTGCAGGGACGCTGGGAATCTGAGGGTTGCTGAGGTTTGCTGCAGCACCTGCCGCTGGCGAGGAATTGATGTATTTTTTCGTTTTCACATATTTTTTTCTCAAAGTTTGTGCCGTTTCACAGCTACAGCCATAAACACGTGCAAGCAAACACAACTGCGTGAAGTCGTCTTGAAAAACTTGACATTTTTACAACAATCAAAAAATGGAATGACTCATCTCAGGAGTAAACAGGCACATGTGACTGGATGTGTGATTACCGATTAGTAGCCAAGTGTCTCTCTCTCTGTCTCTCTGTCCTTCATAGGAATAATTGACTTCCTGTGTGTTTGGGAGAGTCTTCCAGGAAGATGTTTTCTGAGTCACGCTGAGGAAATTTCACTGCGGCTGCTGTTACTGCAGCATGGAGGCCGTTAACACGCCCGTTGTGCGTGTTACACTCCGGAGGCGGCGGCGGTGGCAGCGGTGGCGGCGGTGGCGGCGGTGGCGACAGTGATTAACAGCTTGGCCTCTGTGATCTGGAAATCCGCTGCCACGGGTGACATCGATGTGACCTCTGGCCCGACCTGTGCAGCGATCACGCCACCTCGTCGCTGTTGATCTTATTGCTGTCGTTCATGCCGACAGTTTTTCTCTTTTTTTACCTCCCGTCGATGTGACTTCCCTGTTTATATTTCTGGCTTGGTAGTTTTTTTTCTGAAATCGCACATCCACCCTTTAAATTTTTCTTTTAACCTTCTATTTTTCACCTCTGCCTTTTTTCTGTCTGAGTTGCATCATCGCCTTGTTTCATTCACACTCTGGCCAATTTCTCAAACCAAGTTTTGCTTCTGTGTGGCACCTGAATGGATGGAGGGGTGTGTGTGGGAGGAGTGGTGGAGCTTGGAGAGGTGGAAATTAGAATTAGACCTGCATCTGAGTATAACGGGACTCAAAGAAGCTTTTATTCGCCAGGTCGAGCTTTCAGAATACAGCACAGAGAGCATTTTACATTCATGAAATTGTAACTTTGGGCAGCAGAGAAACGAGTCTCACTGGGAGACCCACTCTCGTTTGCTTCAATCATTGGTAAAGGCCAAAAAGCTAAGAACCGGGTGAGTGGCAGAAAACGATCCAGGAGAAGAAAATCAGAATCCATATCGTGCTGGGAGTGTCTGGCAGGCGGAATAAGAGCGGCCAGGCTGTTTGAACACGGCAGCAGCAGGGTTTGGAGTTGAAAATTCGGGTGAATAATCTTTTGCTCCTTTGCATTTTGGCTTCTTGACATTTTTGGAAGCTCATTCTGCCCTTGTTGAAATTTCAGGTGGTTTTAAACAGACTCCATCTTAAATAGCAGATACAATGTCAGGCTATAGATTTATAATTATTGGCATGCAAACGTGTGCAGTCGTGAGCACCAGCAGAGTTTTCCTCTGCAGGTGGGAAGTCTTCATCGTCTTCCACTGAAGTCTATGTTTCGCAACACATCTTGAGGTCCAAACCAAATCCTGCTTCTTATTTTTTCTAAACCTTTTGATCCAACATTTTAATCCATTTCACGGCCAAGGAAGAAAAAAGAGAAAAAAGCAGGTCTCTTCCAGAAGCCGTTGTTCCCTCGGGAGAAATCTCACTCTAATGAGAGCCTTTTAATGGTGTATGCCCAAGCAAAGCGCAACAATCTAATTGTTCAGCCAAGCGCTGCACATGCAAACAAATAAGCACTTAGCTAATTTGTCCCTCAGACTGATGTGGAGCGCAGAGAGGGACGGCCCACCGCGCTCCAAATCACGCACTGTTAAATTCTGGGAAGACAAACCGCGTGGAAACAATCTCAACTCGTCGGCCCGACCTGTTGGGATTATTGTGACGATTTCTTTTTTTTTTGTGTGTGTTTGTTTCAGGTCACATGGCAAATAGACGCACTCATGATTTCATGATCTTTATTTTATGTGTGTGTGTTTGTGTGTGTGTGTGTGAGAGAGAGAGAGAGAGAGAGGTGAGTGGCCGGTCAACGTCCCTTGGTGGCAACTGTCTCTTCTGTTTTGCCTGGAGGCAAGTGATGGAACTCTGATTGCAGGAGCCAGGCAGCATCATGGAAGTGGTGGAGGTGGAGGTGGAGGTGGTGTCTGCGCTGACAGCGGCCGTCACTCACTGGCACTTTCAATTCTTTTAACATCGTTGTGACCAAAAAAAATAAAGAAATCAAAGAGAGAAAGTCGTCTGTGAGCCTGTTGAACGCTGCCTGCACCAGACACCCAGGACAGTGGAGCCCTGGCACCAAGTCATAACTTCCAGTGCCAGGAGACAAAACACGGCTCCAGTCCTGCAGATCACAGCAGCAGCAGAAGCACATGTGGAGCAAAGACGCTGCTCAAAGTGAATTACGGCTGCGGCAGCAGCAGGACTTCAGTGTTAATGTCCTGCCAAAGCTCAGACCTCTGTGGACGTCAGTGTCACTCTTCCTATCTTTAAAAAAAAAAAAAAATTGTTGTCGAGGAGAAGTGCGAACAGGACGTCAATCATGGCGCGTGTTGAGGATGCAGCGTCATGACATTGCACAACCCTGTTTGTACCAAACACTTGCGTGTCTTCCTGATTCTAAACAGACTTGTTTGATCTCTGGAGACGGTTTATTATTCCTCCTACCGTAGCTCCGGATAAGCAGCTCTAGATAGATGGATTTTAGTTTGCGGTCCTCTTCTCTCCAGATTTCCAGTCCTCAAATCCAGTTCTTTGGCTTGGAGCTCATCGACTGGCAGACTGACTGACTGACTGGCTGACTGGCTGACTGGCTGCATTGACGATTGACAAAGCAGACCTTTGTATGTCTCGCAGCCGAGTCGCCTTCGTACCTTTCGCGGCAGAACTGAAATCAATGGGCCCCGGCGGCCAAAAGAAGCAAACAGAAAAGACGCTTACACGAGGTCCACACGGACGTATTGGATTTTTTTTGTTCCCCCACCCACACACAAACACAGCAGCTCTTTGCTATGTTTGTGTGATCAATGTGAGGAATGTCGCTCCGTCTCGTCTCGTCCAATATAGTTGATGTTGAGGCCCAAGTTTGGAATCTAGTTCCGAGTCCTTGGAAAGAAAGCCAGGGCAGATGCAGGCGCAGTGGAATGAGAGCAGGAACAGGTTCTGGTTCTTCTTGGCACCTTAAAAATATGTATTTTCTCCAGGTTGTAAAGAAAACTGAGAGATTCTCCAATTTTCTCAGAAGTTTCAGAGAGCAAAAAAACAAATGTATCCAATATCACTGCATCAATCAAGAAGAGCATTTTTTTTTTTTTTTTTACAGTTATTGAGATTAATTAAATTTATTTTTGGCTTGACTGCTTCAGGCATTCAGACAACTAGTTTTTCCGATACGACACACTTAAGGACGTCTTTCACTCGGTTGAGGCTCTGTGTGTTGTTGGACTCACAAAGTTGCAGGAAACTCTCCGTCGTGAACGCTGAGATAAACAAAACAAGTATTTCTGTCTGAGGGCAGAGGAGCGTTGTGAACCAGCTGGGCTCTGTGTGTTGAGGATTGATGGACTCAGGACTTCTCTAACGGAGGAGGCCTGACTCCAGGCTGCTGTGGGAGCCAAACGTCTATCGACAGCGAGCCAACCCTGATGCTGACCGAAGTTCCTCCAGAAGTTTTCCCTCCGGCGTCTCCGGCCGTCGGTGTTTTTGTCATCCATGTAGTAAAGACAACAGATTGGCCACCGTCTTCGTGACCGACCGCCGATTTATCACAGGGGAGGGTGAGGATGCAGGACGATGCCAAGCTGCCTTTATTTTCTTGATCATCAGTGATGGAAGCAGATCGTAGGGGCAGCCAGCGTTCACAGACTTTTCCCAACAAAATCTGTTATCTTATACAGCAGTGAAATGAAGAAATTAGGCTTTGAGTCCGATTTGGAGACAGATTTTTAATGAACTGCGACACAACATTTTAAAATTGAAGAACAAAATAGCTCATTAAGGTACAAATTGTGGACAGTAAACTGCTTGAGTTTCTCTAATTGGTAAATACGTGTTTTTACCTTTAATAAGACTTAAATCCGAACATGGCAAGGTGAGAGGAACCCCAGACTCTTTGGTAATAGAATAGTCAAGTGCGCTGACCAGTCGGCCAAAGGGTCATTTGGAGGCCTAGTGACAGGACCCTCAACTGTCACACAACATACTGGAAGAAAAAAAAATTCATCTTCTGGACTCTGTCAATGAATCAGTCCTGTGCAGTCATGCAGTCAAAAGCAAACACACCTGCCCATAATGAACAGCACCAACTGGGAAAACCTTGACCAGTGGGAAAACTCCAGCCCCTTAACTGGTCGTTTGTGGCTAAGCCAAAGTCAGTTTAAAGAGGAGGAGGAGGTGGTGTGAAGAGCAGCTTCAGGCAGAGTCAGGAAGGCAATGTTAGCGGCGCCTTTTTGTTTTCAGTTTTAACAAGAACCACGGTGTGAACGGTGCTCAAGATCTTCTGAGCCCACACTCTCCGTCTTCACATCGTCCCCTTCGCTGCTCGCTGGAAGAAGCAGAGGCCGAGATTGCATTGAGCGAACTGTTTTGCCTCTCAACCCGGCGAGATTGTGCATCAGCGAGACGCGGCTGGCGTGGAGTGGTGGCTGCCTCATCACGGACAGGAAGAGCGGCTTCCAAAGCCCAGGAGAGGAACAGTAAACAGGAAGTGATTGCCGAGCCGCCAGTTAATCACAGGAACAGATGGTAAAATAAACCCAAATCTCTCACGTTCAGTCTGAGAACGGTAACCTTAAAAAAAAAGTGTTGATTAACTTCCATCCAACTCCCACTTTTCTGTTTTGCGACATTAAAAAAAAAAAAAAAAAAAAACGTTCTTATTTCCATCGAGCTGCTAATTGTATTTTCTGCCAAGTGTGCTTCCCGTGGCCATTTGAAACCTAATTGAATTTGTTGTGAAATGGACGGCTAATGTAATACTGCCATAAAGTCCATTACTCTCATTTTCTTGCCCATTTTCACCACTTTGCAGTTGCAGCCTACTGCCGAGAATATCTGCGCTCGCCAGCAGCATCGTGTTACGGAATGTCTTTATTCTCTGGGTCTCCCTCTTTTTGTCCTCTTCAAACCATCCATCCATTTTCAATACCTGCTTATTATTATTATTCCTGAACTCAGGGTTGCAGGGGTCTGCTGGAGTCATAGGGTCGAAGGCAGGGTGACACCCTGGACAAGTCGCCAGTTCATCGCAGGGCCACATAGAGACAAACTCACACACACTCACACACATGCCTACAGACAATTTAGAGTTCCCAATTCACCTTACATGTATGTTATTGGGCTGTGGGAGGAAGCCGGAGAACCTTGAGAGAAGCCACGCAGACACAGGGAGAACATGCAAACTCCACACAGAAAGGTCCCAGGCCCGGAATCGAACCAGCAACCTTCTTGCTGTGAGACGGCAGTGCCAACCACTGCGCTACCATGTCGCCCACTCTTCAAACTGCAAATCAAAAATTGAAATTTCGTATATCAACGACAGAAGTTAGCAGCCGGACATTCGGAACTGATTGGTACCAAACATGATGCACCTGATGCTGTGAGTCCACAGCAGTGTGTCTGTCCTCACCACTCGCTGCGTCCACTTGGAGGAGCTGCTCCGATCTTCTGATGCTCTGCTGGTTCTTCTCCTGTACATGTGTGCAAAACTTTCTCCGCTCTGTTCTATGATGGTTTAAAATTGAAAAGGAAAGGCTGTAGTTTGCAGTGTGTGGGCGGGGCCTCGAGATGATGTTTTAGACTTGCGTTTCCTCTCTTGTGAGCGCGATTCGCTGACTGAGCTTCTGCTTTCTCCTTTCCGTCCGTCTCCGCCTGCTTTGTGACCGTGTGACCGTGCACGGGTCAAACCCCGCCTCCCGAAACACAGCCCTGATTGGTTGTCTAGATTTGAAGAAAAACAGACACGCCAGTTAACTGGACCGTCAAGTTTGCAATCCCGCATTTTTTATTGAGTTTAATTGCAGCATTTGGCGCCTTCATGACTGTGATTTGATTAATTGTGCAGCGCTGATTTGCATTACACAATCCATCCCCAGTGTGAGCCACACACGCTAACACAAACAAAAGCGACAATGGCAGTGAGTTTTTTCAAATGTGTTTTTTGGTTGTTTTTTTTTTTTTAATGTTTTGGGCTTTGAGAGGCTCCTCATTAGCAGGATTGTGTCCCATCGATGAAAGTGCACAGATAACTTTGTTTCCTCCCTCCCTGGAAAAGCTGCGAGTAATTCCGATTTCCTCTGCTCTCTGTTCTCCTTATCTCCCTCCTGCAGCTACGTTGGGCACCTTGGACTTCAGTTTGCTGTACGACCAGGAGAACAATGCACTGCACTGCACCATTAACAAAGCCAAGGTGAGCCGCCGCCGCGCTGACGCTAACGATGACGTTAGCGCTCGGTCCTGAATGCTGCCGCTGATGTTTCTTTCTTACGTGGATTCACGAGAAATTTTCCAGTCAAATTTTTTTCTCCATCGTGTGTCAGCAGCTGCAGTTACTACGTCCCTTTTGTTACACTAACTGTGAGACAAATACAAGTAACCAAAACACACACATACACACACACACTTGGGAGCAGCTAGTTTTGTCTTTGCCGATCCACAGGAAGGAAGGAACAAACAACAGCACCACCTTCGCAACGCGTTCGCAAAAAGACAGATTGATTCAATTCAGTCGACGATGACTTATTTTATCTTCTTCTTTTTTTTTTTAATTTTCAAGCTGTTTTCGTTTCGAGCGGCACGAGCGCGAAGGATGAATCATGTGGAGCGTCCTCTCCCTCGCGTCCTCGGCCTACACGCGCTGGCATAAAGGCCGCGGAATAGCAGCTTGACACGTCCCACGTGTCTTTGTGACGGAAATATTTCATTCTCAGGAAGCGCTAATTGTTTATGGAGCATATTGCTAACAAGCGGGGCGACGGGCGTTGCGTGCGATTGTTTCAATTGTAACGACTGCAGATCATCAAATGTTTTTTCTACCACCTGAAACCGGATGACTGACGACGTTTCTCAGTTTTAATTCTCAGGTGCAATTTTTATTTTCTGTTCTTTTCCTCCTCTTTTTGCTCTTGACTAACCCAGTTTTCATGCCTTTAAAAAAAAAAAAATACTCCACTTGTGCTGTTCCACTCTTAACCAAAGTCCTCTCAGGTGCACATCCAGTTTTTCTTGCGAGTCCCCCGCTGCACGACCTAACGTCGAACAATGAAAGTGCCAATCAGGATCGTTTATGACGGACGTACCGCAGAGCCGCGGTCGCAGAGCCGTCAGGGTGCAGCTGATACTGGCGGCCTTGTTAGCGTGAGTGGCAGGCAGCAGCTGAGAATTTGATTCTAACTCTGTTTTATGACTATATTTCTGGGATAATTGAAGCCTTTCTGCGCCATGTGACTCCTCTCACCTGGCGTCGATCCGATCCGGCCCAATGAGGAATTGTTGCTGCTGTATGTTTAAAAAGAAATTACAGCCTTTTTCAGTTTCTACGGTTTTCATATTCTTCTGAGAAAAACACTTTTTGTCAGCAGCTGTCACATGCCAGTCAAGTCAACCTCCATTTCTGCTTCCGAGCAAACACCTGAAGCAGCCGTTGTCTTTCTTATTCTATTGTACCACATAGACATTCACTTGAGTAATTTTTTTTTTGTTAAATTTAAAGTGATTTCCCTTTAATTGCAGTCTAATTACTGCAGTCTAAAACAGTGAAGGGCGCCAAGGATGATTTGTGACAGGTCACTGTCAGTCACATGATATGGAAAATATGTAAAAGTGCATTTTTATTCACAAGAAAAAAATGACGGCTGAGTTTCTGCAAAATCTCATGTGAATGTCAAGCAAAATTTCATTTGAAAATGTCACATTACCTCGCAAATGAAGAGGTGAGGGAGTCGAGGGCAATCCGCGTGAGTGCGATCCGTGTGAAAAACCTGTCACACACAACAGTTGATGATCTGGGTAATTTTGAAGCTGAAATTTTAAATGTCGTATTAAGCTGACACCGCCATCCATTATTGCAGCTCACAGGACGGGAACAAGTCAACTTAGCCGCCTCCAGAACAGGATTTAATTAATTTAAAGGGGAACACATGCATGTAGGCGAGACAGAAATAGCTTGGAGCGAACGCCACTTCTCGTGTGCGTGTGCGTGTGCGTGTGCGTGTGTGTGTGTGTGTGTGTGTGTGTACATGTGAGTGTGTGTGTGTGCGTGTGAGTGAGTGTGTGAGTGAGTGTGTGTATGTGTGTGCGTGTGCGTGCGTGGGGCGCGGTGACTCAGATGAATCCCAGATAACGCAGGCTGAGTCTCAAGGCTTCCATCCCTGCGTGACAATGTTGACATTTTAAGGAATCACCCTGAATAAATCACGGCGACCTCCGACGCAAATCTCGTCTCTCTTTGGATGAAAATGGGTTGAAATTAAATTGGGGACTTTTTTTGTCTTTTTCCTGTTTATTTGTTTTTTTCAAATGGCGGGGATCAGACTGCAGAGCCGTCCACAGACAATGTGAAGTGGCTACGTGGGTCTGTTCTCATCTTTTTGTGGCTTCAGATGAGAAGATGGGCGAGGTGGGGGTCGGGGAGGGGACGGGACAGGAAGGTGTCGCTGAGGCGGCAGACTAATGAGGCGGTTGGGGGTTGCAAGATGTTCTCCGCAGACTCACAACACCATGTTAATCAGGAGGGGAGAGAACGTGAGGAGCAGGTCCGAGGTGAAGAAGAACGAGGCTTCGGCTGAGCGAGCCGACCGCTCCCTCCACACCCCAACTCTCTTCCCTTTCATCTCTCTCTGTCGAACAAACGTGTGCTGAACATGATCATGTGTATGTGTGTGTGTGTGTGTGTGTGTGTGTGTGTGTGTGGGCTAAATATGACGCTCCTCACTGTCGGGGCGGGGGAAACATCTGTGAAAGGAAGCCAACATACCATACATAACAAAAAACATAACATACATGGTACATATTGGTTCTTTGTCTCCCTCTAAAGTGAGTTGACTGCAGCTACAAGTTACTTTTGCTGCAGCCGAAACTGCTGCTGATCGACTGAGTGACGCTGCCACAGGCCAAAAAATGTCAGATTTCAACTCAATTGCAATCAGATGACCTTTTTTTTTGTTTGTTTGTTTGTTTGTTTGTTTTTTGCTTCACGTGAAATGCCCGGTGGCGCAGTGGTTAGCGCTGCCGCCTCACAGCAAGAAGGTTGTGGGTCCAATTCCGGGTCTGGGACCTTTCTGTGTGGAGTTTGCATCTTCTCCCTGTGTCTGTGTGGCTTCTCTCCAGCTTCTCCAGCTTCCTCCCACACTCCAAAAACATGCATGTGCATGTGAGGCGAATTGGGAATTCTAAATTGACTGTAGGTGTGTATGTGAGTGCAATGGTTGTTTGTCTTTGACCCTGAGTTAACGAGTAAGCTGGTATTGTAAATGGATGCATGGATGGAGATGCCTGATGCACTTCCTGCGCTGCAGTTCCTCCTGTGGTGAGATTTTACCGTGACAGAAGAGACGGATGACAAGCATCCTCCCATTTTCTAAAACATCTAAGGAGGGTCATCTGGCCTAAGATAATTGAAGTGCGACACCCGTCGTGGCAGCGTGACACATTAGTCACTCAGGGTTGCAATACGGCCCACCAGGGACTTTGTGCTATTGATCGGGACTTTGATGTCATTGATACAAGGGCAGAATTTCACTCTGTCTGTCCGTCTGTTCTCCCCTGATGAGATTTATTTTATCAGTTTATTTCTCTTTCTCTCATAAAATGCACCCGCTGCATCCTGAAGGTGGATTTTTATAATTTGGTAACATTACATTGATCGATGCACTTAGTTCTGCATCAATCCATTTTCTGTACCCGCTTCCTCCTGAGTTCAGAGTTGCTGGGGTCTGCCGGAGCCTCTCCCAGCTGTCATAGGGTGAAGGCAGGGTGACACCGTGGACAAGTCATCAGTTCATTGCAGGGCCGCATAGAGTGACAAACAAACATCCAACCATTCACACCTACAGAAAATTAAAATCCCCAGTTCCCCTAGCATGCATATTTTTGGACTGTGGGAGGAAGCCGGAGAGCACAACGCAGACACAGGGAGAACATGCAAACTCCACACAGGAAGGCCTCAGGCCTGGAATCAAACCCGCAACCTTCTTGCTGTGAGTCTAACCACTGCGTCACCGTGTCGCCCAGTAGCTTATTTTTTTTATGAAACCGATACATTCTGGGCCGGGATTCAAAAGAATGACACTCTTCGCTGGAGGAAGCGCTTCCCTGAAATTAAAAATAAGGACGGCGATGACATCATCGGCTCACCTGTGGCTGAGTTGACTCCCTCACTTCCTCTGTGATAGTGACGTCCCTCGTGGCTAACCAAACAAGTGCGAGTTCCCGCCCTCATCAGTGACTCAGACCGGCTGAACGTAGAGACGATGGACCGGAGACCTGCTTTTATTTCGCTCCACCTACGCTTTTTTTTTTTTTTTTCGCCTCAACGCTCGCACACTCCGCCGCAGCCCTTCATTCTTTGCCGTGTCTTCCGCGGCGGGCAGACGGCGCTTTCATCGTGGACGCCCACACGCGCGCGCGTGAGAGCGCGCGTGACAACACTCGGCTGGCTGTGTTCCTCAGACGTTCCTGTGTTGTGTTCATTACCCCTCTTCGCCTCTGTTTTCATGCGGCTTCGCCAAACCACTTGTCTTCGCTTTGTGCGGCGCTCGTTGTGCGTCAGCGTCTCGGGGGCGGGGGGGACAAAAACAAAAAATCTGAAGCTCTACAGCAGCTTTTATCGCAATGGCTGACAACAAATATATTTGTCGAATTAAAATGAAGCAAAAAGAAATAAATTAATTGGGATATGGAATATGGATTACTATGAATAATTGAATACTAATTGGTCTGCTACTGTTTAATTCTGATGTACGAATCATTTGGATGCATCTGTTTGTGAGTCACCAGCAGAAATGTTTTTGAACGTTAAAACTGCAGCCGAGTGGCAGCTAACATCCGTCAAAGACTGGCCCCTCCCTCTGCTTCTGATTGACTAATGCTTCTTGCCTCTACTTAAAGTGAGGGCGAGGGTTCAGAGGAAGGGTAGAGGCAGGGAGTATTGGCCAATCAGAAGCAAGCAGGGCTTGTGAAGTAGTCTTTGATAACAAACACCACTTGGTTCTTCAATGACGTCCGCTAACAGCTCGCAGTACCGCCCCCTCCTGGTTGAGGGTAAATCGTTGCATGTGTTTACGATCAATGTTTGCTTTTCTCTATGCTGGAATGTAAACATACTTGAAATGTTGCCTTTGAACACCGCTGAAACTAAAATGAAGATAGAAACAAGCAAAAAAATTAGCACGTAATTTATATGTCATCGGGTTTTGCAGTTACTGTATGAGGACGTCCGAGCCATTTCAGGGGTCAAGTTTCCCCTGCCTGCTATATGTTGTTTGACGTGTTGCATCAGTGGCTGCTTTATGATTATTATTTTTTTCATTTTGCATGATTGTTGTTTTCTGCTTTCTCTTCCTCACCCGACCTTTCTTGCATGCTCCCGTCTGCTACGTCTTGTTCGTCGGAATTAAAACAGCTTCCCATTCCCAGGTACAAGAAGGTAAGACACCATGAGTAGCGCAGACCCTCGAACCCCACCACAACCCCCACTGCCCGCACCCAGTGCTCCCAGTGCAACACCGACCACCCTCGCCGAACCTGCCTCGGCTCCCCCATGTGGCCTCGTTTGTATCCCTTGACAAGTTTGATGTCTCCGTCTTCCGACATTTCCAGTAGATGAAACCTTTCAGATCAGATGTAGACATTGAACATGAGAAAAAGCAGCGTATTTTAAAGCATCAGCAGCAGCTGCATTCCCCTGTGGTCACCACGTAGAGAACAAATCAGGACACCTCCGCACAATTGCATTTCCATTAAAATTCCGCCTGCGCGCGCAGCAGCATCGCAGCGACAAGCGAGTTAGCGCCCAATAAATGTTGAGGAGCTCCTCCCCGTCGATACCAGCCGGCCCTTCTGCCACGTTTCTTTCCACCAAAATCGATGGCACTTCATCACGGGCATAACTGGCTCTGAAACAACGTTGTCCCGCCGCGACCCGGCGCCGCGACCCCGGCCCGTCACCTGCACCTCTCCATCATCGCCCCTGACACCCGCCGCTGTCAAGCGGGACCCATCTGTCGCTTCCGCTTGTCCCTCCCCCGTCACTCCAGCGCCGCCTTCGGGATCCTTGACCTGGGCGCCTGCGGCGATCCAGAGCAGTGACCCTGTTCTCTAACATGACGGCGTGTCAGCACCTTCCGAACGAGATAAATGACCCGTTTCATCCATTCTGCTCCCTGCTGCTGCGGCTGATTGATGCCCCGGCCACCTGCACACTCGCTGGCCAGTCACATATGCTAATGAAGACGTATGGAGGCGGCCGGCCAGGAGCAATAGGGAGCACGTGAACTGGGTGGGACACTGGGCGGCAGGGGAAAAATATGGCGTTGGGTTCACTCACACTGTTGGATCCTGAGCTTCAAATGGATAAAACATTTGGATTTTTGATATTGAAAAATTAACTGACTGGAGTGAGTTAACTAGTGAATAACATAGCGTGATGGAGAATTCTGCAGGTGAAGTTTGCATAGTGAATCATTATTATGAAGATGGATCAGTGCAGCAATGCTCCTCAGTTTGCAACTAAACAGCGACGAAAGCCTGCAGAAGTTATTATTGTTGTTGCAAAATTATTATCTGTTATTCATGGTAATTAATTTTGTCTCTATCTTAAAATAAAAACATAATTATTGATTCATTCTTTGAGTAGCCATGGATTGACCAATGGATTGAAAAGCTCCAATCTGAATGGTTTTAGGGCAGTTGGAATTTGACCAGACCAATCAGAATTGTTTGAGAGGAAGGAGGCGGAGCTAAAGTGGAAACTACTGGAAAGAAGCTAAAAAGAAAAACGGACTTAGTATAAACGAAATGATTTTTTTTCTGCACTTCTCTTCTCAGAAGGGTCGACTCTGACGTGTCGCCCATCTGCCTTTTTCTCTGTGGTCATTTTTTTTCTCTCTCCCCCCCTGTAATTATGATCAGTGGAGTATTCACCGTGTGCCCTCGCAATCAGAGTGGTGACGCAGCAGCTCGTTCATGCCGTTCCAGAGCAGCTGCAGGCTCAGCTTAGGTGTTTCCTCAAGGCAACAGTGGAGGTGCATGATGAGATCGGTGCGTAAACCTCCCCAGCAGCCAATCACAGCGCTGCCTCTGCAACTCTGGGTAACGCTGTTTGCTGGAAAACACGGCCGGAGGTGCAGAACAAAAAAAAAAAAAAAAAGCTGAAACACCCACAGATTCACCAGCTGGGAGAAAATGAAAAAGAAATCAATATAAAGGAGGTTCAGGAGGAATAATCCAAAAAGATATAAAGCCTGGAGCCGGTTGATATTCGTACATTTTTGCGCAGGGGGGAGGGGCTGCGGTTCAAATTTGATATGTAGCCGAGTATATTTGCAGCCGCTGCTAGCAGGAGGGAGGAGGGAAGAGGGAAGCAGATTGGGGAGAAGGAGGGTCACGGCTGGTGTGAAGATTGGAGTTGCAAAAGTGATTCCTGACAGCACCGCGTCAAATTGTTGGGTTGAAAAAAACGCTGCAGACAGCAGAACGCAGGACTTCCTCGACTGCGGCTGTGTGCAGAGAACCAAGAGAGCGGAAATACACTGCGAAATAGCAAGTAAACACATCGCTGTGTGATCACATGGACCAAATATTCAAAGTTCTGAGGAACACAGACAAAGACTGGAGAGGAGAATTTCATTTGCTTTGTAAAGTAGACTTCTAAGTTGGCGTTGGCTGTTTTTTGGTTACATCAAATTCCTTTTCAAGTCTTTTCTGTTTATTCACTTTATTATTTGTTTATACATGTGGCAAATAATGTCAAGTCATTTGGCCATTTTTAGTATACCAAACGACTTTGTAGGCTTTATAGGCTTGTATATTTACTGGGATCTATAAATATAAAACACATGAATGTATGTAGATATATAAAGTGTCATAAAGTCACAAATAATACATTTCTCCCTTGTTTTGATTTGCTACTCAGAACCAGTTACATTTTGTTTAAAGTGCAGCAGGTAATTCACCCGACCAGTCATAATAGTGAGAGTCATTCGATCGCTGTAACTGAATGGCAACAGCGATGTGTGCAGGAAGCCGCACGTGATGAATGAGCTGGTATGAATCTGTTTACGACACTTTCTGACCATTAGACGCAACTTCATCTTACACACGAGTGCAGTGACCTCCAATCTTTTCTTTACCTTTTGCTCAGTTTGCTTTCAGACAAAATGTCCTTCCTCCCAAACAAAAAAGGCGAAAGGAAAAAAAAAAAAGTGTTCCGGCAGCTTCTCTCAGCCCCTGCGGCGACTCTCGACTCGGCCATAAAAACGATATTTCTTCGGCTCATTTATCATCTTGATGTCTGACTGTGAAGTCGTTGCTTCACCGCCGCATCCTGGAGACGCAAGCAAACCAACAACATCCTGGGGCGACACTTGAGTTCACGTTTAATGATCATAAAAATAAAGGAATTAATAAATAAATAAATAAAAGGGAGGGGGAGGGAAGATGGAGACAGGAAAAAGGCACGGCTGTCCATTACATTAGTGGAATATATTAGTGAGAAAATGAATTAAATCCTTCTCGAAAGGCTTGTTTTCTCCTGTGGTTCTTGTAACTACAACACTGCTAATCTGCAGCAACAAATGAGTTTACCAGGAAAACGCGGCGCAGGAAAATGAGCTCTTCTACAAAGCAGTTGTAATCGGGCTAATTGGCAGGTTGCAAAAACAGCAGTGGCGCTCCCTTAAATACCGCCGTTGAATTTCAATTGCTTTAATGGAACGTCTAGAAATAAAAGACTTTAAGACGGCCGAGTCTGGCTGTCTGAATCCCGCAGCTTTTTCTCAAAGTACTTCCCGCTGCGCCATTGTCACTTGGCCTGAAAAGTGAGGTTTCATTCAGTCACTGTCGGCTCCTTAACGTAATCTGTCGACCAGTAATGGCCGGAGAAAAAACGGTTGTACAACTGCACGTTAAATCAGGAATAAGTGTTTCAAAGAGGTAGATGAAACTTTTTTGGAGTACAAAACATATTTTGCGGAAATCGTTCTCCTTCTTGTGCCAGCATTTTATTCATTTCCTGTAATTCAGAAGCCACCATCTACTAAATGTCAGGATTTAAAGGGATTAGATTATAATCTGGGCCCCACCACTACCCCAGAGCTAAAATTAGCACTAGCATGTTAACTGCAGTCAAACATCTGGACTGTCCTTGCGACTCTTTGCTTTTACTATTAAAATCATTTTTGGCTCCAAAGTTTCCAAAAGAGCCAAAAAAAAAAATTCCTCTTTTGTGCATTTTAAATACCGTGATGTCACATCAGGTGACCTGAATCCCGTCAAACTAAAATCCCTCCACGTCCGCTGCCAAAGTGAAACCAGACCCGGGGAAGAGGATCTGTTTTCCCGCTAATCTGATTTGCTGTCCGGTTCTCCTCCGCCTTCCGCGTCCTCCTCATGAGACAGAGCAGAAGGGCTCTTGCGTCTGCGCAGGAGTCTTCCGAGGGAACAGAGTGTCGTCGCCGCACTGCTGGGCTTTTATTGTTTCATTTTTTTTCTCTGCAAACAGGATGTGAAGCAGCCGTGTTTTGCATTGTTAGAGAAATGGCAGTTTGTCATTTGGCTGCTGAGTGCCGGGGCTTTGAGCTCATCTCCTCTATTAGGCCTGATAACTGTGCTGCAAGTCTTTGAGGTGTTGTGTTGTGCTTTTCCTTCTTCTTTTTTTGTTTTAGTCCATGAAGAAAATATACTTAAAAAAGAGCCTAATTGAAATAATAATTGAAGCCCTATATCACAAGAATTAAAAGTGAAAAATAAAAAGTTTTCTCTTCACAGCTCTGGTGCAAAAAATTTTGTGGTACAAGTTGAGAAGCTTTTAAGGCTGATTCTTTTTCCTGAGGGCTAATGGTCATGTATAATTCAGGGGTGCGTTGTGTTGTGTTGTGTTGTGTTGTGGTGTGTGTGTGTGTGTGTGTGTGTGTGTGTGTGTGGGGGGGGGGGCATACCAGATGGAACGCTCCCTAAATCCCAAAATCTTTGGATTCTGCAGCTCGTTCCTGAGGAGGTTTTTTTGTGTTGCAGTGCTGCTAAAAAGAGCAACAAGTGAGTCCAGTTGCACGAAGGCCTGTTGAGCTGCACTGATCAAAATCTTAACAATGCATTCGTAGGGAATTTACACTTTTGATTGAAAATAGAGAAGGAGCTGTTTGTTGTTGTTTTTTTCAACAAAAAAAGGGAAGAGATGAGATATTTTGTTCTTCCACGGACTTTGGAAGAAGGAAAAACCTCTTTGAATGTCCCATCGCAGAGAACTCGTTTTTTCCTCTTCCAAATGATTGGGCCCAGTGTGATGGCAGTCTCTGTAGCAGTGGTGCAACAAACTGAGAGTGAAACTGACAATACACCACAACAGAGTGGCCGCAGGTGAAGTGTCTCACCTGTTTTTGTTTTGGGGGAGAGCTGTTGTGTTTTAAACTGAGCTGCGCTCGGTTTGTGTTTGTTCTATTTATTCCCCCTCTGTGTTTCAGGTTTCAGAGCCCTCTAGGCCCTGATAGCTCAGCTTTTGCTCCCTGACGCCCACACGGCAGTGTTGTTTTATTTGGTCAGTGTATGAGTGACCTTTCTGCTCTGATCCCTCTCAGAGTCTCATTGATTTGCTCCTCAAAGTAATGTAAAAAAAAAAGGAAAAAGCAGGGTTAGCTAGCGCTGAACTATGACGAAGGTTTAAAGTCAATGACTGTGGAGAAGAATTGAACTGGATCAAGTGAGTCAAGTGTTGCTTGTGTTATTTGTTCAACTTGGAAAAATCACATTTAAAGTAAATAAAAGTCTTTCTAATATTTATGGCCTTTGCTTATCCCATCATATCCATTCAATCCTTGAAAATGCATTATTGATGTTAGCAGTCTTAAATGTTTAACAAGGTGTGGCCGGAAGATGAGTTTGGATGAAGTTTGGGTGAATCATCACCAGTCTATCGGTCAGCTGACTCAGACTGGCTGAGAGTTTTTGGACTTTCTGTTCATTTGATTTTGTCCTGATTTGGTTCTGCAGGGGCTCAAGCCGATGGACTACAACGGGCTGTCCGACCCTTACGTCAAGCTGCACTTACTGCCAGGAGCCAGTAAGGTGAGTCTGAACTCTTTCATTTGAGTCCTTAGTGTCGTTCTCAGTTCATGTTCAAGGCTCATAGTAGCGCCGCGACCGTCTCTGACCAACGTCCCCTCACTCGTCCTTCACGTTGGGATGACGTTAAATGACACATCCACAAGGGGGAGCCACTTTCAGACAGCCGTCCAATAGTACATCTCAGTCCCTCTGCTGTGTACGACTTACCCGTCCCTCTGTCTCTTCATTAAGTTTATAAATTCACACACAATCCTACCACGTGATGATGTTCTTCTTGGCTGTCTGAATTACAGGCTGCACTGCTCAACATTTCCCCCAGTGGATTCCAGCGGTACTGATGTAGTGAACAGTGTACGGACAGACTGTACCACCAGTGTCCAGACAGCCCCAGCTGTGTTTCACTGCTCCCACCAAACTTCATTGTTGTATCCATCCATCCATTTTCTATACCTGCCTTCTCCTGCACTCAGGGGTCTGCTGGAGCCTCTCCCAGTTTTCATAGGGCGAAGGCAGGGTGACACCCTGGACAAGTTCATCGCCAGTTCATCGCAGGGCCACACACCTACAGACTATTTAGAATTCCCAATTGGCCTCACATGCATGTTTTTGGACTGTGGGAGGCAAAATCTGTTTTTTCAAATGAGCCAAATTATTTCTTCCGGCTTTGTGATGATTCTGGCTCACAGACAGCAAGGAGGCAAACTAATAGTTTCACCGGGATTTTCCATTTCTTCAGATTATCTGAGTGGAAGAAATTGCCGTCTGCTCTCGGCGTGCACACACACTGGTGGCGTGTTTCTTGCGACACAATTAGTTTTCTTGGTGTTTCGGGGGAGGCAATTGAGTAATGATTAGGATATTTGCAAATCAAGCCGTAATTATGAGCACAGCAACGTAACAATTAGTCATTGTGAAAGTGAGAGGGCGCAATGACAATAAAACAATAGTCAGCGAACACATGGAACAGCATGAAACAGATCAATAGTCAGCCTGCTGCTGCCCCGAAGCGGAGCACTTTAAGCCGCTAGTCACTGACTTATACTGGAAATGCGTCGACTGCCGGCGGAAGCATCTGTGATAGTAAAACCTCTGACAGATTGGATCCTGGCAGATTGCAGCGTGTGTTGTTCCCATCGCGGTGATCCGAATGATTTGGCTCTTGCAGAGAAAAATTAGTTTTTACGCTGTGGAACCAGTGTTTACGCAACAGCAACCTCCTGTCCCCGCTGAGCGCCGTCTGACTGGCTGAAGGAAACAATCAAATTAGACCAAAACAAAGTGGGCAACAAAAACTCCCTGAACTATTAATAACACAAAACCATTTTACATTTATTTGAGTTTTTTAGTGTTTCTCTTCTACAAGACACGACTCATAATTAATGTTTGTATATTTTTCAGCCATGGACTTTTGAATCTTTCTTTTCTACTACTTTTCTAAATTCCAGATAATCCTCAGAAATGACTTTATTCCGGCTTCCTACGTGTTTTGTCTCAACTCATTCCGATTGGCTGATGCGTTTTGATGCATTATGTCAGTTGATGGGCATGAGAAGTGACACTACTACTTCCACCAATTCCATTGGCATGAGTGGGCTGCCATCTTTGATGCGTCGTCTAGTTACTATAATATCTTGAAACATATTCATGGTGGGGTGCAGTGGTAAGTGAGTGCTGTGGCCTCACGGCAAGAAGGTCATGGGGCCTTACTGTGTGGAGTTTGCATGTTCTTCCTGTGTCTGCGTGGCTTCTCTCCATGTTCTCCAGCTTCCTCCCACAGTCCAAAAACATTCATGTGAGCTGAATTGGGAACTCTAAAATGACCGTAGGTGTGCGTGTGAGTGCGAATGGTTGTCTGTCCTTCTGTGTGGCCCTGCGATGAAGTGGCGACTTGTACAGGGTGTCGCCATGCGTTTGCCCTATGACGGCTGGGGGAGGCTCCAGCAGACCCCCGCGACCCTGAGTGCAGGAGGATGCGGGTATAGACGATGGATGGATGGTTTTTTCACAGTGACCACCCAGAGTTGTGTAACCCTAAAAGATCATTTTAACTGAAGACTCTGACACAATTGAGAGAAAATCTTGCATTGTTTGCGGCAGAAATTACATAAAGTGCTCTGTGAGGACCCCACCACCACCTCAACCCCCTCCCCCACCCCCCTCCCAGAGAGCCCTTCTCGCCACCGCCAGTAAAACACTGCGCTGCTCCGTATTCTCTCTGCTCGCTCCTAAAATAATCATTAGGTTTGGTCTAAGAGGCTCATTAACACCCGCTGAAGAGGTCATAAGTTCTGCCAGCGCACTAATCAGAAGTGAAGTTTCACGCTCGGCTGCCAAGGCTGATCACAGCTCCGTCTCCCGCGAGGCCTCAGTCAAAGAGCGAAAAGGCAGCAATTACTCCAGATTAGGCTGCTGATTTGCCGGATGTGGATTGAATGTTGTAAAGTGACAACGTTTTCGCAGCAGCGCAAGCTGATTTACGCTCCGTACAGTAGCTGCTGCAAATATGTTCTTTGTGCAGTACAGTAGAAGCCCAGTGGCATTTTTTGTCTCGTGATGCTGATCATCCCTAAAAAAAAAAAAAAAAAAATTTAAAAAAAAATCAAGTCATGAATAATCGCTTTGAAATTAGTTTATGGACTGTTTTGCTTGTCATAAATCTATTGGCTCGTTTGGGCAATGAGGCTGAAATTGATTCATCACAAACAAAACTCCAACATCATTCAATACAATATTGTATTTTTCATTATGTACCAAAAGCAGGATTCAAAAGGAAAGAAAACAGCGTTTGATGGCAGAAGTTGGATGCAGTTTTTGAAAACCCAGCCCCACAGGCCAACCAGCAAATGATCTTCTGTGATTTTAACATTGACCCTTTCATTTTCCCTCTAGGTTGCATTAAATCATCTGACCATCATTAAATGTCTCCCATTTTAAAAAATGTTTTGCAGCAATAATCTGCATCTCTAGCCCGTCACTGAGCTCTCCAGTAGGGAAGAAAGTCCAGCCATTTATTTTTCTTCAACGCTTTTCGGACAGTGTGGCCTAAAAAACACAGTGCTGGAAACAACAAGCCCATGTGATTGCTGGAGATCGACAGCATCTTTTCGATAATTACTCATTCTTCAGTGGAGTCTGGGATGAAGTAAAGACACAAATTGGCACCTTAAAATTTGATTGATACATACGTGGAGGTAATTTCCCAGCATCAGGAACGCCGTCTGTTTATTTGTCGCTCTAACTGACGGAGCCGTGGAAAACCCTTTCACTCGCAATCACACAAACCAATTTCCCGCGCAACTCGTCTCCACGCGTTTAATCAGCACTTAGGGGCCTTATTTCCGTTTCCATCTCGCAGCGATTGTCAGTCACTGCTGTGTTTCATTGTGTTTGGGTGAGTGAGAGCCGCCTCGCAACTGCAGCGCGGCCGCCGCTCGGCCACCGCTCGCCGTTTCGCCCACCCCCACCCCCAACCCCACCCCCTCTCCCCGGCGGCTCTCGGGAGTGGGGACAGCGCTGGTCTCCAGAGCGATGCAGCGCTTGGAGCTGTGACCCACAGGTCCAGGAGGAAAATGCTGCAATAATTGGCTTGATAATGAGCCTTTTTAGCCTCGGCGGCTGGAGTGACTTGTGACGGCGGACGCTCATTTGCAAAGCACACACACACACACACACACACACACACAGCCCTCCCCCCACTGCAGGCAGGTGCCAGTGAGGGCAGTGGACTCCCTTTCAGCGGAGGGATAATACTCCAGCATGAGATCACCGCGGCTCCCTTGTTATTCCCTCAAATTGTAACGTCCCGCCACCCCGGGGCTGCCTCGCGTTGAGCCCCTTTTCAAGGTCCGCAGCCTTTGAAAACCTTTAATTAAATCCTCGTCCAGTCATGATGGCTGGGGGTTCGACTCACCCCGTTGTAATTTATTGACTCACCTGACCGCAAGTGACTCGACGAGGCTGTTGTTTAACTCATCGCCCCCGCACGCTGTTTGTCATCCTGCCAGCCGTCCACTTAGACGGCCCTCCCAGTCGGCCCTTATTGTATTAGAGAGTTCCTGACTGTTGTTTACAAGCTGGCAGCGGCTTCCTGTTTCCGCCACAGCACAACGCTGCCGGTGGCGGCTCGCCTCTCTCGCCTCGTTGGCTGAGTGTCTTTCAAAGAAAAAGAAAAAAACTCAGCGTAAAGCTTTTAAGGATGGATGTGCCAGATTGTGTAGTGCTGCCCCACTGGTTGCTGAAATGATAAATAAAGATGTGAAGATTGATGTGAACAAGATGTGAACATCAGCCCAGAGCAATAGACGGCTGATCAATCAGGGTGTCTCCAGCATCTGCATTTGAAGCAGGGGACGCACAGAAGGATTTTCTGAATCTTAAAGAAAAACATTTTAAACTTAGCAACAGCACTCAACAAACAATAAACACAACACAAAACATGGAAGTGGACAGTAATGGTTGTCTTGGGGACTTTTGCCAACCGAAAAATCCTGAACTAAAAAAATAGACTGGGGGAAAAAACCAGCCGACAGCGTGAACACAGAGTTTTGTTTTGACAGTGGTCCGACTTGGCAGTGACATTAAATAGACATTGGTGTGTTTCCCACAGCTCAAAGAGCTGCTCCTCCATTTCTGACATCCAGCCAACTTAGTGCTTCTGGTCGGCCACGTTTGTTTTTATTTATGCCTGCTTCCTTGTTCCTCAGTGGGCTCACCTCTTCATTGGCTACATTCTGTCTCATGTCACAATTCACATAGTCGTCGACTTTCCCCACACACAAGAAGAGTTTTGTGTAGAAAAATCAATAGTCGGCGCCCAACCATGACCAATTTGACTTAACACACCTCAGGATGACCTTATAAAACATTTCTAAATCTAGCATTTGCCATCCTTGGTTGGGAAGGTGAAAACTCTTTATGTGTTTACCCAGCTTGAGTTTGCACAGACCCAACTTTAGGAAGCTCTTCCTCTCCTCTCTGGGTGCGACATCCTCTCGGAAGCTCCTTGATGCAGCTCCTGGTGATCAAACTACTCACCGTTAATGCAACAAATTCAGTGAAAGTTCTTGTGTCTCGAGCGCAGAGCCGCCATTTGTCACACCTCCAGTCCAGGTTTTTTTTTTTTTTTTTGCCTTGATACTTTTGGCACTGGCCACTTCAAGCTTATCTAACGCTCATGTAACTCTCACTATTTCAACAAAGTGGATGTAAATATAGTGTGGAGTACTTAGCGGTGCATGCGAACAGACCCTGATGTGTGGCGAAGGACCCATTAACCACTCCAGCGTTCGTTCACTTGGAATCTGTCGAAGCTGGACGGGGGAAAAAAATCCAAGGCGGGTCAAAGCCTCGCCGCTCTTTAAAAATAGGCCCAGCAACACCTCCACATCTCACAAATTAAAAGGAAATCAAAAGCTGCAAGTGTTCCTCGGCAGCCGCTGTGCCAAGCTCCTGCTGCGGTTGCCAGATTTGCCGACGGTCCCTCTGGTTCACGAGCTCGGCGACCCTGTTGTCAGCCCGTCGTCGGCGCTTTGGCAGGCACGCTGCAATATTAGGAGCTCATTGAAATCTGTTTTTTGATTTTCTATGTTGTCATTTGCAGAACTGGATTGAACTTTAACTGAACACCAGACATTTCTTAGACTCTGCCTGCAGTGTTGCAACAAACCAAACCATGGACGAGCAATGTTTTGGGGGGGTTTGTTCTCCTGGACTCATTTTTGCCACATGTTGGTCACTTGTTTAATTCTGCCCTTTATTATTTATTACAGAAAACATTGTGTTTCCATACTGTGCTTAAAATGCTGAATAATGAGGTGGGACTGCTTCAACCTGATTAGTCTTTATCTAATAACTGTTTAACCACGTTAAGGTTTTTTTTCCACATATTCCCTCTGTTTGAACAGAGACTAAAGGTGCATGCCGTGCTCTTTCTTGGTGTTTGATGTCTAGTTTAAAATTTATTCCTGACGCAGGCCTATGGGGTTTTTTTTTCCTCTAGAAAATATAAGACCAGCGGAAACACAGCGAGGCTGCAGCGTTTGTTCCTGTCGTTCAACGTCAGCCCATTCATCACTCAGCATCTTCGTCCGCTTGTCACCTCATGCAAATGCAGCCTGTTGTTTATTTAGTTCGGTCCATGCAGTGTTCAGTGTGCGGCGGCGAGTTGGTTTTTTTTTTTTTTTTTTATTTTTTGCCTGTGCTCGGCCCCGGACGTCAATATATCGACAAATTTTCACCAGGCTGGGCGGCTTTGTGCGTTTTGTTTTTTTTCTCCCGCTTGTTTGCAGAAATCTGGCAGCATTTCACCGACAGCTGAGGGATCACCGAGGGCTGCCGCCGCTAGTTACTCAAACAAATGATGTTAAGCACTGTGGAATAATCAGCTCTGCCACTTGTTCTCTTTTTCTTCCTCTTCTTCCAGGCCAATAAACTTCGCACCAAGACGCTGCATAACACGCTCAACCCCGTGTGGAGCGAAACCCTGACCTACTACGGCATCACCGACGAGGATATGGTCCGAAAAACACTCAGGTAGCGTCCAGTCAGTTGTCTGAGCCCTGAGGAGGGAGGGAGGAAGAGAGGGAAGAAGAGAAGAAAATGGTATTGATATAAAATAATATAAGGGAAGAAGAACTGAGGGAATTCAAGAATGTAGAACGATCACACGCAAACAATGAATGAGTAAAGGAAGTTGAAGGATGGAGTGAAGGATAGAAAATGATCAGTGACGTGCAGTCAGGGGAGGCAGGGAAGACCGAGCCTCACCTGACAATCTTGGAAAGAAACAAATGTAACATGAAAAAGATAATTAAATGGTTATATTTATGGTTATACCTTTAAAATGCAAATCACTTTAAAGGTATTTTCAGTTAACTTCACCAGTTTTGGCTTGTTTTTTATTCAAAATCGCTGGATTTTCACATTTACTGTTCGAATACTGAGCAGAGATGAGCGGTGAGGCAGCAGCCTGCTGTGCCTCTCCATAGACTGCACAGTGACTCATTAACTGTGCTGGCGCCCTCTGCAGTGAGACCGTATTTCTGTCTCTCTATGTCGCTATTAAAATCTGGAAATTTAGTAGCAAAAAACTTTTGCTACTAAATTTCTAATGCACAGTGTTTTTTTTGTCACCGACTGTATGTGTGTTACGAGTTTCTTGGGCTGAGCGATCATTAAACTGCTGCGAAGAGCCAATAAGTGAGGCATGGAGTTCTCCCTGGGCGCACGTGATCGACAGGGATTCTTCTTGCGACCCGACTGCAGAATACAGTCAGTGAGACAAAGACTTTTAAAACTGAAGAAGAGCAAGGACAGCTTCTATGATCGAGTTATCGATACTTTTGTTCAAAAGGAGCTGCACATGGACTTCATTTATAAGTAAAGTTAATAATAAGTAATAATGTTTTTTTTTCAAATGTGCATTTTTGTGTGCTACAGTTTGTGTGAAGAAAGCTGATGTGAGATTTTAAACATAACCCATTAACTGCTGCCAATCAAATGGTGAATAAGCTACTATGTAGGGTTCATATGTTTGTAAATCTGATTGTGATGAAGTCAGTGCCTCACCAGCCATGAACCTCACCGCACATCACTGAAATTGATAATAGGAAATAACAGAAAAAGAGTAAAGTGGGGAGGGACCAAAAACAACAGGTGGCAAAGTGGCAGTGTGGAAAGGCTGTGAGCGGTGTGGTGGCAAGAAAAAAAAGATGGAAAGTTCCAAACATTTATGCAAGAGGAAGTGAAAATGTTTAGAGAAAGGATGAAGGTTTAAAGGATACCTCATCTCTCGCTATGTGATGACACGAACAAAAGATCTGGTGGCTGCTTTTACCGACACAAATAACTCTCTGGGGGTTCACAGGGGGTCAGAATTTGAGTTAATTCTATTCAAGAAGATAAAAATAGAGGTGAAGACGTCAAACCTCACATTAGCAATCTAGCAAACTGTGCTCAGCGACACCTGTTGCCTGCAGGACCTGCACACCTGGCAGCCAGTCAGGTCTGAAAACCACAGGAGACAGATGTCAGATATGGACACAGCAGCGTTTTCAAGCAGCTGAATCAAAGATTGATAAGAAAAAAGAAATTCCGTTGGTGCTGTTTTTGTCTGCAAGTCTTGTGCTAATTCATACAGTATATTCCTCCACTCTCTTGGCACTCGGCAGGGTTCTTTGCCCTTGAAACTTCAGAACGGCAATCAGGTTGAGAAAATGTCGCCAGCACCCCGAACGGCATGAAAGTACCTTTAAAATATAGAGGGGACGGACAAAATGGTTCTCCATTTTGTCCGTCCCTATATTTTAGTGGACAGAAGTGAAAGCAACGGGGGAGGAAGGAGGGAAATTAAAATGTTGCAGATGGGAAATGAAGGTGTAGAGAGAGAGGAAATTAAAGCAGCAGAGGGGGCGAGGAGAAGAAAGAGAAGAAGGAAAGGACTGAAGGAGTGAAGGAAAGGGTGGGAGAGGAAGGAAGCAAGGAAGCGAGGTGAGATGAAGAAACGGTAAAGGAAAAGAAGGGAGCAAAAAAAAACAATAGAGGCAGCGGTGAGGAAGTGAGAGGAAGTGGGGGGGAGTGGGGGGTGCGGTGGAGGGAAACACGCCCGGGGTTATGTTTTAGATTTTACAAGCTGTAGAAAATGGTTTCCAGGTAGTGCTGACGTTCCACTTGGCTTTTTTTCCTCTCTCTCTCCCTCTCTCTCTCTCTCTCTCTCTCTCTCTCTCTCTCTCTCTCTCTCTCTCTCTCTCTCTCTCTCTCTCCCTCTCTTGCTCTCTCTCGCTCTCTCTCTCCCTCTCTTGCTCTCTCTCTCTCTCTCTCTCTCTCTCTCTCTCTCTCTCTCTCTCTCTCTCTCTCTCTCTCTCTCTCTCTCTCTCTCTCTCCTCTCTCTCTCTCTCTCTCTCTCTCTCTCTCTCTCTCTCTCTCTCTCTCTCTCTCTCTCTCTCTCTCAACATCTCTCTCTGCAGAGTCTCTGATTTTTCTTTCTCTCTTTGTCTGGAAATATAGGTGCGATAACATCCTTGCAGTTTTACATCCTTTTGTTTCCGCTCGTCTCTCTCTCTCTCTCTCGGCACAGTTTTTTGGTGATTTTTTTTCAATTTGTTAAATATAGTGGGATAACTGCCTTGCAGTTTTACATCCTTTTTTTCCGTCGTTCAAGGTATTTTTGTTCATGTGTGTGTGTGTGTGTGTGTGTGTGTGTGTGTGTGTGTGTGTGTGTGTGTGTGTGTGTGTGTGTGTGTGTGTGTATTTTATTTAGTTATTTATTTTTTGCTACTGCACATAAAAAATAGAGCTGAAACCAGCACGAACTGGAAAGATAAATATGACGATGTTATACAACTTGCTATTGGACTGTTCTTTTATTTTTACCAATTTGTTAACAGTGAGGTGGAAGTAGGTTATATAATCTTATGTGTAATCGTTGTAGTGGTTGTGTGTGTGTGTGTGTGTGTGTGTGTGTGTGTGTGTGTGTGTGTGTGTGTGTGTGTGTGTGTGTGTGTGTCATAACAGTGTCCCAGTGTCTCACACTTCAGGTCAGAAGTGGCTATTTATAAGACATGTTTTTCCACTCGAGCAAAAGCATTGAATTTTTCCCCCAAATGTACCAAAAACCAGCTTGTCCTCGCACAACCTCACAGGCATGACACATGAAGACTTTTGCTTTTCATCCAAATGTCAATCAATCAAACTGTATTAACGTAACAGTGAAGCTGTGCTTTACAATTTAAAGTCTTATTTATCCCGTGAAGTTACAGATTGACAGTTTACATGGTTGCTGGAGAAAGAAGCCGGACAATTCACGTTTAAGCTGAGAGGAAAGAGGAAGCTAAACCTGCAGCGTGGCAGCTTTACCGCTTTACCGCAAGGCCGACTGGCTCCAGTGGCAGTGAAAGGAATTTGATCGGATCACATTGACTCAATCAATCCAACAGATTCAGGAAAACATAGGAGTGTTGCCCTCTCTCTTGCCCTGCCTCAGGTGGAGGAGTTCAAGTCTATCGGGGTCTTACGAGTGAGGGGAACATGGAGCGCGGAATCGACAGGCGGTGGTGAAGATGGAGCGGAGTTGAAAGGCGAAGCTCTCGATTTGCCGGTCGATCTACGTTCCCACCCTCACCTATGGTCATGAGCTTTGGGTAATGATCGAAAGAACAAGATCACGGATACAAGCGGGCGAAAAGAGTTTTCTCCGTGGGGTGGCTGGGTCACCCTGAGGGACAGGGTGAGGAGCTGGGTCACCCTGAGGGACAGGGTGAGGAGCTGGGTCGCCCTGAGGGGCAGGGTGAGGAGCCGGGTCGCCCTGACGGACAGGGTGAGGAGCCGGGTCGCCCTGACGGACAGGGTGAGGAGCCGGGTCGCCCTGAGGGACAGGGTGAGGAGCCGGGTCGCCCTGAGGGACAGGGTGAGGAGCTGGGTCGCCCTGAGGGACAGGGTGAGGAGCACAGTTACCCAGATGAGCTCGGAGTAGAGCCGCTGCTCCTCCACATCGAGAGGAGCCAGCTGAGGTGGCTCGGGCACCTGTTCCAGATGCCTCCTGGATGCCTCCCTGGAGAGGTGTTCCAGGCATGTCCCACCAGGAGGAGACTCCGAGGAAGACCCAGGACACTCTGGAGGGACTACGTCTCTCGGCTGGCCTGGGAATGTCTTGGGGTCCCGCTGGATAAGCTGGGGGAGGTGACTATGGCCAGGGAAGTCTGGGGGTCTCTGCTGAGGCTGCTGCCCCTGCGACCCGACCCAAGATAAAGCGGCAGAAGATGGATGGCTTGATGAAGATTCAGGAAAACAATGAGCCGCAATGTTATATTAGAATAATTAACACATTTCATGTTGAAATCATAAACGTTATGTACCATGTGCCCGTAAATGTCCGTCGCGTCGTGCTATAAATAGCGGCAAGCGTCCAGGTTTCCGCCTGGCTATAAATGTGGTTATGGCTCATCAAATACACGAGGAACCTCTGCTGCAGTTTGTCTAATGAACAGGCTCACATCGTCCTGCTGCTTTTTATTTAATTTCAGCAACCGCCGAGCCAATTCATTTAAACATGCCAAGTTTTATTGGTTTAACGTCCTCCCCCTTCCACCGTGACGCCGCCTCCCTCTCATTAGGAGCCCAGAACAACGCACACTTTCTTTTCAGAACATCGTATCGTATCGTCCAACTTTTTTCTCCCACAGCCGTAAGTTGTGTTTCTCACAGCTGGCAGTTTGAAGGCTGAATCATCGAGCTGGCAGCCTTTTATCAACATCCCGCTAATTTATTTATGGTGGTGGTGGTGGTAGGGAGGGAGGGGGTTATTATGCGTTGCAGAGTGAGAAAAAAATCATGTCTTCATTGTTCTGCTGTGAATGTCCAAATTTCGTCCAGGCTTCCCTCGGAGATGTGTTCCCGCCAGAGGTTTTTTTGTTTTTTCTTCCTACTTTTGGCCTCCGAGCCAGCCAATAAAAGACCTTCGTGTTCTGTTTCAGCAGGAACATCACGGCGAGGCCAGGCCTCCACATTCCCACGCAGGACGCCGCTTGTCCCGTTTTTTTGTTTTTTTCCGTTAAAAAAAAAAAGAAAAGATGGAATTGCAAAATTCGCCACCACCTGCTCATGTGGCAGATTTCTCAGCGTCACTGGAGCACAAAGACTGCATGACAATTGTCTCCCGATCAGGAGGGAGCGAGTTCGGGTTCCTCACAACGGCCAAAACTCTGCAATTCCCTCCTCAGGAAGTCCACACGGACTCTCTGCTGCTGCTGCTGAGCGGCGATCGTTCCGCTCGAGCGCCTCCAAAGAGGAAGCAGATTTAGAGTCGAGGACCGAGACTCTGGCGAGGATTAAGTCTGTCTGATGACGGGCAGCATCTGATGGGCAGCAGGTGTAAAATGAGGGTTTTAAAGCCACCCGTCTTCTTCTCCCCCATCCTTCCTCTCCTCCAGGATCTCGGTGTGTGACGAGGACAAATTCCGCCACAACGAGTTCATCGGCGAGACGCGGATCCCCCTCAAGAAGCTGAAGCCCAACCAAACCAAAAACTTCAACAACTGCCTGGAGAAACAGCTGCCCGTAAGTCCACTCCCACACTTTTTATTTCCCGACTCGCTGCCTTTGCATTCACAAAAGCATTATCTGCCCCCAGTCAGACAAAGACTGTCCACTAATTAAACCACTTCCGTGGCTTTTAGTCCCGTTGGCGGCCAACACATGCGCATTACCGCCATGTACAGCAGTCAATCCGCTCCTGTTGGTGCCCACAATTTCAGTAATGTTCTTCCTGCCATTTTTACATTTTTTTTTTACATTTTTTTTATTTATTCTGCCACCATGCATTAGAGGCGAGCCGCTGCTAATGGACAGCGAGGCGGCCTGAGATTCCAGGTTGGAGCGGAGAGGAAACATTCAAATCTGCCTGTTGAAAAGTTGTGCGATGTGTGATAATGGCGTGAGTGACAAAACCTGCAGGGGAAACACCAAACCACCGGGGGAGTAAAGAGCCTGACAATGTGAATCACACTGTGCTACACTGTGATAGTGTTTTATTGTTTCTCCACTGCTTCATTTAACTGCATGGCAAAACATTTTGAAGGCCACAGGCTCAGCTACGTCTTTCTGACGTCAGGTTTTTTTTTTTTAAATCCTACTACAAGAATTCAACCAAAAAAAAAATCAATTTTGCTGCACATAAAGGAAGTTGCCAGTCAAATAAAATAACAGATCTTGCCAGCAGATTAGAAGTTGCCTTCCTCTACAAAAAACTCAAAAAAGGGAAAGTTGAGGATGAGAAAACGGAGCCTCCAGACCGTCACAGCTCCGCTTGCGTCAGAAGCCGTAACGCTTTCGCAGGGTCCATCCACGTTTAAAAAATAGTAATAATAAAAAATAAAAATCCAGGCTGAGAAATATCTTGCAGTTTGGCAATCTTCATATAGAAGCGCTGGTGGGCAAAGTGAAGCTGTAATTATGTGTGTGGGGGGAAATGAGTTGAAGGCGCACAACGAGCCTTCTGCACCACCGCTCTCTCTCTCTCTCTCCCTCTCCTGAAGTGACAGATAAGGAGTTTTCTATGAACACGGTGGCGGCGGAAGCCGAGAGCAAAGCGCTCAATCATCTCAACCAGGCGGATACCAGCAGCGCTCTGGGAGACGGCTGACGGCAGACAGGCAGCCGAGGCTCCTCGCCACTTTTACCTTGTTTGCTGTTTGGTTTATGGCATGATTCACTGTCTGGCCTGGACACACACACACACACACACGCACTTACTTGCAGGGAGATGGAAGCTCGGCAGGTGGATTCACAACCACCTGCCGAAGTGTTGTCATTGCCTCTGAGGGGTGAGGATGTCGAGCTTCGGCAGCACTTTTTCAGGTGGTTGCAGCAAAGTGAAACAGGAAGGCAGCGAGAAAATCTGAGGCGTCTCACGGCGGCAGCAATACAGATGTAGTGGTGGTGTGTGAGGTAAGAGTAGGCGGAGTCTGTGAGATGACGGTGGATGTTGCGCTGTTTGGAAACCAAACAGTGGTCATCATTGTTTTGGGATTTTTGTTTTACCGGGGAGGGTGGGGTTGCATCTGAATCAAGTAGAACCAAAGTTCAAGTTGTCAGAAATGCACTCCTGCAATGTTATCCTGACAGGTTTGGAAATAATCCCACATACAGAAAACCAAACTGACATCAGCGTAATGTTGCCCCAGGAAATAATGCATTTCATTTTACTATCCTATATGGTAATACGTTTTGTCCGTATCAAAAAGAAGGAAAAAACATTCTTTCACCTATTGGCTATCGCCGCCTCTGCTGCAGGGCCTCACAGAGTCACATCACACACGGCATCTAGACTCAAATTGACAGCTGCGGACTGCTGAAAGAAGTTGCCAGTAACATGCGTGTCATTGGTCTGTGGGAGGAAGCTGCAGTAGCAGAGAGAACCCAGGCAGGCACAGGGAGAACGTGCAAACTTCACACGGAAGGGCCCCCGGGTGGGAACCGAACCCTGCGGTGGGGTAACAGCGGAGGCCAGTAATTATAGCGTCAGGTGCCGTTACTGGTAGAGCTGACGCTGTGTCGGTGGTAATTGTAACAGCAGGTGTTGATCTGCAGCCACACATCCTGAGTCTGCAGCTCCAGGCAGGAGGACCGACAGGTAGCTGAAAGTAAAGACACAGAGGAGAGAGAGGGGACCCCCACACACCCCACCCCACTAACCCCTGGCAGGCTTAACCATGGATGTATTAGAAGAACTGGATACCGAACTGGCAATATGGTGGCATGCTGATTTTTCCCAGTGGCCACTCAAGGTACTGCAGCAAAGAAAATCCCACTGGCCCAAAAAGCATTTTTCCCATAGACCTCAATACAAAAATAAACTCCTTTAAAACGGCTGACAGGACCACTGTGACCTGAAACTAGATTCATAGCAAATTTTTCTACTGTAGGCTTTTCAGTTATGGTCTTTTAGTCGTTTAAAAAAAAAGATAAAGGCCAGAAAATCACCAGAAAAGAGTTCATTCCTAGCGTGATGTCATGACGTCGTACGTGCTGCTGTGTCTCAGCTCGTTCTGATTGGCTGCCTCCTGACATGTCTGTAAGTGACATTCTGCAGGATCGTTCTGATTGGCCAAATAGATGGGAAGTGACACTACGGCGCATGCTCTATGGGCCCATTAATGCGGAACTTTTAAACTTTATCGGCGGATGCGCTGGGTGAGTAACTGCATTGAAATGAATGGGCCTCCATCTTGGAGTCTGGGGTCCTGGGCTTACCCAAGAGACAACAGGAAGAGAACTTTTAAAAGTAGGTAAGAACAGAATACATGGTGGAGCATTTGTCAAGAGCTGCGTTGCATTGCGGCCTGCAGTTGCACAGAAAAGCAGCCATCCAGAAAGGACACACACCGTGTCGCAAAGAGATTCATAGCGCAGAGAAATTTAAAAAAAACAAAAAAACCAACTCCTCCATAGCGTGTCACAACTTCTCGCCGCAGCGGCGGCAACACACAGATAAGCAAAGAGGGAGAAACAGCTCTGGTGGCAGGTAATTAACTTCCCCTTCCACTTCAAACTGTAAGTTTGGGAAATTGAAATTGATTAGTGGCGCCGCAACACAGAGCAGTCAAAGAGTTGGGAGGGGGGCGGGGGGGACAATCTCTTTCATCCGGGAATACTGGCAAACCTTTCATCCGGCATGCGGAGCTCCATAAGCAGCCTGCTGATGGAGCAGCACCAAAACCTGAGAGAGTTGGGAGGGGAAGGGGGGGTGCAAGAGGCTAAGGTGGCAGGCCGAGAGCCAGCGATGTGTATCGCACTCGATTATTTAGCCACATTCACCAGAGCATTGCTCAGAGACGCTCACATCGACGGCGACCGCTTACACTCTGCATTGAATCCCGTTAATGGACGTCCTGCAGTCAATCGTAAATGAGTCCCTCCCAAAGTTACAGCGCAATTAGCCGGGAAAACACTGCGGCTCAGCAGTCGGTTTGATTATGCAAGCTTCAGTGTTTTGTTTTTTTTCAAAGTACTGAAAGAGGGAAACAAGTGCCTGAGTCCTGAGTTTGCCTTCCTGCGCTCCATCTTCACGCACTGCCATTGAAAACGCCTCACTGCAGGATGGACGCAGGAAAGAAAGGAGACGTCAGTCTCAGTGTCAGTGGCGTTGATCCCGATTCACTCCAGGTGGCCTAGGTCCGAGGCATCAGTCTTCGTCTCGCATCCCTGTCCGCTTTGTCACAAACTCCCCCGTCTTGTTAGAGAAGCAACAGCAGGGCGTCCTGGCTGCTGATAGGCCGCTGAAGACAGGCGAGACTGAGAGGCTTCGACAGGGAACAGAACTCGGAGCTAGCCAGCCTGTCAGATGAAATGGAATTCTGACCCCACATGTCCAACCAGACGCCTCCGAACAGCGGCGAGACGCTCGCTGGCCCCCCCTGCAGGTGACTGATTAGTCTCCTGCTGTAACTCCGCCTGACAGACAGCGGAGCAGCACCAGGCTGTCGTCTTCACCGTCTTCTGCAGCTTCATTTCCTGCCTTTCCATCCTCTGTTCTGCGACAGCGGAACACTGGGAAGGTTTGTGATTTACATTTTCACAGACAACTGGCACCCGAGTAGCCCAGGGTGTGTTTGGTTGACTTCAAAAGTCCAAATTTGGAGCAAGGAATGAGACTATGTTGGCTGTCAGAAGGAGCAGGTTGCGTGTTACCGACCAATTACCAGCCCGTGGTTTTTGTCAGACGTTGCACAATGCTGTCTGTTAAATAACAGCAGAGGGTGACAGTGTGATGCAGGTGTTTCCAATAATGATCCTTGTCGTAAATAAAAAGTGGACAAACTTTAAAAAAAAAAAGAAAAAGAAAAAGATTTTATTTTGAAATGACACCTTCACAGTCCCCACAATCCTGAGTTCAGGAAGAAGTGGGTATTGAAAATGGATGGATGGACCTTCACAGTCACACATTTTCACTGGTCAGGGAATTTCTTTAAGTGGCTCCAGATAAGCTTGAATTATTTAAGCCTGTGTGCCTTTGCCAGTGCCGTATGGACAGTTGTCTAATGTGTGTGTGTGGTTTATGAGAAATGCTGACATCCAGCAAAGTGCATTTTCACACAATCAGCATCTGCCAGTAAATTGCATTGCATTTTTTTCATCATTGTATTTTATTATTTAAGTCATTGGTCATAGAAGCAGAAATATTAAGCCTGAAGCTTCCTGAAGACCTGATATATGTATATACAATGTACATATTTATGGTTAATGTGGTAAATGCGTTATATTAATGTATTCTGTTCATCGTTGTTTAATGCACTTGGCTCTTTGAAGGCTGTTTACAATCACCTTTTTGGCGGAATAAAAAGCCATGATGAAAGACATATTGGTCTATTTAATGACAGAAGGTTGTGATGATTGATGCAGGCGGGCTGGAACAAGTCCAATTATTGATAACTGCGGGACCATCGGGTCGTCAAAAACCCCGGAGACTGTCTGCTCCTGAGCGGATCTACTTGCACAACTGTACCGAGTTTTGATAAAGTTTTGTGATACCGTTGTTTGACGTAAGGTATTGAACCAAACAGGACGTATTGAACGGTAAAATACTGAATACTTTGCATACTTTGCATCCCTGATATGCATATACAGAGATCTGCCTGGGAAATGATCATCACACTGATATAAAAAAATCAGGGTGCACATCCAAGATTTGTTTCCGAGAGAACTGGAACAAAATGAATTAAAATAAACTTTTAAGAAACTTTTTTGACAGGTCGTCACTGTGACATCTTCTGCCATCAACCAACTTCTAGAAGGACAGTTGGGGAAGAATCCAGAACCTGGTTGATGTGTTTGAATCATTCACATGGTTTTTCCTTCCGTTTTCACTCCTTCAGGTCAACAAGACGGAGGACAAATCCCTTGAAGAGCGAGGACGCATCATGATTTCTCTCAAGTACAACACCCAGAAGTCCTGCCTGGTCGTCGGCATCATCCGCTGCGCTCACCTCGCCGCCATGGACGCCAACGGCTTCTCCGACCCCTATGTCAAAACGTCAGTACAAAGAAAAAAAACATTCCTATCTATCTGAGGTTGGCAAGATGGACGAGCCAAGTTTTGGAGAAATCTGAGGGATCAGCTCCTTTTGAAGGTCATAGATTTGGGTCGCTAATATAAAATATAAATATATATATATATATATATATATATATATATATATATATATATATATATATATATATATATATATATATATAACTCAGCCATCTTCAGGTTACTTGGCATCAAGGCCAGCAGGCCCTGCAGGTTTAGACCTCAGTCTGTGTTTCAATTAGCAGCAACCAAACGTGATGCAGAGCCGCCGGCTCACCTCCAACCACCAGCAGCTTCAGGAGAAGCCACCTGTTGATCACTCTTCTCTTCTCTTCTCTTCTTTTCGCTTCCCTTCTCTTTTCTTCTCTTCTCTTCTCCCAATCCCACCAAAACCACCATGCTGCGTCGTTGCTATTTTTAGCGGACTAATGACACGCGGTAAAAGTGTCAAAATTGATTATCTGGCAGCGCCAAAAGAAGACGAGTCAGTGTGTGATTATCAGCAGCATGAAAGGCGCACGGCGCCGGAAGGCCATCCGCCGCTAGGAGAGCAGACTCTCATTTATCGCACCTGAACATTTTCCCCGCGTCTTTCATCCGGCCAAGCAATGAGAGCGCAATTAATTTTCAGACTGCGCGCCGCGCGACACACCCGAGAACAAAAGCGCGACGCCTTCCGGCGGACGGAGAGGTTCCTGGCAACAATTTCTCACCCGCGGTTTGAGGCATAGGGGAAAAAAATCTCCCTGAAGCCTGAAGGACACACCGGCAGATAATGGATCTACTGACAGGCTGGCGAGAGGAAAGGGGAATGAAAGTGACTGCGGCCTCCACGTGCACTGGAGATGCATCCCGGCATCCAGAGCTGCGAATGATTTGCTCCGCCGTGCCGTTAGATTTGAAGCAAAAAGCCAAGAAAAATGGGGCAAAAAAAAAAATATATATGCAACACAAAAGCACAGGCACCTTTTGTGGAGCGGTATGGCCACACACACACACACACACACACACACCAATGAAATGAGTCAGCGCACCTGCAGGAATCAGGATCTAGGCAAAGGTGCTCATTTACCAACACGGGGAGAGGTTGTGTTGTTGGGTGTTGTGTTTGGATCATGATTAGCTCCGGCTTTGCCCGCGGCTCCCATTACATGATGGCGGCAATTAGATTGGCTGCCATGTCCTCATCAGCAGTGATTTCAGCCACAGCTTCTCCCCCGGGAGGCACGTTGGAGAGCAACAACCCATTTACCCTCCCTTTAAGACTCAACGCTACCTTGGGAAATCCAAGCGTGCGTGCGTGTGTTCTTGTGTGTGTGTGTGTGTGTGTGTGTGTGTGTGTGTGCGTGCATGTGTGCGAGCCTGCAAAAGTAAAGATAAATGTGACTGAGCTGCCGTAATCGCTTAGCGCAATGACAGGAGCGCATCAGAGCCGGCGTGCACAACTAGAATGGCTCTTTTCCCAAAACACGCACACACGAGGAGCCGGTGGGGTGGGGGAGGGGTCGCCATCAATAACTGTCTTACCCTTCTGCTGCTGCATCGCCTTATTATTCTAGCCCACCAAAAACACTCCACACACACACACACACACACACACACATACAACCTGCTCAACAACATCAGGGATAAATAAAGAAACAAAAGCCTTGACGTACAGCTTTTGATATAAAGCCACGGATCTAAACTAGAGAAGAAAACACACACACACACACACACACACACACACTGAAAATCCCAACTGAACACACTCGTTAAAGCTCACGTCACCAGATTTAGGGCGCTGCTGCGTCTCCGCTGCTCCTACTGACCGACTTGAGCTGCGGTGTTGCTGTTGCCACCTGTGTAATCTCGTCGGAGAGACGAGGAAATATGAGGCTGAACTCATGCTGCACATTAATCCTGATGCGCCGCAGCGGCTTTGACAGGGCCGACAAGACGGCTCCATATGTTCCCCGCATCAGGAAAGCACAATCAAAAAAATAAATAAATAAAAAGTGGCGATGAACTCCATGAAAGTCAACGTCACGGCGTTGTAACGCGGTGCCTGGCGGTGCAGAGTGGTACCACAGCACCCTCTAGAGGACAGTGTTAGGGAATCATTCACTTCAGTGATGAGTGGGGTTTGAGCGCAGTTTATTCATGGGTGATTGTCTCTCTCGCAGGTACCTGAAGCCGGACGAGAACAAAAAGTCGAAGCACAAGACTGCCGTGAAGAAGAAGACGCTCAATCCCGAGTTCAACGAGGTAACAAACCCGCCACCACGTCACCGCAAAGCTGCTGCTCTGCTCCCATCACCAGATATCTCTTCCTCGGCTGACTCTCCGTTTTTTTACCCCAAGCCGAATGTTTTATCCGCGGCCTCCCCTCCCCTCCCCTCTCCTCTCCTCCCCTCACCTCCCTCCCTCTCTCCTTCCCTCCTTCCTCCCCCGAGGCAATTTCGAGAGGGAACAGCTGTCGCGGGACTAAAGGAGAGCCTCTCAGATAAATCCATCCTGAGATGACTCTTCCAGAAAGCAGTCGAGCTGAACCCGCCGCCAGTGGATGAGTGGGCCGCACGATTCATCGGCCCATTTTTGGGTGCCGTCGGAGCCCAGAGATCCAGTGTGCGGCTGCGACAAAAACTCTTGAACAGTTGCAACTTCCTGTGACCCTGAATAAGCATTTTCCACTTTCCCACCACTTTCTTTACCATCCAGACAGAGACCTGTTGCCACTCGTGTGCAGCTGCACTTCAGCCAAATAAATCACCAGCAGCGGCAGAGAAGCTGATTTAACTTGCAGTCCGGCAGCTCAACAACCAATTTCATGTTCCACTAGAATGTACGGAGGGCAAGTCAGCTGAAAAGTGGCAGAAATTTGAGCCGTCAGAAATGATAATGATGCTGGTTTTACTTCAGCGATCTGAGTCATGGCACCACATCCATACACAGGACAAATTATTTGGAAATCGTTGTGTAGGAAGACATCACTTCCTCCTGCTGCCCCTGCACAGGCGTGGCCTCACGTGCACCGTGGCGGGTGGACGGCCCTGGACGAGGGCCCCGGCTTGACATTTCCTCTGACATTTTTTGTGCCCATCTTCCTCCATCACCTCCTGGCCTTGCTGTCAGATACCTCCTCCGAGCAGGAGGAGGAGGAGGAGGAGGAGACGCTGATTTCATTAAGGCGGAGCAGCAACCTGGATTGAACTGCGGATTGAAATTCAGACTAAACCCTCCCCTGTCGCACACTGTCGGCTGTGAGCAGGGACGAGCGCCTGTTGCAGTTTTGAAACTGCTTATTTTTGCGGCACGACAACTCGGTCTGTAAGAAGAGCACTTGAGACAACTTGTTGGAAATTGAAATTAGGTTCCATTTAACAAGACACCCCTGACACTATAGTTGTTATTGTTATTATAAATTGGTTTTGTTTTAGTTTCCTGAGCAAACAGGACCAACCCTGGAGCTGCTTATTGTTTTGGGGCAGCGGCAGGAACAGTCGGAACACAATTACACTCGCAGCTCCCTGACTTAGGACCCCAGAACATTTGCTCCCAGGTTGGAGTTAATAACCCGACACCGTGCAGCGGTGTTTGCTCCTGTGTGTGGGCGCGCTAATTAGAGTAAAAGCTGCTTTTCTGTGCCGCTCTGTGTTCTGCAGGAGTTCTGTTACGACATAAAATATGCAGACCTCACCAAGAAGACCTTGGAGGTGACCGTGTGGGACTACGACATTGGAAAGTCCAACGATTTCATCGGTAATGGCCAACACACACACTCACTCATTAAGTGACATTATGTTGCCCTAATCTATATGAATTACCAATATTTCTAAACGTGTGAATAATTGGTATACAATCAAATTTAATGTGCAACGATGAGGATAGCAGTCTTGTAGAAATGTTCTTACCAAATCTTAAAGGCCCAGTGTGTAAGATTCAGCACCATCTAATGGTCAGAAAGCACATTGCAAGTGATGTTCGTCCCTGTTTCTTTGAATGGTTATTTCCACATTTAATTTTATTATTCAAAATCCTTCCACTTCCATTTAACCGCAATAATTAAAATGATATCAAATTCTAAAGGTAAGGCTGTGATAATAGTTTACAATTATTATCATTTATCCAGAAAAATGCCGCACTAAGAAATGCAAATGAGGTCATTAATGTAATTTCCCTGGGGATTAATAAAGTATTCTTATTCTGAAATGATCCTCAGTCAAGTCCCACATTTGATGTGTTTATAATGGATATAACATCAACATCCTTTTGACGGCGTCTGATGCGGCTGACGGCTTCTTAGCAGAAAAAACAGAATCAGTTCTGACCGGAGCTCATTTTGTCAAAGTTAGTAAATTATTCATTAATCATAAAAAAAAACATTAGAATTCATCATGAAGCCGTTGACGAAGGCCGTCTGGTTGCAACGCCGGCACTCGTCAACCTCATCATCTTTTAATGCCAAATCTGTTCCCGACTTTTGTGAGCCTGTTGCTAAGACACCGAGGCGGCACCAGCAGCGGCCGCGTGCGTCGGCCCGTTGATGTTGCGAACGTCGTCCGTGCGCGAGAGGTGTTACTGCGGATGACTCACCCTTGTCTCGTTCCCCCCTCTCCCCAGGTGGCGTCTCTCTTGGCATCAATGCAAACGGGGAGCGGCTCAAGCACTGGTTTGACTGCCTCAAAAACAAGGACAAGAAAATCGAGCGCTGGCACACGCTGACCAACGAGTTGCCCGGCTCTTTAAATGACTGAAGACCCCGTCGCTCCCTCCCCCTAACCACCGTCCCACCCGCTAGCGGCCCCTGGTTCCCTCTGCACCAGATAGGACTGCCTTAATTTTCCCAGACCCTCCTCTTATTGTCCGGATCTGTCGGCCACAGTGACCATGTGACGCCTCCTCGGAAAGAGAGTTCTCCTCTCAGCAAAATAGGGCTCGTTATTAAAAAAAAAAAAAAAAAAATCCTAAATGTTTAATTTGTGTTTGACAAATTCTTTTTTATGAAACGGGGGTTGCACAGTTGTTATTTCGCGAGAAATTCAGTCAAAAGAAGAGAATGAAACACAATGGTAAAGCGTCAAGCGGGCTAGTGGGCGTACAAAGGAGCACATCCTTCCTGTTCAGTCCAACGTTTTACAGCAGCGTGATGAGCTCATCCATAGGACGGCACAAACAAGGCCTTCAAAGCGCCAGCGTCATGGGAAACTGGAAAAAAAAACGGATGTAGCAGAAATTTCAGTCACTTCATTATATTTCCTCCAATAAACCATTGGCCACCACCAGAAGGTCTGCTATGATGATAGAAAACAGCTGCAAAATATTAAAAGGGGAAGAGGGGACCAGGATATTTGAGAAGAGGCTCTTTGTAAAAACAAAACCAAATGTATTTAAACCAAGCAGAGAGATTCAGCTTGAGTCAGCGCAGACTGAGGTAATGGGATAAAAGCTACTAAACCAGTAACATCCTCCCAGTTTTGAATGCAGATGTTGCACTTTTTTGGGGTGGTAGCCACCGTCCATAACCTCCATCCTAAAGATGGCACCCAACTGCGAGCCGGTTCTTTTCCAATATGAAATGATATGATTCTACTGTATTTACACTGACCAACCTGTGTAAATTCAAGCAGAGGCTCATTGGGATTTAAACAAGCAAAGAACTTGCAGTGGCCACTCCACAAACATAGCCTGGCTTGTCAAAGCTGCACCTTCCCAGCTGCGTTGCCACGGTTACTGGATGCTCCTGTGCCAGATTAGCGCCCGGGTAGTTAGGGTGGAAGAGCATGCACGTTGTTGTTTTTTTCATCTCTGCTGTGCTAGCAGTTGAACTGGTATACTGAATGTATACACACATGCTGCTGCTGTTGCTCTCTCAAAATCTGCTGGACTTGAGTTGTGCGTGGTTGCACTGCACGGCTTTTGGTTCTTGATAAGCCTGTTCAACCACAACCCAACAAAGACCCAACTCACTCCTACAGTCCACCTGTGGTTGTTGGAGGCTCTGGGCGTGCCGTCGCACATTGATTTATGTCTGATGTTATTCCTTTGAGCAACACAGCAAAAAGGTTTGCGGGTCTCGATCCCGGGATAGTTCACGTGTGGATCCTACCTCCTACAGTCCAGTGACGTGCACATTAGGATGACTGACAGCTCTAAAACATGGCGAAGGTGAGGCTTTGGGCAGTTGTTTGTCTCTCTGTGTGGCCCAGCGATGACCTGGTGACCTGTGCAAGGTCGAACCCTGCCTTCCCAGACTGCAGGAGAAACTGAAAGCAAATAGATGGAGGGATGGAGGGATGGATTATTTGGTCCACAAGTACAAAAAGTAGATTGATGTACTGGGAGACTGGTGTAGAATGCTTTTAGTTTGGTTGAGAATGAATTCACATCCAGTGAAAAACAACCCCAAAGTTTAAGGTTTGAGTTACTGGAAGGAAAGAAATTGATGACTGGGTGGTAGCCTTTGAGTTGGCTGAAGGGATTTGGAGAAATAGCTACAAACAAAAAATGCCTGGAGGCTGCTAAAAGCAGTTATGAAAGAGGGGACATCGATTTTCGCTGTGTCTCTGGATCAACTAAACAAATACTTTTGGGATGCAGCCTGTGATCCACAGAGCCGCCTGGTTTTGTAGTAATACCGGGGCTGGACGCACCCGACATCTATGAAGTACTGGCACGAGACGGCAGTGAAGTTTTCCCGCTTCTCAACTTATCCAAAACTGCTGATGGATTGTGGGTGAGAGGCCACGGCTCAGAGTTTCAGATTAACTCAGCAGCAACATCCTGGCCGCTTTACAAAGTCTGAGATTAGTTGTGGACGTGAGAGTGGACGACCTCCCGCCAGTGAGTCCGGTGATCTCTGGATCGTCTCAGCGGCTCCAACACAGCTGCACCTCACTGGGCTGGAACATGTCGCTGAGATCTTCAGCCTCCACCGAGCTCCAGTGAGAGAGCTGGCCGGCGGGTCGGGGGGGGGGAGGAGCTGGGGGGCGAGAGGGGCTCGTCAAATCCAAAACCAACCACACGGCGGCGTCACTCTGTGGTCGCATGTGCCGCCGCTCATTGTTTACACGACGGGGAGGAAAACTCGCTGACAGCATTTTTAACTGTAATGTGGCTGAAAAGTGCAACTGCCGTAAGTCAATAAGGGCCAAATCTAAAAAATAAAAAAAATACAAAAAAACAGTTTATGTCAAATATAAGGAATTATAACAAAAGCATGTATTGTTTACAACAAAACAGCCTGTTGTTGCTGAAGTTTGCTGCTGATTAAAGGGGAAAACGCAACCTTTTTGCTAAACGTCGATGCAGCCGCTGCAGTCTTGGAATGCAAAGCTTCGCCGAGAAGCTGCGGGGCGACAAGGGCAGAATATTTTTATTAATGTTGTAGCCGTGTGCGTTTGTCCTTTCTACGTTGTTGCTTCTGTTCGGGTATCTTTTCTTTTTCTTTCTTTTTTTTTACCGTTTTAAACTGTATAGCACTGAATGTAAGCGTTCTAAGCCCTTCTGTTCCTCAGCGAATGTGCAGCTTAGTGCCCCCTACTGGTAGCACAGCGCACATGTTGAGTCCGAGGTCGAAATTTTTTTACAGTGGCGGAACTCAAACTTCCAGGGTCAATCATGCACTCCCTCATTTTTTTTTCTTTTAATTAATAACACGGGTTAAATTTTTTACACCCGTTAAGATTTCACGTTTGAGTCCCTTCATGTCTCGGTTCAGAAATCCCACCATGACCGCGTCACCCCGCCCGCCCCGGCTCGCCACACACAAGTCGACAAGCATCCCGATGCATGCCATGTGTTTATGGATTTATGACTTTGACCTTTTCCGCATGCGCCCACTCACCTTCTTGTAAATTCTAGCCCACCGTGCACGGACTGGTTAGCGCCGAGTCGAGATCGCAAATGGCCTCCGAGTCACGTTTGGTATTCCTGCCGGCCTTTGAGGTGAAAGGCCAGACGTGTTTGGTTCCTGGCGACGTGTCCCGAGCATTTCTGTCATTCTAACCCACCAATTACAGCGACGCAGCAGCCCTTCATCCGTCTCCGAACTCCTTTTTCTTTTCTTTTTTATTTCCCTTGAATTATTGTTAACTCTCCCGCTGTGTTACCTTTGCATCACCTGGAATTTGGCACGACGGCTCCAAATCTGAGGCGATGAAATGTTTTATGCACCACGACGGCCCGGACGGCCGTTTTCTTTTCCTCTTTGTGCCCGAGGAGCAAATCTGCTGTGAAAAACCTTGTCGGCATCTTGATATTCTTCACTCCCTAAGCCGTGCTCTCCCCCCTCCCTCTCTGATGAATATGCGATGGATTACATCTGACATGTGATTTTAGTTTTGTAATCTGTCTGCCTTTGTATGCAAGCTCTATATTGTGGGATAAAAAAATAATAATAATGCATGCGTTTGTTCTTGGTTTTGTCATGAGATAACTTTGCCTAATGTTTGATACTGTTTCTGTATTCCAAGAAGAAGGAGGAAAAAAAAGGAAATATACAAATATGGATGCTCTGATATTCTGCAAACAGTCAGACCTTTCTTCTGGACAACATTTTGTACCTTGGGAAACACAACTGCACTGGCTGTTCTGGCTGCTGTATTGACTCTCTGGAAGCGTGACCTGTTGTGAATTGAAACCTTTCCTTTGTTCTTTTGTTTTCCTTTCAGATACTCAGGCACTCATTTGCATCTTTCCGGTTTGTTGAATGTATGACTGTAAATGCATCGTCTCAAATTATATTTTAGTTCCAACGACGAAACGGCCTGCTGTCGTTGCTGTTGTCGTGTCCTGTTCTTGTTTGCACTTTTTATCCTTTTCCAAGGAGCTTTTTCAGCAAGATTGAAGGTTTGATCCAGTTGCAGCGGCAACATTACAATACAATCTCGTGACACAAGAGATGTAGCGAAACCTCACAGAACATAAGCACTCTTCACTCTTCACTCTCTTGACCTCGCTCCTATTTAAATCCGTTGTACATGTGGAGTGAAGGACGCTCAATTTTCCATGTGCTCTTCCCCTATAGAGGCCCCAGAGAACAATTTGATCCCCTCCTATACCTTGTCCAGTGCCGTCAGCCTGCACGGAGAGAACAGAGAAACAGAGAGAAACCCATTAACAGTGTGACTGGCTATTTCTTAGTGCCGCCGTGCCTTTAAATGCAACTCCTTACGGGACAACGGGCTCTGAAATGTTCCTCGGCTACGTTTCGGCCTCTAATATCCTCCAGCAGGCTCGGCCCAGGTGATCAATAACGCTGACAGATAACAGCGGTTATCTGGTTTTCCTCAGGTTTGCAGAAAGAAGACTAGCTTGCATAGCGCTACCACTGTGTTACCGGTCCAGCTCAGTATGTAGATGGAATTTCAGTGTCCAAAGATGTTTTAAAAATGCAAACAGTGTGGATTTATATTCAGATCATAACAACGTGACATTATAACTGTAGGTTTGCAAGCTCTGCTCTCAGTGTCATTTGGACCTGGTGAGTTTTGCAGCAGTGTGTGTGCGTTACAGACATGAGCGGAGAATTCTATTTACTTTCCTGTCAAAAGGGAAAAAGGTTTTGAGATACTTTTTTGTTCTCAGTCTCTGATTTATATCCTCGGGTCAAACAAAAATGAGTTAAATTTGCGCTTTTAGCCATCGATCCGACAAGTCGGAAAAGCGTGACATGATGAATGAGCTACGGCGGCGGCGGCGGCAGTCGCTGAACCTACAGGACTTTGGCTCTGCAGGTAGAAGAAGGGGGTTTGTAAAATTACAGCGTGCCACAATAAAAATAAGGAAACGTATGGAGGAGCTCAGAACTAATGTTCCCCTGAGGATGCCTGCAATAGTTAATAAATCTGATGTGCTGCACGGCAGGAATTGCTGAGTGTTGCCAGATGTCAGAGTTGCGAGCAGAACTTGTGTTTTATGAAAAGCAAACTGGCTGTGAACAAGGTTTACTTCAGTGTTCAGTGAACCAACAGGAAGTTCTGCGCTGTTGCCACTGCGCACCACTCTGACTGGTCCCCTTTGGTTGTGTCAGGGAAAATGTCCATCTGACCACCTACACTTCTTTCAGGTCCTTCCTTCTCCACAAGTCTTTTAAACTGCACGTGAAATAAATTGAACCGATTCCCGAAATGCTTCGGTTGGATTTTAGCGAAAAATCTCCAATCCGTCGCCTAAATTAGACCGGTTACTAGTGAAAATAATTACCTGCACATTTTTCTGTAAAATGAACAGATGACTGATAATTGTTTGTAAAGTTGTTAATTAACACCCGCAGCTGCTGCTTATGTAACAGGTTTAGGGAGCCTTGTGGCAGCCGGCCGGGTGTTCTCCAGGCCTGGTGTGCAAAGTCCATTCATCCATGAAGAATGGTGTTTGCACAGATCACAGTCGTGCCTCTCCCCACCAGCACACTGACTAAGAGGTGATCTGGAGCCTGCCAACACCCGAGTCCTTCTCAAGGTCTCATCTGGGTCACGGGGAAGAGATTAGCGGCCACCCTCGTTCCTCAGTTTTAGCAGCCGCCCGACTGACGCTCACCCAGGAGTGCAGAAACACCTGGAAAAGCTGCTGAGATTCAGACATCAGTCATAGTTTCTGATGTGATTCAATTTAGTAGTTTTTGTATCATTAATTAACAAATCTAAAGGTTTATTTGACAATCCTTGGCTTCCCTCCGCCAGAGTTTGCAGGCAATAATCAGCAACTTCTGCAAGTTGGTCTTTAAAAAAAACAAAAAAAGTTGCATCCACATGTCACTATGTTCAGTTGCTGTATTGTCAAGAAAGTTCTATCTAACCATCGTAACCATGTGTTTGATGGGTCGCTTCTTCAAACGGCTGTAAAGAATTTCCAGGAATGCTGGATGAGCACATGAAGGAAAGCCAACAGATTTGGGAAACACTCCGTCTACCACGGTGGGTGACCTCGCACTCATGGTCAGCAGTCAGGCTGCCCTCCCTCCCTCCTTCCTTTCCTCCTACCTTTCCTCCTTCTCTCCCTCCTCTGTGCTCTGACTTGTTTTCTGTCCTTTAAACACAGGTGATTGAACATCCTTTTGCCACTTTACAACCTCCACAGCTTCCACGAACCCTCTGAGGACGAAGGAATCGACTTTACGACCGCCGTCCAACAACTAAACATCGAGGCTCGTCCGTCTGACGGGGCCTTTTAATGCTTTAATGGTGGCGCAATTTAAAGTATTTATTAACTTGAGGTCTCGCGGACCATTAAAAAAGAGAGTCGCCCCTAAAGACAATCGATATGTAATACGCTGTGTGAAGTGAATGGAGATAGAGGAGAGACGTACACTACACCTTGTGTATTCAGTGGAAATCAATGCTTGCGTGCTGGGATTATGAACAGTCGGCAGAAAATGTTTTTAAAATCATTTTCATAAATGGTAATAAGAAATTAAAAACGAATCAGGCTTTCAGGAGGATCTGCCGTTTCCACTGCAGTTACATCTGCGCTTGTGTTTGGTGTGTAGTTGTGTAGTGTATGCCTTGATATGTTCCTTAATTAGCCAACATTGGGTATTAGATAACATATCAGATGATTAGTCCTGCTCGGTCACAGGGGGGAGTCATTTTCCACCCGTTCAAATTTGTGAGTGCGCCCGTTGTGTGAAGCTCACCAATTAGTGCCTTGTTGTGGACTGTCACGGCTAACCGTCTTCTTAATTAGAGTGTGGAAGACCAATTAACACCACAGTGCTTGTGCGATTTATCAGACAAGAAGGTTGCTTGTCAAGACGCACGACTTCAAAAATAATAATAATAAAGAAGAGTGAATCACGTGACAGTCCAGACTAAGCGATGCCCAAATTTACATTTGGGGGAATATTGTAAAAGTAGGAAGCAGGAGACGTCGGGGTTTGATGGAAGCAGATGATTCGCTGCAACGACCCCCTGAAGGAGAGTCGATCCGGAGAGGCATTCATTAGTCTGTTAACAGATCCTTTCATTTCCTGCTGCTGCAACTGGGGTCAGCGCGTGTTGCGTGACGGGCTGTGTCACAGTCCAAATCCAGTCGAGAGCAAAGTGAGCGGTTAGTTAGTCGAATCACTAGTGTTCTGCCAGCAGTGATGGACAAGCAACAAAAGATTCTAAATGTTGTGTATGAGTATTTTGCCCCAAACCACGACTGACAGAGAATAATTTTACCTACAGAAATGAACGACTGGGCGACCATCAGATGGCTTGATTGGTGTCTTAAAGTTACATCTTGAGGTAAACATGTGATTTATACAACCTATTAATGAAATACAAGTCTTCATTTCAAGTCACAGACAACAACCCGGAGTTGTGTGTACGAGGCGCTTGGACGCTGCAGAAACTTCATGAACTTGAAATTTCATGGACTTGAAATTGAAATTTCATGAACTTGTAGATTATTATATTCCGCAAATTATTGTGAAGGCTCATTAAAAAAAAAAAAAAAAAAAAAAAAACCTTTGCCAATCAACACTGGAAACTATTTGAAAAAAGAGAAAGCAAGTATAACTTAAGAGGAACAGAGATCTTTAAAGAAAACAAAACAAGATTCAGGACGAAATTGATGGAACTTTGTGTTTCTTTAAAAGGAATCAGTTTTATGGAATCTGAACAAAGAAACCAAAGAATCAAAATCAAACATTACATTTAAATGAATAATTAAAGCTAGTATGTTAAAGAAATATAATGAAATATATAAGCTATGTGTGATTGTCTTACCATTGTCATTTTTTGTTGTTGTTTGTATGGTATTATTTGAATTGTATCTTTGGAACTGAAAAGAAATGTGACTGTCTTGCTGTTTTTTTTAATTACGTTCTTTGTAAATTAATTTCTGGGGATAGATACGTTTTCTTTCTGCTCCCTTTATTCTAAACCGTTTGTATTTATATTAAATTGTTTTTCTTTTATAAAGAATGAAATAAAAAATAAATTAATGAACTACATTTCCCATGGTGCCCGCTCCACCGCAGCCCCGCCCCCTTCGCTTGAATGGCAGGTTGTTTGTTTCACTTCGACCAGCTGCCAAGTGTATCGGTCGGAGAGCAAACATGAGCAGCGGCGGTCCTCCGCTCCCCCATTTAACAGGTTGGACAATTTGCCGGATGCGCGTGACATATGGAACCTCCGCCTGCCTTTCAAAGTAAAATCACAACACCAAACTAAATGTACAGCAAGCAAAACCTTCGCTTCATGCCAAGCAAGCACAAACAGCACGAAACAGATAGCTTAATGGATGTGACAGCAGGCGTGGTTTGTCTGTGTCGTGTTATGGGCACAAAACAAATTGTGTTTGTTTGATTACCGACTGCTCTGCTTTGCATGCTTGAATAGTTAGTGTCTTCGCGAGCAAGTGAGTAAACGCATTACAGCTTCTTAGTTTCTCGCCGGCGTACAAAAATAATTGTCAAGTCATGCTGTGCACACGTTGTTGCACCGGTGATTCCGCAAAAGTCCATTGGATCAACTGTGCCATTTAAAAGCTGGACTGACGTCGCTCTTAACAGGATGCATCGCCTGGAACCTGCTTAGCGCCTTGCGCCTAGAGGTCGGATGCGTCTTATTTTGAAAAGCCCGTGGCCAGAAGTGCGAGAGGTTCCGCTGCAGGTTTGACAGCAGCGGCTCGGGCTCCCTCTTTTTTTTCTACCTCTTTGCTTTCTTTCTCCCAGCCTCTGCCTCCCTTTCTTTCTTTCTCTATTTGATGCGTCCCCCGTGTGCGTGTGTGAGTGCGTGTCTGCGTGCGAGTGTGTCTGTGTGTGTTTGTGAGAGAGAGCGCGCGTGTGTGTGCGTGTTTATTTATTCGTGCGTCTCGTTTCACAGTGTTTTTTTAGCTTCCCGTCTTTCTTTTCTCGCGCTTTAGTAGACCCTCCTCAAATGAGAAGACGTAAAAGATGGAGCTGCACATTTTAGAGCACAGCCTGAAAGTGGCCAGTATAGAGAAGGAGGGCATCCAGGTCTGCACGCACGGATTAATCAAACTGGCCTTCCTGGCCTCCAAAACAAGGTGCGTAACTTCAGCCGCCTCTCTGCTTGCTGCGGACGGTTTGAAACCGGCTGTGTGTGTGTGTGTGTGTGTGTGTGTGTGTGTGTGTGTGTGTGTGTGTGTGTGTGTGTGTGTGTGTGTGTGTGTGTGTGTGTGTGTGTGTGTGTGTGTGTGTGGAGACAGACAGACAGACAGACAGAGAGGTACAGAGATACAGGCGACCTGCGCTAGTTGCATTGATGCGTTTCTCTAAACGCAGCTTCGTGCATAAGAAGCAGCAGAGCTCAGGAAGTCTGTCTGCTCTCCGGCGGCTCTCCGGCCTCCTCCTCTCCCCGCTGCCCCTGTTGTGCTCCGGGCCATCTGTGGCTGGGTCGACGCCAGTGGCCTGTTTGTGTTGCTCTGGCTGTCATGTCTCTGAGGGAAAGCGTGGCCCCGGTTCAGCCCAAGTATCACAGTCAGTACATTTCCCAGGTCCCAGGCCCCTCTTGTGTGAAGGTGCTCGTTCAGAATGGAATGGGGCCCCTTGCTGTGACACGCTGCAGGGCCTGCGCACAGTCCCTGCTCACAGCCTACAGTGTGCGTGTGAAGTTGCCTCCAGTTTATCGTGATGAATTATATAATTTCTATCATCTCTATTATGTATTATTATTCACTTAAGAACTTGATTATTTTCATCAGCCAATTGCTAATAATGTGTCTTGTCTAAACAAAATGAAAAAACAAACAGCTGCTGGGAGTCACTATGTGAAACACTTCAAATGACAAAAACTTTCCTCTTAAGCACTTTAAAAAAAAAGTATATATAAGGATAATGATAATCTATGCGTAGCTAAGAGTTCCCTGTGATTTCCAGCTTTAAAGAGCTTGAGCCTTCACTTCCTGGTTACCTGTAACAGGCTGTTGCCAGGGTAGCAAAGATCCCACTGGCTGACTGGAATACAAACCCAGTGACACGGCGCTGCGCTAACTCAAGTCAACTCTTTATGGTGACGAGGCTGATCAGCGATGTGCGGCTGATCGCTTATCAGCCAGCACTGTAATGCAGAGAAAGGTCTAAGGAAATGTCCCCTGGCTCTGATCAGACTGTCCACACTGCAGAATGCTGATTGGTCGAATTATATACATCTATATTTAGACTATCTTAAACCATTCAGGTTGGAGCTTCCCTACATGGATGAGTTGGATTTGCAATGCAGGTGGCCTTGCAAGGTTAAAACATTTATGTTTACTGTAAAGCCACCATGAAATAAATGCTTACAATAGGCTGACTGCTGCTAGGAGGGTGCAGCAGGCGGTGCAATGTCTCAGACCGTTTGCGTGTCAGCAGTAGGAAATGTCTGAAACAACACAATCACCTTATGACTCACTGGGAACTGGAAAACTTTGTGTCTTAAGTTTGGATATTTCTGTCATGAGCATTCGACCTTTGACCTTAATGTTTCAGCCATTGCTTCATTGTCACCATCATCAGGAGGACCGAAACACAACTTTAGGTGTTTTTTCTTTCTTTTCAAAGGTGCCGTGGCTCACTTCGGTTCCGGCAGCTGGCTTACTCGGCAAAATTTGTCTTGTAGTCCAGCCGTTTATGTCTCGTCACTTTGTGGAATCAGGCTCTGGTGACTTTTTCTGATCCACATGATCGCTCTGGATCTTCACAGATGGAAAGAATTCCACCCAGTGGACGATCAAAAGAGCGAATGAGTGTTCCATCCTGATTGGTCACGTCATTCCAGCCGCTGATAAGTAAAATGTGAATCCGTGGGGGAAAACCAAGTTCTCTGCCTGAAAAACGTGAATCCACAATCTGACGCAGCACAAATTAATTCATGTGTTTCCTGTGGTCGGCTGCTTTTTCACACAAACACATTCTGTTTGTGTGTGTGCATTTTCCAATGTGGTGATGCAGACTTCAGCATTGTGCGACCCACGTAACCTTCGGTTGTTGTTTTTTTTGAAGACTTCCTGTGAAGTTCCTAACAGTAGCACAGAATGTAAGAAAGTCTGCAATGACTGTGGCTCGCTCCGTCCCTTCTGACAGCATCACAGATGATCAGTTCCTTCGGCTGCGCCACTCACGACTGACGTTTAACATTAACAACGTTAACCAAACTGGGTTCGGCGAGCTGAGAAGGCCCTCATAAGCTAGAAAAGTGAGAATGTAATTAAGGCCACGTTCACAAAATCCCATTTTCAGCCCATCCAGATTGAAACCGGGTGGCTCTTTTGTAGTCTGAACAGTCATAAATCACATGAAATCCAATTTTTTTTTCCCAAAACGGATTGAAACCACTTCCGGGAGGCAGTTTCAAATGGGATTTGGACAGAAGCGTCTCAGTGTGAACAGCTCCAAACACACCGATGGGTTTTGACCGTCCGTGACGTCACTCTAGGCGACGCACGAGCCAATGCTCCAGACTAGAGGGCGCCGTTCCAGGTGCAGAGCTGTAACGTAATGGGGCAGACGGAAGCAGGAGAAAACAGCAGTCCCTGGACGGAGGAGGGAACTCACTGCCTCATCAGTGTGTGGGGAGATACTGTAGCTCCATTCAAGCCAAGCTCCAGGGCATGTAGCGCAACAAGTCAGCCCTAAAAATACGGATTTGAGAAGGAATGTGATTTTAATTCCATTTGCCTGCAGTCTGAACGCAGCCTAACTCAGATTTAATCTCTGAACTCTGAGGCTCATCCATATTTCCAGCCTCCAATAGGAAACGCTTTCAGTCAGTCTTGGCTGGATTCTGACTCACTCATGGCAAAGGTTCCAAAGAAAGTCACCTCCGGTCACCTGCAGTAGCAACACTTTGGTCAAAAGACACTGTTGCCTTTGCTTTCCTGCATTTGCTTGGACAAGGACGGGAGTTGTAACCTCGTTCTGATCTGAAGTCGTCCTCCAGTGCCGCGGCATAAAGCGCTTGTCATCCTCGGCGGGCAGATCCTGGCAGAAACACCCAGGAATGACTGGAGACGCACACTCTTTTTAGTCTTTTCTGCTGTTCCTCTGCGGTTTTCTGCACCTCTGTGCCAAATATGACAGGCAGCCTGCACAGATGTGATAATTGCACAAGTCTGTCGCACGCCAGGTTCCCACATGTTTTTTTTCTTTGAGTGAGAGAAGTAAGTTTCCCTGAAGACATCAGAATAATAAAATGAAGAAGAAGAAAAAACAACTTTAAACTTGATATTTAGCCATGTGGCCACATTCCTGTGTGATTCCCAAGCTCAGGACGGATCTTGTGATGTTGTTGGCATGAAATTAAGGCTGTAATAAGGAAAACTGCATGGAAAATGTCGCTGTCAACCCTCCACTGGCCTGAATAGCTCAATGTGAAATTCTTTATTTCATTCCTTGCCTGATTTTCTCCGTGTTTTCATCTTTTTCTGAATTCCAGCTTGCATCTATGAAAAACAAATGGTTATCAGAAGTCTGGGGGAGGAGGGGAGGGTTTCCCGCAAGTCTGCGATTGAAGTCACAACTTTGAAAAACTGAGAATAATCTGCACAGTGGGCCATTATATGTTTGCCACAGCTTTAGAAAGGTAAAAGGAGGCCATCTGGCTGCAGGAGCTCCTGATTCCTGGAATAAACTCAGAGTCCAGGCTTGTTTTCCTTGAATTCCTGTTCAGAAACTGCCAGAAACAGTCTCAGTGTTTTTGAAGACTTTAAAAAAGTTTGATAAGTAAACATGAGTCGTGTTAACACGTTCACACATTTGGAGCTGCTAGCCTGGGTTAACCAGGAAAAATGTGAGCTGATGATGATAGGAGGACCTCCTGCAGGCATCACGGTGTCTGTATTGCAAGAACCCGACCCGAAGCAAAACAAAATGAGAAAACAGATTGCGCCGGTTTTAGCCTTCTGCTAAATGCTCTGTTGAACCTTCCACGTGTTTGGAAGGGGGACAAAAATTAGGTCGTCTCAGAGGGAGTGTGGCAGAGGTAACAGTGCCCTTTGTGACATCACAAAAAGCTGATTTCCAGAGCTGTGTGTTTTAGCTCAAGCTGTTGAAGTCAAGGGGGGAAAAGTGAAGGATGGAATTCTCTCAAGTCGTTGACAGGCCTGTGTGTGTGTGTGTGTGTGTGTGTGTGTGTGTGTGTGTGTGTGTGTGTGTGTGTGTGTGTGTGTGTGTGTGTGTGTGTGTGTGTGTGTGTGTGTGTGTGTGTTTTTCCTTGAATCGCTCCGCTGTCTGATCTCTCCTCCTGCTTGTGTCCCACTCAGATGTAAGTTCTTCAGCCTGACGGAGACACCAGAGGACTACACCATCATCGTGGACGAGGAAGGCTTTAAAGGTAGCTCATCCTCCTCCTCCTCCTCCTCCCTTCCCTCTGCCAAACTCGGTCCGTCTGTGCGTCGCTCTGCCCGGGTCGCTGTGGCAACCGCAGATGGTTGCAGCTGCGGCAGGAGGCCGCGTTGTGTAACCTCCCGATTGTGTGCGGCCCCGCGCCGCTTCGGTGTTTGCGCACACTTTGCCATTATGGACGTTGAGGCCCGAGCCGCGGGAGGCCGAGCGCCGCCATTGGCTGACGAGAGCGAGTCCGTGTCATTACACACCCTTCTTCCAGGGTGACCCTCCTCAGTCGCCCCGGAGAGCGCACGAGCCTCGTGTTGCGTAACCGCCGCAGGTGTCTCCCACTGTGTGTGTGTGTGTGCTTGCGCGCGTGCTCGTGTGCGTGCATGCGTGCGCGCCTGTTTGCTTTTTTTATTGTCACTTAAGTCGATTTACAGTTACTTATTAAGACGGCGGGGTTATTAAAGTTTGCTTCATCTTATTAAATATCCTGTTGGATCTTATCTCAGAGGTCATTGATTAACTGGGTCCCATTAAAGCTGGAAGGAGCTAACGGCTCAAAAGGCACTTACTGGTGGCATGGTGGTAGTTGATGCAAACTTCGTTATTGTCATTTTACATCACATGGAAGGTGATGTGATAGATTTGGTAGTTGACAGAGACATGATAGATGCATAGTGGTAGTTGACAGACGGGAGAAATGATAGATGCACAGTGGTAGTTGAAAGAGATATGATAAACTGTAGTGGTAGTTGACAGAGACATGATAGATGGATAGTGGTAGTTGAAAGAGATATGATAAACTGTAGTGGTAGTTGACAGAGACATGATAGATGAAGAGTGGTAGTTGACAGAGACATGATAGATGCATGGGGTAGTTGACAGAGACATGATAGATGAAGAGTGGTAGTTGACAGAGACATGGTAGTTGACAGAGACATGATAGTGGTAGTTGACAGAGACATGATAGATGAAGAGTGGTAGTTGAAAGGGATATGATAAACTGTAGTGGTAGTTGACAGAGACATGATAGATGAAGAGTGGTAGTTGACAGAGACATGATAGATGAAGGTGGTAGTTGACAGAGGCATGGTAGTTGACAGAGACATGATAGTGGTAGTTGACAGAGACATGATAGATGCATAGTGGTAGTTGAAAGAGATATGATAAACTGTAGTGGTAGTTGACAGAGACATGATAGATGAAGAGTGGTAGTTGACAGAGACATGATAGATGCATGGGGTTGTTGACAGAGACATGATAGATGAAGAGTGGTAGTTGACAGAGACATGGTAGTTGACAGAGACATGATAGATGCATAGTGGTAGTTGACAGAGACATGATAGATGCATAGTGGTAGTTGACAGAGACATGATAGATGAAGAGTGGTAGTTGACAGAGACATGATAGATGCATGGGGTAGTTGACAGAGACATGATAGATGAAGAGTGGTAGTTGACAGAGACATGATAGATGCGTAGGGGTAGTTGACAGAGACATGATAGATGCATGGGGTAGTTGACAGAGACATGATAGATGAAGAGTGGTAGTTGACAGAGACATGATAGATGCATAGGGGTAGTTGACAGAGACATGATAGATGCATGGGGGTAGTTGACAGAGACATGATAGATGCATGGGGGTAGTTGACAGAGACATGATAGATGCATAGGGGTAGTTGACAGAGACATGATAGATGAAGAGTGGTAGTTGACAGAGACATGATAGATACATAGGGGTAGTTGACAGAGACATGATAGATGAAGAGTGGTAGTTGACAGAGACATGATAGATGCATAGGGGTAGTTGACAGAGACATGATAGTGGTAGTTGACAGAGACATGATAGATGAAGAGTGGTAGTTGACAGAGACATGATAGATGAAGAGTGGTAGTTGACAGAGACATGATAGATGCATGGGGGTAGTTGACAGAGACATGATAGATGAAGAGTGGTAGTTGACAGAGACATGATAGATGCATGGGGGTAGTTGACAGAGACATGATAGATGAAGAGTGGTAGTTGACAGAGACATGATAGATGCATAGGGGTAGTTGACAGAGCCATGATAGATGAAGAGTGGTAGTTGACAGAGACATGATAGATGGATAGAGAAGTGATTGACAAATAGATGATAGCAATGTGATACACCACAGGTAGTTGATAGACATTATAGATGCATGGAGATGTTGGTAATTGATAGAGACATGATAGATACATAGAGATGTGATGGATAGAGAAATGTATAGGATTAGCAGATTAAGATCGGGTCAGGATCCGACTCTTCACTGCTGCTGCTGCTCACATCAGTTGAAGAAACTTGAACCTGAACCAGGCCGGTTCCGACCATTCAGACTGGACCTCGGTTCCGACCACAGGTTTGGGGTGCAGGTCCAGTGGATTGAAGCTGCTTTTGTAAATCACTTCCCATGATTCAAGGCAGTAAAATGCACTGGCAGCACTGCTGACTATGCAATATAGCAGCAGAGAGGGAACATAAACTACGGGGATCAGTCGTTATTTTCACCCTGACTCCTTAGATGGCTTTTTAATTCAGTCCAGGCTGACGCCTATAAACACAAAGCATTACCGGGGAGATTTTTCCAGAAAAATGCTCATATTTCACCCCCCCAACCCTCCCACCCCCCCTTAATTCTGTTCGACTCGATGACCTGCAGATGTTTGCTCACCATTGGCTGCCTGACCGTCCACGTCTCCTTGTCCCTGTGATTTTTCAGAGCTGCCACAGTCGGAACACATCAGCGTCGCCGACGCCACCTGGCTGGCCCTAAACGTGGTGTCGGGCGGCGGCAGCGCCTCCAGCTCACAGCCCATTGGAGTCACCAAGATCGCCAAGTCGGTCATCGCGCCGCTGGCCGACCACAACATCTCCGTCTTCATGCTGTCCACCTATCAGACGGACTTCATCCTGGTGAGAAAAATGTTGCCCCTGATCTTTATGGAGAAAGAAACTCTCATCATCAGCGAAGGAAAACACACCAGTTATTTATAGACTTGGTGTGAATGTGATGCATTGAACTATTAGTAAAGCAAGTGACACATTATTTTCTTAACACTTAGACTTTATGTTACACAGTGGTTCAAAGACGGACTTGATATTCAGACAGGATGATTTAGCCTAAAAACGGTCTGTAATTGAAAAAAGGCCAAACCAACTCAGACCGAGCTAATCTAATCAGGATAGCTTGGTAGCGAGGACTAGCGTCCAGCCGGAGTGCAGAATAAATGACCCTCATCCAACATCCCCTGTTGTCAAACTGGCCTCTTCTGGTCCTCGTGGCCCACTCCCACTTTACCCACAAATCACAGCGGCGAGCTTCAGGCCCGCTAGCGTCGTCGCTAATGGAGCCAAAAATCCCCCAAAGCTACAGACTGACTTAAAGCAGACATTTTATAACCGGCAGGTATTACTGAAGCGGCCGCTTATGTTTTCCTCTTTTTTTATGGTTATGTCCAAATTTCAGCCGGCACCAAGAAAGCAATAATGTAGGATCATGTGTCCTCTCCACAGCCCCACTTCCTGTGTCTCAGGGAGGAATCCTCCCGTAGCCAAGCCCTTTCTGGCCACGGGGAGTTATTTTTTATTGCCTTGATTTGTTGGAGGAAAAACAACGTCTGTAAAGCAGCTCTGGCATGTTTATGAAAATGGAAGAAAAGGGGAAAAAAAATAAATAACAGCCCCGTCTCCATGTTGATAAATCTGTTATGTAAAGGGGATCAGCGGCTGAGCCGCTGGCTGGAATTCCAGGTATCCCTGTGGCTTGTTTGCTGTCTCCTTCTCACACTCCTCGCTGCTCTTGACATAGCATGGGGCTTCTTTGTTTTGTTTTTTTGTGCGTGTTTTTTGTCAAGATAAAAGAAAGGAGCCCGTGGCGGCTTCCACACCCTTCACCTCGTACCTTCCCTCCGCCTCGGTCTCAAGCTGTGTCGGATTGTCCCATCGCGTTACCCGATCTCGCGGCGCTGTTGAAGACGCGCGGCTTTTCGTTCCCCCGTTCGCATCTGTTGCGTTACGTAAAGGCAGCCAACTGACCCGAATGTGTATGTGCTCATTTAGACAGAGGCGTGCGTCCATCCTGAGCGAGCGACTTGGTGAGTGAGTGAGTCAGACGGCTCTGACGAACGCGTATTGTCAAATTCAGCCCTCGTTGTTGGAAGCTACAATTTGGCAACAGTTACTCATTAAAAGAAGAGCAGCGAACAAAAGCTTTTCTCTTCTCCACTTCTTGCTTTTTAAACATGGATTGGGGAAACGCTCCAGCCAGTGAAGTCGTTTACTGGAACCCTCTGCGATTTGGCATCACGTGACTTCTAACTTGGTTTTTCTCCTCTGCGCTCAGGTGCGGGAGCGAGACCTGCCGATGGTCATGCACACGTTGTCTTCCGAGTTCACTCTGCTCCGGGTGGTCAACGGAGAGACCGTCGCCGCTCACAACCTGGGAGTCACCAACGGATTCGTGAAGCCCAAACTGGGTACGACCGCGTCTCGAGTGTGACAGTGTGAGACGGCAAAACAGCCTGTGTGCCAGTGACATTCTGGCATTCAGCTGGTGTATTCCAGTCTGTTTCCCTCATGACACAAGATAATCAGTGCAGTTAATACCAAAGAAATCCTCGCCGAGCGAAGACTTTGTCCACATTCTCTTTGACTGACTCACTGAATCGCTGTGGGGTTTTTGTTGTGATTTTACTCTTTCTCTTGCAGCGCCCCGTCCCATCATCCACCCGCTATCTAGTCCCAGCAACATGTTCTGCGTGACCAGCCTGGACCCGGACACTCTGCCCTCTGTAGCCACGCTGCTCATGGACGTCATGTTTTACTCTGGAGGGTGAGAGGTGGCCGCTTTTAATTTGACGGGAGAGAGTTCAGAGAGAAAAAAGAAAACGCGCGAGCCGTCTGTAGTAGCAGGACTCTGTGTGAAAATGCTCGGACTTGCCTGCGGCGCTGGGTCAGAAGAGCAAGATTTTGACCAAATATCAGAAGGATGCACTTTACTCCCCAGGTGCAAGGAGTCTGGAGGCTCCAGCGAGGACTCCAGCCACATCCGCTTCTTCTCCTTCTCGCTGATCGAGGGCTACATCTCTCTGGTCATGGATGAACAGACAACTCAAAGGTCTGGCGGCGGCGAGCACCACACAACACAACACCACCATAATTACATGGCAGCGGCTGGCTGCGTAATCAGCCACACTTGCTCTTTCCGGGTGTTTTTCGCTCCTGCTGGAGGAACAAACGCATGATTGTTGTTGGAGGCAAAGATCACACTGTTGCCCAGAGCCGAGAATTTGGATTTTGGTGCTAAAGTTGCAGAGGGTTTTTACGGAAGGAGGAGTGTATGCACCAACAAACACAAGCATCTGCTTACATATTAGCATTGGGGAACCCTCAGGACCTTCTGTGCCCTCAGAGAAGGCCTAGAAATGTTCCTGGCCAAAAAAATAGAAGTATTAAATAAAACATTGTTATTATTTTAAAAATTCCATTTCCCCCACTACCCTGAGTGCAGGACGAAGCGGGTATTGAAAATGAGTGACAGTGAGCCTCGCTGTCTGGGTCCGTGTCTGCAGTTTTGGTGAAGTTAGCGTTGAGCAGGTTGCTTGTTGTGCAGAACATTCTCGATGTTGCAGCCCAGGCGTGGTGAAGCTGCGGCTGGCAGGCCACGAATGGCTCTGTAGATGGCTTCTGGCTCCCTTTAGCACCATAAGTGATAATTCTGCCGCGTGCAGATCAGTCTTTGTTCGCTGATAAAAGACAGGAGGTGTTTCCTAGAAGGAACTGGTGGCTCACTTTTTCCTGCGTCTGCGGATCTGTTACGACAGCTGCCAACCGCGCCGCCACTCAGTCGCCTGGTTTCGTAAGCTCGCAACGCAGCTGGACGGTGTGATTCTCCAGCATGGTCACCAGTCAGTCTGTGGAGCAGAGAGAGGCGGCCTCTGCTCCGGGAGACGGCCTGGTTGTGGTTTTAGTGAAGAGCGCTGACTCTGCGCCGCCTTGTGCTGCAGGTTCCCAAACAACGTGCTTTTCACCAGCGCCTCAGGAGAGCTGTGGAAGATGGTTCGCATTGGAGGACAGCCACTGGGATTCGGTGAGCTTTTGTTTTTGTTTGTCATCGTTATTGTTGTTGGGGTTTTTTTTTTTTTTTTTTAAAAACAATGATTCCTGGTGGAATTAGCGGACACCAGTCTGACACCTCTCTGATTTGTTTCCGCAGACGAGTGCGGCATCGTGGCTCAAATATCCGAACCCCTGGCCACAGCTGACATTCCGGCGTATTACATCAGCACCTTCAAGTTTGACCACGCGCTGGTGAGAGACTGAAGCTCCGTCAATTTGTTCCGCCGAAGGTCCCGTGTTGCAACTATTTTCAGCTGCGGCTGCGTGACTTGGAGGAGCAGCCTCACAAGATGAATGTGTTTCAGTTCCTTTGGAAGACTTGGCAAGAAGAAGAGGTTCTCAATGGGCGGGGTCGGCATCTGTGACTTTTGTGACATCACAAAGGGCCGAGTTCCAGATTTTTTTTTTTCTGAAATATGGTGGATGTAGTTTTGTCTGAATAATAAGCAAAAGTACTTTTGAATGAATCTAAATGTGTGTGGGGGTTTTTTTGTTTTGTTTGTGCCCAGGTTCCAGAGGAAAATATTCAAAGTGTCATCGGAGCGCTGCGGACCAAGAGCACGACTCAGTGACGGACAGCGAGGAGGAAAAAAAAAAACAGAATAAAATAAAAACAAACTCCAAGTCGCTTCGTTCAAACGTTTTATCATCGCCCGCAAAGTGCCAAGAGCTCGTCAGCGGACTGCCGCCAATCAGCTGTGAAAGGAAGGGAGGTGGTGGCGCTGGCAGCGGCAGGGGGCGTGGCCTGACAGAGACACTCCCACCCACCAACCCACCCTTCCTTCCCTGGCACTGGAGGCCCTGCACTGCCCCCGACTGGTAGTTGTCACTTTAGTTTACCAAACTTGAGTTCTCCTGTACTCTCTCTCTCTCTCTCTCTCTCTCTCTCTCTCTCTCTCTTACTCTCACTTTTTCTCTCTCTCTCTCTGAACCTCATGAGCACCATACTGTATTAGTTACAAAATCCCTTGACTGGGCGGATGACGAATGTACTCTTCAAAACAAGAGAAATATTCTATATAATATATATATATATATATACATATATCTATAATCTATATTACCAAGCTCTATGTTTTGTTTTTATTTCTCACAGATCATTTTTCAGTGCCAAGATGTTCGAATGCCTAAACCGATGCTTTTTGTCAAAATAACTACTCGAGTGTGCAATGTAAGGAGACAATTTCTTTTTAACCTTTCCTTTTCTTACTTTTAGCAGTGATGCTTCAAAGACGAAGTGGCCGAGCCGACGCACGTTGCTCAGGCACTCAGACTGTGAGCAACGTCACAATTAAACACTGAAATACTTCTTTTTAAATCTTTTTTTCTCCCTTTTTATTCTGTTAAAATTGTTCACCGAAACACGAGCTAGAATTTCGATTTGTGGATAACTTGACCAGAATAACAGTAGTAATGGCTAAATCATTTTTACCGCTGAAAAACTTATTTCGATGACTTAACACTTGCAGCTCAGTAAATCTTCTCTCAAGTGTTAAATCTAGGAGAAAAAAACATTTAGTTGCGAGCGCAGTTGCTGTGGAAATACCAAAAAGGTCCACAGCAGCTCGTTAGTCAACAGTTTGAAGCATTAGCTGTAAATTTAGCACTGAGCTAACACCGCTAGCACTTCCAGAGTTGATGAAATCACAAAACAAGACTGAAGCTCAATCAGAGGTTATTAATGCTGCAAACAAAGACGTGTTTTGGTCAGTCTACTTATGGCGCCCCCTAGCAGCCAGAATGGTCTCCAGGCTCAGCCCCTTTGAACGATGAACGAACGAACGAACGAACGAGCGAAGGAAAATGTTTCTCCAGTTGTGTGATGTTGCTCACAGAGTGAACCTGCAGCCACACTGAAGCGCGACTGAGCCACTTTGTCAGCGACGCTAGCGACAGTTTACTCTGGCAGCCGACGCTTCCCTCTCGTGTCCAGTTAGCTCCTCAAGTCCCCTTCTGCAACTGGTCTGCACTTCAAGGCAGTGCACCCGCCCGCCCCACTCCACCCCCACAAACCTGCTGTACTGATGTGAAAAGATTTTTGTTGTTGTTGTTCTTGGCGGGGTGGGGGAATGTTTACCTTTACCTTTTCCTTTCGGTCTTAAAGCATTTGATAATTATGTTTTTCTGTCCCTTTCCTTTTCTCACCTTTTTTTTCCTGATCACATGTGGTTGGTAGAAGAAAAAATGAAAAACAAACAAACTTGTGTTTATCAGTGTTACAACATGAAGGTGACATTTTGTCAGATTCCATTTCAAATGAAGGCTTTTTTTTGTTTTCATTTAGAGCTTCGTGTGTGGAAAAAGAATAAATTAACAAAATAAATGAGCTGGCTTTTCTTTTCAAACTCACCAGGCCTGTTTTCCGAGAAATAGTGGCCATTAAAAGCAATGAGAGACTGAGCGCCAGTGACCAGACCAGCTGTGGAACAGAGCAGGTCTATCAACAGGGCGAAAGACCCAATTCAATGTTTATGATGAATCCACCGTATTTTTGAACCCCTTTTTGACCCCCTTGTCATACTCCAAAACTCACCAAATTTGGCAAGTGAAAAATGTCCTCAAATGAAGAGAAATGCTAAAATTTGCCTCACCCAAAAACACTTAAATGGTCCTAGAGTCCACAAGGAAGGTCGTAGAGAGTTTTGTCTCATCAAAACTGACAATTCACACATGACAACCTACACTGAAAACAACACGTTAGCATTGCTTTATCGTTTGGCAGACCTATCCTACTTTGAAAAAAAAAAAAAAAAAAAAACAGACCAAGAAGTGAGTAGGGCTTGGAAACGATAGTCCCTAAAGAGATTAGCTTGGATGCTATTGTAGCGGTAGTTTTTAATGCCGTTGTTGTGGATGATTGAGACTGGCTGCCTTTTCAAATCTGAAGTACAGAAAAGGCTGCTTTAAATGGCCGTGATGGCTTTACATGTAGTTATTTAGAATGAGGATGTGATCTATGTCTATGTCAGCACAGCTAGATTAAATACACACACATGCACACATCCACTGTTGAACCCAGGCTCTCCTGTCTGCACCCACTGGGACCTCCAGCAGATGGACGATGGCAGGTAGATGAGCTTTCTGGATTATTTGAACTGAGTAAACAAAGCAGAGAACCGTTCCGTCTCTCTCTCTCTCACACACACACACACACACACACACTGGTGCTCCATCTGCAGGGACCCCCTCCCTCTGCTGAACAGGGTTAAACGATCATCTTCACTCTTACATAACCTTCAGTATCGAGTTTCACTGACTCCTCAGGATGTTTCTTTAATTGTATCACTGCAGCAAACAAAGTTTCCTTCCTGGTAGAATCATATACATTTATAGAAGTCCAAACTTTATTTCAGTTGATATCATGATAATGGCTTCTACTGAAAACTACTGAAACTTTTAGTGAGTTTTATAGTCCATGACTTCATGAAAAAAGAAGTCATTTCTGAGGTAGCTAAGTAAGAGGGCATCGAGATCAGCTGTTTCACAATATTTCCATTCCAGTACTGATGAAACAAGGTGTATTTTTGATAGAACACACTTCCAAGGCACACTTTGCTTGTTTCTTGTTGTTCTTATCCAGACTGTAAGTTCAGTGATTCCGCTGCTTTGCAAAGTTTAATGTATGTGAAGATGTAGCCTCAGTGTGCTAGTTGTGGCTGAGGACACTTTGACTTTAAACGTTTGAAAGCAAAGGAACAAGAGAGCCAAAACAGTCAGTCAGTCAGTCAGTCAGTCAGTCAGTGCTGCATCTCAACAGCAGCCGACCATAAATCTAAACACAAGTTTCTCTGCTGCTATTGGTTTCATAACAATTTAGCCAGCCTTCAAACTGTGTCAGTTTCCCCTGAAATACAGAGCCAAGCTGAAGCCAGATGATGGATCGTCCGCCAGAATTCACTGAAGAGCTTCTGTCCTGACCTTCACACTCAGTTTCGTCAGAGCACTGAACACAAACATAGAGCCGCTGTCATTGATATTGTTTTTTTCACTATAAACAAAGTGAAGAGAAGATGATTGTTTCTCAACACAAGTTAAGAAGAAGTCCAGGCTGTTTTTTACCCTGGTTTTTAAACGACTGGCTTTCAGCGTATGTACAATGCATGAGTGTCACTCCAACAAGTACAACTGAAGTGTGTTGTATTACTGTTGTTAATGTTTTTTATATGATCAAACTGAAGTAATCTGCCTGCAAGCTGTGTAGGTCTAAAATACAAAAAAAGCACAATTAAATCAACAATAGCGATCAATTAAAAGTGGAATTAAATGCATAAATAGACTCAAGTATATATTAAAATCTGTACAATTATTAAAAGGGATACTAAACTATTCATTTATTTATTTATTGAAAATGCTGTGTATTTTCTTTCAATATGTATTTGATTATTTAATGGTTCTTTCACCTGCAGTACAATGAGGAGTTGGAAACAACAAAACATACAAAAAACACTGGATCTTGAGTGTGACTGTGTATGATTTCTCAGATAACATCAGGTTTTGTTATTTGCTTTTAGAATGAAATTATCCCGTCATCTTTTCCACTCCTCATAAGCTTGAGAAAACACTGAAAGAAAAATTGAGGAACAAACAGCGGTTTCTACTTATTGGCGAGTTTGACTGACGGGCGTCCAATCACAGTGAGACACGGACTGGTAAGGTCGGGGCAACTCTAGCTGTGTAAGGAGTGGCTGCTTCCTGCAGGATCCTGGGTGAACTCTGAGTCCATCTGGATGGCAGATGCACTCTGGCGGACCTGCAGAACTTCCACCCGGCAGAATGTTCCAGATTCATCTTCACCTTAACTGAGGTCAAAAACACTGCCCCCATCCATCCTGCTGTGATGTCTGAGTACTACTACCGTACTAGACACCACAGTTTGACACCTGGACATATAGAAGAGAGCTGCAGCGATGGACCGTGACTCCAGGGAAGAAAAAGGAAGGTGGGGCGGGAAAGTGTGGGCAGAACACCGAGACAGTCACTGATGACAGGTCTTTCCAACCGTCCAAATCTTCAATGGTCCAAAATGCAGAGACATAGTTGCCTACATCCTCATCTTGTCCCACAAACCCCCTGCACTTATTTTCTTGGCAAAAAATAAAAACATAAAGAAAAATATGAGTGAAAGTCTCTTTAAATTGTCCTTGTTGCAGGAGTCAGTGTGTGTGGTGGGGAGGACAGGAGGGCCGTCGCCCCCTGCAGGCAGCAGCTGGCTCTGAGCTCGGCCCCGGCCAGCTCCGGGGTCAGCAGCACGCTGTCCATCCCTTCATCCAGCCACTCGTCACATTAGGGACTTTGCGAGCGCAACCATGTGGTCAACACCGCAGGCCACATCCACCACCTGACCTGGAACGGTCACCTGACAGAAAAGAGGATAAGTTAAAAATTTGTCTCAAAAATAGGCATAATGTTATTTCCTAGATCTGCTTTTGGACCAAAATAGACACAAAAACAACACAACAAAAAAAAAAAAAAACATTTTTTTAGGACTTTCTAGATCTGGACTGATGAGACCAGGACATCAAAGCACATCAGCACATTGTAGTTAAACCTTTTGTTTGTTTGAGTAAAGTCGAGAGTTCCGTGTTGTCTTACTCTCCACGGGAAGAACTGGTCGTCTCTCTTGCCGATGCCCAAACAGCCTCTCACATTCTTCCCCCAGACGAAGAGCTCGCCGCGATCTGCAAAAGCAATCATCAAACGTGAACCTGCTGCGAGCGCCGCAGCCTGCAGGGCCTCGGCGTAGGGCAGCTGCAGCTCGGATCGAGTTCGACTGGGAAGAGGCAGCTCCTCGGAACTCCTCACTATCCCACCATTTACTTCAGCGAGAGGATTCACACAAAGACGCCTGTTGGTTCTCACCTGTCACCGCGGCGAAATGGTTCAGGCCACACCTGATCCTGCGCACGCACACTGACGGGCTGAAGTCGGAGCGTCCGAACAGCGTTGAAGGAATCCTCTCCGGCGTCGACGACTCAGACAGCTTTGGCCCTTTTCCCAGGATGCCATAGCCCCAAACAAACACCTCACCCTGGTCTGAAACAGACAACACAAACAATAGATCGTTGCCTAAATTCATCATAGACCTCAACGTACAAACTACCAACTAGATTACAAGAGCGGTCAGTAAAAAGTTGTGCGTTTTTTATTTTATTAATCATTTCCTTCTCTGGTCATTTGATCATTACCCAGTTTTAAAGTCAGGGTCTGATATTGGATATAACATTGAGAATCACTCTTTGCCTTCAGTGACATGTTGCCTTTCAAGTTTTCACTTAAACGATGCTCCTCTGATTAAACACAGAGGCCTGTCCCATGGAGGGACATGCAGCACAGATCAGTGGCTTATGTCGCCCCCCTGTGGCTGTTAGTGGTACTTCTATTACAGATTTCTTCTGCCTTTTCATTCACCAGCTCATGTGTGAAGTGTGTATGTGGCCACTGACCGTTGAGGATGGCCACCTGAGTGCCTCCACACGCTGCCTGAACCACCTTCCCACAACCTTCCAGTGGGAGCCGTCGAGGGGAGTTGATCTGCAGAGACGAACAGGAGGCTGATGATCATCTAAAACCATGGCAGTGGTGTTCCTTTTCTTCTTCTTGTTGTTGTTGTTGTTGGAGGACCCGAAACACGCCTGCATTCTTCCTCACCTGCGTGGCCTCGGTGACGGACGCCAGCTGCAGGTATTCAGAGTTGCCCCAGCCGTACAGCTGTCCGTCTGCAGACACGGCCAGGCTGCAGTCTCCATACGTGCTGATCTGCTTCACCTGCACCCCAGCCAGCTCGCCGCCCACGACTGTCGGAGCGGAGCTCACGTTGTGATGTCCAAGACCTGAAAAGAAAGAGAGAAGCGAAAAGCAAAGAGCTTAATTTCAGGGGAGACTACGAGACAGTTCAACAAACACTAGAGTTCACTGACCCGTCTGTCCGTCTGCTCCCCAGCCACACGCAAACACCTTCCCCGCCTCCGTGAGGAAGAGGCTGTGGTCCTGTCCACACGCCACCTGAAACACACCATGTCAGGGTCCTTTCATCAACACTGGATGCACTCACTGAAAAGCCAGCAGTGCAAAGGAGTTCAATGTAGATTTGCTGGGCTACACACTGTAAAAGAGGCCAGGGTGTAGGCTGCAGGCTGAACTCACCTGCACAACTCTGGAGCCAAAGTCATTCAGCTTGTGAATGATGTGGTTCCCGCTGATAAATAAGGCAGGAAAAGATAAATAAATAGCAATTCAAGTTTAGAAGTTCAGTAGACACAAGAAGGAATTAGGTTAATTCTCTGAAGAGCAACTATTTTCTTTTTTTGAAGTCTAATAAAATCAATTTCATGATCTATAAACTAAACCATAATATTTACTCTCTTCACACACCTGTAGACTTCATCCTCAACGATGCGCCTCCCACACTGACCGTACGCATTGTTGCCAAAACTAAAAACTGTCAGAGGAAGAACAGAAATGAGACGATCACTGTGCAACCTTTGCAAATCCAACAGTGGCTGACACCTCACTAAAGATGCACGCTGATGCTTTTTAGTGGCTGTGAGATGATTTTTCTGCAGGGGCCGTTTAATGGAGCTACAGCAAAAACCTTGCAGCTGAACGGCTGAATACAGGCGTGGCTTTATGTCACATAGGTATGTGTGTGTGTGTGTGTGTGCGGCCACCAACCTCCCTCCTGGTCGGTGAGCACCAGAGAGTGAGCGCGGCCGCAGGCGAGCCCGACCACCCGGGTCTGCTGAGGCTGGGCAAGGGGCAGCGCCACCGGGGACGGTTCCAGCACGTAGTCGTAGCTCCGCACTGCCGGCACAAGGTTTACAAGCTGAGCGACAGCGGAACCTCCTGCTTCCATGAGCGTTTACGAGTTTGTCCCCTTACAGCGGCTTTCCTGCGTGCGCTGGAATCCCAGCTGGGAGTCTTTGTTGAGGCCCATGCCCCACACCTTGGTCACGTCATTGGTTGCCGAGGCGATGATCGTGAAGCCGTAACCGCAGGCCGCAGAGGAGATCTGAGGAAAACACACAGAGCAGAAGCCACTCGTGATCTCCTGTGCAATTTTTTAACCTACAATTAAAGGAATATCAAATGTGACATCTGTGTGTGTGTGTGTGTGTGTGTGTGTTGTATTACTCATTCACCTGCTCTGCCGTCTCCAGCCGGTAGGGAGTCAGCTGGTATTTGCGGGGCTTCTTCCTGCCGCTGTCAGGTACCACGAAACTGGGGATCCCCAGAGCTCCAGTGAAGCTGAAGCCCCACACAAAGACTTTGTGGTTGGGCCTTTTGTGCTGACCCACATATTGGAAGACAGGATCGGCGGTGCCGTTGCTGCTGCCGCTGCCTTCTGGGGGTCTGGAGGTTTTACTGAGAGTCGCATACCTGCACATCCGCAGCCATGTGAAGCCCGTGTGTCGAGCACACAGTCGCACCCACGAGAGAGCCATCCTGCCAGTGGAGAGGAGACATGAACAGCAGAACATTTTGTCAGTCATGTGACCTCACTTTTAACAAAACTGGAAAAGTGGGACTGGCCTCTCTGTTGTGGATTACTTACTTTGTCGACTATTTTGCCAGTGGAATTGTAATATGCTCTATTGGTATTGTTGTTGATATGTTATTGTTAATCTGTCAGTACGAATCAAACCTACACACTTCACAAACTAACACCATTACTGTTTGCAATGTATCTAATTTAACTGCTTCCGTGACATTTCAAGAGAAATGTTTACTTGCGGGACTAAGGGATTATCCAGAAGTTCATTTGAATGAATGGATGAAAGTTTATAACAAAAAATAAAAACAAATAAGATTACTCATCAATCATCTCAGTCCTTTAATCTAAAATGCAGGCAGATTAAGGCTGGAAATGAACGCGTTTTTATTACTAATTAAAAGAAATGTTTGGTATCCAACTATGCCGAATACAAGATCAACATCCAGTACAGCGACAGCGTTGACTCAACTCACTGCACTGAAATCCCCCTTTTCACGGAATCACCTTTAAATTTCAGTCGTCAATAAAATGAGAGGAGTTTCGCTTGCTTCATTTTCCAACGATATTTCCACCTCGCAGAGACAGCGGATAAACTCACGTTCACTTCCGGGGTTTCAAGAAACGTTTGGCATCTGAGAAACTAAAAAGAAAAGTAGAGAGAAAAATGTGAAGCTACTGAAATTAATAACATGTTTTATCACTGACAATGTCACCGCCGCACGTTTATTTACAGAACCAGCGGAAATGACAGAGCTCTTCTTCGGTTAATTTTTTTTTTTAGACCGACAGCAGCCCGCCATCTGCTGGTTAACTCGGGGAGTGCGTTAATGCTGCAGGGTCTACCACCCCCTGACCTTAGTAGCAGGGGCAAATAAAAATACTAGTAAAATTATTTTAAGTCTGTAATATTTCATATTATTCACTTAATGCTTCATGCAGGATAAAAGTGACTCAAGAAGATCTAGATGATTATATTTCTGTTTGAAAAAAAACATCTGTAACTGTGTCAAACTGTTCATAAGAAAATCAGTTAAATACACACACACACACACACACACACACACACACACAGAACACAGCAAAACTCCCGAAGGTATGGCCTGAGCAGCAAAGAGAGCTACCAAAATTCGAGCTGAACTCAACTTCAGCATGATCACCCATCCCGTCCAAAAGCAGGTATCTGCAGGGAAGACCATAATCCCTTAAGAGGATCATGTCTGAGAACCAGGGGGAAGGGATAAAGGATCTACTGAACTGTCTATGGCAGGCTGCACATGTCATTTCTGTCATCTTGACAAACCGAGCATGTGTCCATTAGATACAAGCTGACCTCCGGACTTTTTAGGCCTTCCGTGGTGTGCAAACAGGGATGGAGGAGAGGATCAAGATCATATTTGGTTGTTGCCCGCATGCATCCTAAATGTGAGGACCAGTCAAAGGACTAAAGGTAGGAGACAAATTGTGACAAAAGAAAGTCAGAAAAAGGACGTCATGTGTGTTAATAATGACTGGTGTGAGCTTGTGTTGGTTGATATTTGGAACTTAGGTCATTACTGCAGCAAGCTGGTTAGCTTTGACAGATATTAGGAACTAGTAGAAATAATCCATTAATGTTAGTTAGCAGATTTGCTGTAACTACACTTGGTGACTCGTAGCGAGTGGAGGTGAAGGTTTGTTTGTTTTCATGAAAGGTTAGTGCTCAGCGGTTTACTGTTCTGCATATTTAGATAGCAGTGGAGGCTGCATGTTCTTTTGTATCTTTGCTTATCGATAGAAATCGTAATAATAATAGTAATATTAGGTAGTGGGATGAAGCTGATTTCAAATATCTTATAAAAACTTTGCATATCTTGCCATATCATATCCATTGATTTTCAAAGGAATTTATAGTCACTCAGGGACTTGACACGGAAATGCTTTCATCTTGCAGGTGGACATGGCAGTGCTGGAGGTGTTCTGCAGCCTGATTGGCTGGTCCAGTCTCTATCTGCTGTTCTGCTGGACCTTCCCGCAGCAGGACGCTGAGTGGAGGTGTCGGCTGGTCACTTTGTCCCACGGGGTCGTCATAGTTCCGCTGACGGCATATGTGGTCTTCATAGATGGACCCTGGCCTCTGACACACGCAGGTCAGCAGCGTAAAACTATGTACCTATGCAAATTACAAAGTAATGGCATGTATACTTGACAGGTTAACATTAATAGGTTATTTTAACAACATTCAGAATGAAATCTTGATTGCACATATTTGAAAACAAAACACAGAAATGAAAAGCAAAATGAACCATGTCTTCAGTATCTCCATATGTCATTTTGACGTTGGGTAAGGTTGATTGTTACTAAACACCAAAACAGGTCGTATTTTTTAATTTCATATTATGCAAATTTAATTTTGACCAAAGTGTCTGTTTTAGTTATATGCTAAACCACGATATGGGAACTACAATAGTTTGAAAATTTCTGTTAAAAAAGACAGACATAGATTGCAATGGTCATGTGACCTAGAGGTTAAATACATTTATGTCATTTTACCTTGCCATAAAAAAAATTAAAATCAAGGGGCACAGCCCCCATGCCCAAGGAAATTGTGTTAATACACACAACCGTCATGCAGTCTCTCAGTCGTTCCTCCACTGCTTCCTCCCATCCATCCATTCATCCTTCCATCCATCTGTCCATCCATCCTTCCATCCATTCATCCTTCCATCCATCCATCCATTCATCCTTCCATCCATCTGTCCATCCATCCATCCATCCATCCATCCATCCTTCCATCCATCCATCCATTCATCCTTCCATCCATCCGTCCATCCATCCATCCATCCATCCATCCATCCATCCATCCATCCTTCCATCCATCCATCCTTCCATCCATCCATCCATCCATTTATCCTTCCATCCATCCATTCATCCTTCCATCCATCCATCCATACATCCATCCATACATCCATCCATCCATCCATCCATTCCATCCATTTATCCTTCCATCCATCCATCCATCCATCCATACATCCATCCATACATCCATCCATTCATCCTTCCATCCATCCGTCCGTCAATCCATCCATCCATACATACATACATCCTTCCATCCGTCCATCCATCCATTCATCATTCTATCCTTCCGTCCATCCTTCCATCCATCCAGGCTCAGAGAACACGGAGCTGCAGATCCTCTCCCTGGCCGTGTGCCTCGGCTACTTCCTCTTCGACATCAGCTGGTGCGTGTGCCACCACAGCGAGGGTCCCGTCATGCTGGCGCACCACGCGGCGAGCATCGCGGGCATCCTGCTGGCGCTGCTGATGGGCGTGTCGGCCTGCGAGACGTGCGGCGTCATCTTCGGCAGCGAGATCACCAACCCGCTGCTGCAGAGCCGCTGGTTCCTGCGCCGGCTGGGCCTGTACGACTCCCTGCTGGGCGACGCCGTCGACCTGGCCTTCATCTCCCTGTTCGCCACGGTGCGCGTGGGCGTGGGCACGGTGATGTTCTACTGCGAGCTCACGTCCCCGGCGGCGCCGCTGGTCATGAAGCTGGGCGGCGTGGCCATGTACGCCATCGCCTGGGTGTTCATGGTGGACATCGCGAGGTTCGGCTACAGGAAAAGTCGGGCCAAGTACAAGAAGTGGAAGGAGAGGCGCCAGCTGAAGGGAGCGGATGCGGGAAAACCTCTGGAGAAGACTGACTGAAAGCGGATCCAGAACACACGTGGCGCAAAACTGTGGTGCAGATGGCATTTTGTACTGTCACAGGCGGTGTGGCACATCTGTCTGGACCAGCTCATGTCTGCACTGTTTTCAGCCACTCTCAGGCCTTGTCCACACGGTTGTTGTTATTATTTATTTATTTTTTTTACAAACAAAGCTTTTTGTATGCGATTTGCCCTTTCAACAGAAAAATATAATTGCCTGAAAAGCCAGACGTCAATGTTTTTCCATTAATTATCATTAGAAAAAACCTTTGACTTTGCAGTTTACATGCAATTTTCAAATTTTTTTATTTCAGAATAAAAAATCCTTTTAAAAAGAAGGAATAAAAAAGTAGTTAGGAAATAAATTAATGAATGAATAAAATAAATTTGTATGACACTGATGAATGTTACAGGGATATTTTACTCAGTTTTGTTTTTTAAATGGTTTGTGTTAAAACGTTACATGGTCACAATGTGTACAAACATAAAACGCAATAAAAGTACATATGCAGTCATAACTGTACATCAGTTTCTTTTACATTAAAAACATTTTTAGAGCTTTTTCTTCAGTTTGTTCATTTTTCCTTTTTAATTTTGTGTGATACATAATGAGTGGAGTTTTTGCAGTCACGAGGCTGGTGGTGAGTCGTGTTGTTGAAACTTGCTTGCTGTGGCTACGTCCGCCTGATCACGGAGGGAAATAAATGGTTTTTGGAACAGATAACAGAATCATAAGACAGGAGAAACTCCCGCAGTGAGTCGGCCTGAGAAGAATCTGCAGTTTCTCGCTGTTCTGCTTGAAGTGTCAGCTGACACAACATGCGCTTCCAATTAAGACTGGATACGCGGTGAAACTAAAAGGCATGCCAACAAAATTCATGTGAGAACAGCTGATTTTCCTTTCCAACCTGGCATGAGAGGGGTTTTCATTATGCTACATTCAAATGCTGTAGGAAAATTCACATCAGTCGCTGAGCTGTTGTAATTTTTCTTTTTTTTGCGATGACTATTAAAGCCAACATAGAATAAATTGTTCAGTTTACCATGTTTCTTCTGTGTTGCCTTTGTACACGTAAATACGTTTTCATTATTACATCAGTGAACTCTGAGTTTACTAAATACTATGTCAAGCCCATTTTTTCTGAAAAGAGGCCAAAGAGGTACAAGCTGAGTTTCACTCTGTCTGTGACTGTTGCAGAATTTACATGTTAAGTTAAAATGCTGCCGCAGGTCCCTTAACCAGACTTTTGGGAGGCTTTCTGACATCCAACAAAACCATCCAACTGGTCCGAGAGTCACTCCAGACCACGTCAAGTCTCCTTTGTGTATGTTGTAGTTCTTGCATTTCATATTTCCAGTGTTAAGATCAATTCATGTGCTTGTTTCCGAGCCCGTTGTGACTCCACGGCATCTTCCCACTGATTTTTAATGTTTTCTTCCTGAAAAAGTTTTCCAAAGGTTCACACTGTCACGACCATTTGCTCGGTATGGGACGCAATCCTCTTCTTCTGCGTCATCAGTCTGGCCAAGCAGCAAGTCCTTCATCACTCAATCCTGAATACAGAAGCATCGCGGAGGCAAATGACAGTCAGTCGACTGTTTGTTCTGAGACGCTGAACGAACCGTTGCTGTCGCTCACGTCCGCTGCCACCGCTGCTGGGTCCCCTTGCTCCCGTCGCAGCTCGTTGTACTTCAGCTCCACCTCCTGGAAGCAGATTGCAACAACAATGAAGGATTTTGTACACAACCTCGTGTTGCAACATCATGGCTGTGTCTGAAATTGCCCCCTACTCACTAGTATATAGAACACGATAAAGGGGATACGCCATGTTGGAGTGGTGTCTGAATCCTGAGTGAACATAGGCATTTACTATATAGTGATGTATCACTAATATAACACTAAAAGTAATGTACAACCAATGGTTACAAACCTGGCAACATATCCCATCATACATATTTATACATGTATATATATATACCCACATAATAATTCCAATTCCAATTCACCTTTAAGTGCTGCAGGTCTGCCTGCAGGAGGCGCAGGTGCGTCATGAGCTGCCTGCTGAGATCAGGGCCGCCGACGCTGCCACAGTCGCCCCCTGCCTGTGAGGAGGAGGAGAGCAATTTCCTCATGTCGATGCCCACGTCTCCTCCGACTCCGCCATCGTCATCAGTGCTGCTCTCCTCCAAACCGGCACCAACAAAATCCAGAAGCACGAACCCGCCTGGAGACACACGATGAAAGAGACACAACCTTGAGAAGGAAAAGCCTCATCAATCTCGTACATTTACATCACTGCTGCTCAGTCAAAACTATTTGCGAGAAATGGGGTTGCAAGAAGTAAACCAGCTCAGTGGTCTAGTGGTAGAGCGTCCACCCTGAGACTGGTAGGTTGTGGGTTCGATCCCCGGCCGAGTCATACCAAAGACTGTAAAAATGGTAGCCATTGCCTCCCTGCTTGGCACTCAGTATTCGGGGTTGGAATTGGGGGGTTCGATCACCCAATAATTCCCGGGCACGGCACTGCTGCTGCCCACCGCTCTCCCTCAGGGGATGATGGGTCAAATGCGGAGGACTAATTTCGCATCCTTCAGGATGTGACGATCACTGGGACTTTTAAACAGGTTAGCTTTCCTTCTCACCACCACGCCTTTAAAGTATGTTCAACTTCAATGAATTTACATATTGGTGTGTGTCTGACATCTAACGGTAAAAAGCTGTTATTTCCTCAAGTGATCTTCCTGTTGGCCGCCTCACCGTTTCGCTCGGTTGTGTCAGACGCCTCCGTCTGTCCTACTTGCAGTTGGGTGTTTTCCCTCTGCGAATCAGCCAACAGACAGGAGGCAGAGGGCTCCTCAGCGCCGCCCTGCTGGCCCTCGGAGGCCCCGCTGAGTCTGCTATCATCCGCCTCCTCGTGCACCTCTCTGCTCAGCATGTGGTTGAATATAACCTGTTTCAGTGTCGCCACTGGGTCAGAGAAGAAAACATCACTTTTTTAGAGACTCGTTTTGCATTTCCAAGCTGCATTCTGACCTGCTAGAATGAAACATACACGTTCTGAGAGCCTCTTCGCTTTTAGAGGGAGGGGCGGCGAATGAGGCGCTGAGCTCCTGGTTGTCGCCGGTCAGACCCGACCCGTCGTGCAGGAAAGACGGCCCGTCGGCCAGCTGCCCGTCCAGAAATGCCTCCAGCTCGGCTTCGTCCACCTCCTCATTGTCCTCCTGCTCCTCCTGCTCCTCCTGACTGTCCACGGCGGCCGGCCCCTCCTCCTCCTGACTGTCCACGGCGGCAGGCCCCTCCTCCTCCTGACTGTCCACGGCGGTCGGCAACTCCTCCTCCTGACTGTCCACGGCGGCCGGCAACTCCTCCTCCTCATCTTCTGACTTCATGGAGTCAAACGGGTTCGAGCTCGGCGATGCCTGAATGTCTGGAGACGGGGCGGTGTCTTTATCTGTGTGGACAGAAAAGACTGCATTGTCTTCCTCCATTCCTCCTTCTCCAAGCGTCACTGTCTGAGTAATAAGCGAAGGTCTGACGATCTACCTGGAGAACTGGTGCTTTCAGCCAGTGCAGGATCCTTGCTGGTGTTGGGCATCTCATCCTTGATGATCTCGATAGCGTCCCGTTCAGGACTGGAGACAGACTCATTTTAGGTAAAGAAAAACACACCAACAAACACAGTCTGTGAGCGTTGAGGTGGTGAACTTACTCTGGCTGCACCTGCGGTGCGTCGCTGCCGTGAGGTTTGGCCTTCATGGCTTCAGCACACTGCGAGATGAGACACTGCCACCTGGTGGGACAGAGGCGTCGAAGCTCAATGAGGCCGAGCAAACGGGTGAGGACACAGCGTGTGTTTGATTTTTGTGCGCTGCGGACTTACTTTCTCTGATCGGACACCTTCTGCGCCATCAGCTCGTAGATCTGAGCACCGTTCTCTGACATGGACAGCACAAAGAAGGACTTGTTGTCTGGAGATGATAGAAAAGAACTTTTGGGAACTTTCACCTCACTCATCTGAGGGGAAAATTTCATTGCATGGGCCGTAGACTCATCAGATAAAGACTTAGACTGAGGTGAGTGTTGTTCGTACTGGTGGCCACTGGACGAACCAGGACAGTGTTGAGCTTGATGACGGGGCTGAAAATGTTCTTGGTGTCGGCCGCTGCCGTCGGGTTCTTGCCGTGAAACTTGAGGACCAGACGCTCGTCCTGCTTCTGCAGCAGGACCAGGATGTCCTCCAGGAGGAGAGTGTAGAGCTCTGAAAGGTTGACACTAGTATAAAAGAACTGTGTGTGTGTGTGTGTGTGTGTGTGTGTCTGTGTGTGTGTTTATGTGTATAATGTACAGTCTGTTGGTCTGTACACATGTCAAGGCATGAACACTATGCTGTTGTGTGTTGTGTTGTTGTGTGCGTTCACCAATCCTCTTGTCCTTATTGATTTTCCACAACAGAGGCCCTTCGTGCACCATCCTCCTCTTGGTCAGGTCCAGGTTCTACAGCAAAAGCAGCAGACAGCTTGACTCAACAAGACCTTTCATGACTAGAAACCTATGCTGTCAAAATACGATGTGCATATATTTTCACACACACACACAGCACTAAACAATAACAATATATTCAAGCCACATCTTTTGTCACTAAGCCAGCGCACTGTGAGCCCTCAGCAACATGAGAACATGAGGAGGGACTGAGATGATAATTTGGTTCTTCCTGGGTGTGATGCAGCAGGTGTTTCTTGCCTTCAGCTCCAGGATCATGGGGTGGTCGCCCTGCTTGAGTGATGAGATGTCCAGCCGTCTCTGATACTCTTGCAGTCTCTTTTGGGGCAGAAAACACACAACTCATTGAAATGTTGTTCTGCTGAAAAGAGAAAACTGCCCCCGACTGCAAACTCAACCTGTTTGTTTTCAGCTTCTTTCACTGCCTGGTTGACGTGGTTCAGGATTTTCTTGCAACACTCTTCGGCTCTTTTCACCTTTTCTCTTTCCTCTTCGTCTTCTGTGTGAAAAATTCAACGAAACAGCAAAAAGGAGATTCAAGCACACATGAAACTCATTTTCACAGCTGTTCGGTTCAAAGATATGACTTGCTTCCAGGATGCTGCATTCTCTGAATTTTTGCCTTGGCCTTCGACTGACTGGCTGAGCAACTGTTACCTGTGTACTTGGCCATGTTTTCCAAAAGCAGTGGGTACTTCGTGAATCTCTGCACCTCCATAGGAATAATATCTTTAAGCTGGAGTCGACGACACAGACGATCCCTTTCCGCCTCCTAAAAAAGATGAAAAACACAAAAACAAACAATAGATAAGAGACAGATGTTTAAATCAGCACAAGCCAGACACATTCCTGAACAGATGGAGAAACTGAAAGTGAAGTTCGGAAGAAAGAAGTAAGAAAGAAAGAAGCAAAGAAAGAAAGTAAGAAATAACAAAAGAAAGAAAGAAAGAAAGAAAGGAAGAAAGAAAGAAAGAAAGAAAAAAAAGAAAAAAGAAGACACAATATTGCTGCTTCCAGAACTCCACCTGCATAAACAAACAGAACTTCTGGTCTTTCTTCCTCCTCTTCTTGATGAGCTCCAATGTTGACGGCTGGTTACTGCAGAAGGTTCCCAGCGCTGTCTTTATCTTTTCCTCTTCCTCTCCGCTGAACTGCAATAATCACACAAATGCATGCAAATTCTTTGAAGGTCCCATAACATTTGTAAACAACTGAGCGCTGAACACTGTGGCAGCCTGTGGCTCCGTGCACCAGCGTGGGATTTATTACAAATTAAAGCAAACCAGTGGATGAAAAACTACATTTTGATTAAAAACAAAAGGAAAGCGTGAGTGTTGCGGTGCAATTCTACAGAAAAGCAGTATTTCCAATGCTTACATATTATTGAGGTCTTACCCAAGCCAGGAGGTCATCTGCTATCTGCCCAATCACAGACGTCTCGCTCCTCTTCCTGATGGCCGTCATCTGCTCTGTCATAGAAACTGTTGGAAGTTCCCAGTTGACAGTCACTCAGTCTGTAGTCACTTATGTCCAATCTAGCAGACAGAAGAGGGTCATGTTTACCGTGCAGCTGAATGATTTCCTCCAGGTTGACGAAGATGTGCTTGATGTCCTCTGGTGGGAGGATCCCATCGCGGTTCATCCGCTGGTAGAAAACAGCGTCCAACACCTTCAGCTTCCGCAGGTGGGAACGCTCAGTGTAGAAAAGCTCTGACATACAAACACACACACACGTACGTCAGTTAAGAGGCAGAGCGCACCTTCACGCCTCAGAGTGCGTCATGAGGCGCCGCAGCCTCACCGTTGATGACTTCCTGCCGTTTGATCTCCTGCGGGGTGAGACTGTCCAGCACGTCGTGGCTCACCAGGCTCTGCCAGTTCTGAGGGTCTTCTTCGCTCTCCATCTCTCCGCCCTGATCGTCCTCGCTCTGCACGTCGGAGGACGTCATAGCACACTGGACCTCCATCCTGCTGGAGGCCCACAAACACAGGCTGACACGTCGACACAACCATCACTGCAATCGTACATAGAATGATACAAGGTCCCCTGACTCAGACATAAGCCATAAAAACGACTAAAAGGTATTTTGCCCTACTGTTGTACTGCTTCAGTTTCAGCAGACTTTAGCCAGGGTGAGAATCCGAGGGTACCTGAAGGTGTCGTGGTCTTCCTCCTGCAGCTGCTCCAGGTTGGAGGGGTTGAAGTCAAACTGAGTGCCGGCAGGAAGGCAGACGCCGTCCTGGGGCTCGACGACTGGCGGACCCTCGCCGGCTCTGGGCGGAACGCAGAACGGAGACAAGTCTGCAGAGCGACCAGGACGGGGGAGTGACACAGGAAATACAGAAGAAGTGTAAGTGAAAACAAAATCACCAGTCAACTTTATACTTGAGTTACTGTATACTGAAATATATTTTAGTAATATATAATATATAATAGATAAACACAAAAACTTTACTACTTTCATTTGTGCTGGAGGCTCTTGCCCCCAATTTACACCAAAAGCATTGTCAGCTCCGTAGCCGGCCGCGGCCATTAAAGTCAGTGTGCAAGTTCACACCTGGCGGTGCGGGCACGTTTCAGAAGCGTCACAGAAGCGTGAAACCGCGCCGCCCTGGTAAAGAACACCGTTGTTTATTTTTTCACGCTTGATGCGTTGCCACCGTGTAAAGTGCAGCAGGTAGAATCGTTCAGACAGGAAGTCAATGATTGGAAAACACAGTTGGATCCGGTTGATTTTCATCATAATATACAATGTGCTGGATTTTGTTTTTTTATGTGCTGGATTTCACTGTTAAACGTCAATCTGACGTATCGGCTTGAACACTGTTCACTTCGGCAGTCAAATAGTAAAGCAGATTTCACTTTAAATCTGAAACTATGATAAACAAAATGCAGGTATACTTTAAATACCTGCATTTTGTATGTTAATAGCAGTTCGGTTTGTTAATGTTTTTCTTTTTTACACACAGCGATACTTGAAACACAGTTGGGACGGGCAAAAGAGTTTAGTTTCACTGTTGTTTTCTTTGAATACACACAAAACTATTTGGGTTTCCACTGCTCGGAAACGCATCTGGTGTGAGAGGGTACGGAGCAGTTTCCACAAAGCTCTGCACAGCTCTGCACCGCTGCAGACGCTTTTGGTGTAAATTGGAGGTTACTTTTAAAAATATTACAATTATATAATAACAGATGTAAAACACTGAGCTGAGCATGTACAGAAAAAAAAAATCGGATTTGGATGAAATAATCTCAGTGACGTCCTGCTACTGCGTAACGAAGACGAGGATCGTAGAGTGACTCTCACTGCAGTCTGAGTCGTGTCCGCTGGTGTCGGAGGGCGGCCCGGTGGTGGAGCTGGTTGTGGGGGAGGCGGTGGAGCAAACGGACTGGTTGCTGGTGTCTGACGACTCGCTCATGAGATTCCCTCGGGTCCGTCCAGAGCTGGGGACGGACGAATCGGACTGCTCGGGGATGGCGAAGGTCGGCTGAGAGAGCTGCTTCGGCGAACGCTGCTTGTTCAACTCCACGGCTTTACCCACTGCACACACAACACGGTACAGAACCACAGAAGCACACTCACCAACACTGACTTCATCCAAACATACGATGGAGAATAACATACGAAGTGTCTTTGTTTGACTGTGTGTGCGTCTTCAGAACCAACCTGAGGTGGAGTCCACTCTGCTGAGGCGACGAGGCGGGCCCAGGATGCTGGGAAACCGGGGCTTCTTCACCTTCTCCTCACCTTCCTTCTCAGGCTTGATGCTCTTCTGCTCGACAAAAAAAACAACATGTATTTGGCTGACAGAGCAGCTTTTCAGACAGAGTCAAACCAAAGCATGTGCGAAACAAATATTTGCAGACTGAATTCTCTCAATGCCTGTTTGTAAACGGACCTTAATCTTGGGCAGGAAATTGATGCGAGGTCGTTTGTGTTCAAGGCCTCGAGGTTCCTTCACCTTCACGCCCAGGTGCTTCATGTAGGTGGAGATCACGTACTGCATCGTTTGACTGAAAGGTGCCAGAAAAATGTGTTTGCTCGATGGTTTCAATGCAGATTTTGTTAAGTAAAATCACACAAATTTCATACGCAGTGACTTCACTTCCTTCGGTATCAGCATAAAGATTTTTTTTTTAAAGGATTTAGTGCAACACAGATGAGCCTGTAAAGAAACTGGAGATTCCTCACCATTTCTCTTCTTCAGTGGGCTGTGATGACAATCTGCATGGACACACACACACACACACACACACACACACACACACACACACACACAAACACACACAAAAGTCAAGCAGGACATAAGGGAAATAAAATACTGTGTATTTGTGTTTGCGTGCGCTCAGACAAACACGTACAGGATATCCTCTATTTTGGAGAGAATGTGTTCAGCACAGCAGCATTCCTTCTCCAAGGCCTCTTTGCCTTGTTCTGAGTCCAGCTTAGACAGTTCGTCTTCAGCCAGAGTCAGGCCCATACTGCGCTTCTGTCTGCACAGGAAACACAAAGCACAGAAATGATATTACACAGCGAGCGGAGAGAGACCTTAAATCCCTCCGATACCCCTGACGTCCGTTAAGGGTGAGACCTGAAATCTTCCAGGTTCCTGTGTAGGTCTGGCAGCAGTGAGTCTTGCAACACCTGGGTGTGTTGTTTGCAAAGCTCCTCTGGGATTAAGTCCAGCCTCCGCTTCTCTGTGCAGGGGACACAAAACTCATGAAACACGTCTAATTGATCGGATGTTTTACAAAGCCCATCTGCATCTTTTAGGGACAGACAACCTGATAAAATATCGGCTTAAAGGCTGTTAACACGTCTTCTCTTACCTAACTCAGCAGCAACCAGCTCTGGTAGTGGTACTTTAAGATTCTGGATAAGAAAAAATAACACTTTAATCCATAAACGTCCAAAATGTGCTCTGACAATTAAAACAACAACAACATAAAAACCAGAACAACTTACAGCTGTTCGATCAAGAAAGAGGGAGTGAAACTCGATGAAGAAGCGCCGGCTTTCTTTGGAGTTTGTCTGTTTGTGCATGTCGGCATAGAGATAACAGAGCTAAAACGGTACAAAGACACAAAGTTTAAATGGGGGAAAGATTTAAGATCATTAAAGTCTCTTTAAAAACACAAAAACAAATTGAGGGCAGCAGCACAATGCCAAAGCTGGGAGGTGATTAGCATGAAAGATAATTTCACAAGATGGTAAAAAGAGAACTGAAGCAAACATACTGTAAATATAAACTGCTCATTATTTTTTAACATATGAGATAAGAAGAGTGATGTTGTCCCGAACGTACCAGAGGTGCAGGGTCAAACTGGGAGACAACATGATGGATGAAGACAGCGAGGTGGGCCGGCCGAGACTTCAGCAGGTCAATGCTCTGGAAGGAGCTACACTCGCCATTAATCTAGCAGAGGAGAAGGAGGAGGAAAATCATTTTCACTCCTGCGAGGGCCAGAAATTCTAGACAATGTTTTTAAAATGAAATTCTACAGCAAACCACCTTGTCCAAATCAGAAAAATCAAACACTATTATTTGGATACCTGCTCTTGCTGGCAGTCAAAGTAGTCGTCCTCTGCTCCAATGATCTGTGGGTTGAGGAGGTAGGGAGGATTACCCACAATGCACTGTGCGCTGGTCTCCTAAACAACAGAGGTTTTTTTTTCGGGAGTTAGAACAAAGGTGAACAATCCATCCTGACTAGATTCATGTGTAAAATCAATCACTTGAGCCAAAGTGTCTCTGCTCTGTGTGTGTGTCTGTGTGTGTCTGTGTGTGTCTCACCGTGTCCGCTGCCTCCTCAGTGTCCGGTGCTGGGCAGCAGTTCCCGCTCTGACTGGGCGTCTCCCTTTTGTCTGGACTTTCAGGGAGGCTACTGCTGCTGTGCATCTAACACACACAAAACAGAAACAGAAACACACATTAATGCAAGCACACGCACACACGCACACACGCACACACACGCACACGCACACACACACACACACACACACACACACATACATACACTTGGGCCAAATTGATTGTTTAGTCTGGTGCTGAATACTGGGAAATCCCCCGAGATTGGAACGCACCATTTTAAGTCCACTTACAGCAAATGCAATTAAAAGGTTGTTTTTACAAAAGGAGTCTCGGTGAGCAGACTTCCTGTCTGATTTGACATCAGACTAGGTTCTCTCACAGCGTGTCATAAACAGAGTTCACTGGTCAGCAGTGGCACCTCATCCATGGAAAACAGGTTATTTATAAGTTGTAAAACTGTAAAAGACAACGCGTTTGATGTTCTGAGTTGAGTAATGGTCACGTTGCACATTCATTTCCTGACTATACAGAAACGCAGTAGTCTAGAAATAAATGAGCGAACAGAAAGCAGGTTCATATAAAGAAAATTGATGGGACTCAATGACAGTTCATCTGTTATTAGATATCAAAGAACCAAATACAAGAGAAGCAAGGAAACATTCATCAGCTAAAAACAGACAAAGAAGAGTCTTGAGTTTATATTTCGGCTTGTGTCACGTGTCGTCCACCGTTAGCGTCAGACAACTCTCAGCACTGGACTCCTCTGCCTTGTCACACTACTCACAGGGTTGTTGTTAGTCGAGGTCCCGTCGTCCGAGGACGGCGTCGGCTCCCTCGGAGGAGGTCGGCTCTCCCCCCCCTCTGTTTGGCTATTGCTGGACCCCACGGCTCCCTCCTGAAAATATAAATAGAGGATCTTGTTGACCTTCTTATCAGTTGAGTGCCCTCTGGACTGAAGAGTCTCCTGAGAAGAGTCTCAGTCTGACTCCCCAACACTAAACCTTGCAAATCCTGCAGCGTGAAGGGAGTTGAACTTTTCATTTGGGAGAAGATGTTTTCAACAGAGTACTGCCTACACACAGATAACACACGTGGGCCCAGAGGAACAAGGGGATGGCCATTGTAAGAAGTGGGTTGTGTACAAGACACAGGAGAACTAATTAAAATACTAATTTAAAGACATTTCTTTAAAAAAAAAAAAAACTGGATACTCTAGATTTTAAAATTTAACTGCTTTACAAACACACCTCCAGGTCCTGTTGCTCTCTGGTCAACATCTTCTGCAGTGCATCAAACTTGTGAATAGTTTTGTCCTCGACCTTAAAATGGGAGAAAAAGACGATGAAAGAGAAACACTGCAACCCCGACTGAAAGAGAAAGCATTAAAAGAGGCACAGGGAATCTTTCAAAATTCATGACTTTATAAAACTTCAATCTGTAGTTTGTCACAGTGGCTGCAGTAACAAGAGCAAGCCATGAGCAACGTCTGCTAGGATGGGATCAAACTAGTAAAATAAGTGGGTCAGTAAAAAAAGTAATGAACTATAACGGCTGTGAGAAATAATCTGGAGTGAATTAGTGAGCTTTACTTGTCCTTTACCCCATCAGGCAGCAGAGCGGCAGTGGTCTCCAAGGGGCACCGCTCGCTCGCAGGCCGCGCCATGGGAGAGGAGGAGGAGCTAACCTCTGCCCCTTCCTCCTTCTCTTCCTCCTCCCTTTTCTCCACATCGCTGTCTTCCTCGTCCTCCACCAGGGGGATCTGGGGGACCCCCGGGGGCCTCCCCAGAACTGTCAGAGCCACATAGGAACCCGCTGCCAGATGAGAATCACAAGAAAGACACATATTGTGAGGGCAAAGAGGAAAGAAAAACAAAATCTGTGTCACGTTAAAAAAAAAAATAAATAAATAAATAACTTGTTTTGTTTGACCAGGCTTTGAAAACATTACTTTTTTTTTAATGAATTTTTATGTTACAGAAGAGATCCATACGAATAATTAATACAGCAAATTATCTCAAACATACACACTTATTATTCATAAATTTACGAGCCCTCAAATTCAGTGATTTGGTAGACTTCAAAACTGCACTGATTATGTTTAAATTAAAAAATAATCTGCTTCCAGAAAATATCCAGAAGTTGTTTCAGGTCAGAGTTGGTGAGTACCACCTCAGAGGGGTTTGCATGTTTCAAAAAGAAATGGCTGGGACCAATGTAAAACCAAGAAGTATAACAGTGAAAGGTGTAAACGTGTGGAATGATTTAAAAATAGAAATGAAACGATGTAAAACACTCCATATGTTCAAAGCAATATTTAGAAATAAAATCATTAGTAAATACAATACGGAATTATGAACATAAGCACTATTATTAGCAGTATTACTATTGTTGTTGTTGTTGTTACTGTTGTTGGTACAAATTATATAATGATCATTATTACTATTGTTTATCTTACTTGTATTTCATCTTGTTTTTCTCTCTTTCTCCTATCTTATTAATGGGGTCGAAGGGTCGGCAAAATAAGCAAAGGCTTCAGCCTACACCTTTTCAATCGATGCATATTATTATAATTATTGTTTTGTGTAATGTATGATGCATGTACAATATTGAAAAACAACTGACATAAACTCACTAAACTAAACTAAACTTTCCTTCCATAAGTTAAGCTATGCTATAAACGCAGTGGATCAGCAAGAACTGAGCGTATAAAATGAATTTGTACCGTGCTAGATTCACAATCACAATGTGAAACAAAGAGTGCACACTTACATTTGATCAGCTTTACTACCTCTATGTGGTTTGAGTGCGTCACCAAGGTCCCATTAACCTGGAAGTCAAAGACAATGGGAGGGATATTTTGCCATCATTGTTGCACAGTGTGTGAAAGTAGGGAAGCTGTTTGTCACGCAAGGCCTCGTCCAAACCATTTCAGCATGCAGGGAGACTTGTGCTATCAGTGACTTTGAAACGCTGAGCGACCACAGCCACAAAACAAGGACTCACCTTGATGATCCGGTCTCCTGTCTGGACGCCGGCTCGCATAGCGGCTCCATCTACGACACAAGGGACAGAGTCAAATCCTCCACAACTAGGCTTGTTTATTTTATCTTTTTCTTTGTGTGATTGGTTTTGGCTGAGCCACAGATTGTGTCATTAATGCTCCCAAGTACAGCCGGTTGGTGAAAAAACATTGTTGAGCGCATGTGAGTGAGCACTGACTTACCTTCTTTAACCAGCTGTACAAACACCGGGTTGTCTCCACTCACAGTCAGCCCGAAGCCGTTCTCATCCCTCTGGATTATCACACAGCGCTGGACCAGGCCTGAACACCAATGAAGAAGACGCTACAACTTTGTGGCTCTGCTATCTTTTTGTTCTGTTTTGTGACGAGCAGGTCTTTGACTTTTTACAGCTGACACACAATGAGGCTCGATGGCTGAAATCTTGTGCCTTCATCGTGCCGAACTCCAATCAGAGGCATTTCCAACCAGGCACAGTATTGAGGAACCAGGCTGCTTCCTTTGAGCAGCAATAGCTGCAGGTGGACTTCAAAACCACAGAATAAGAAAAAAAATGCAATCTGAACTGGACAACATTTCCCCATTTAAAGAACAGCAAATAATAGAACTAAAGGCTTTTTTTCTACTAAACAGGATAGTCCGCCCACATTTAATCCATTATAATGGAGGGAAACCTTCCACTGAATGCGGTGGGAGGAAAAAAAAACTCAACATCTGTGTTGTCGTTCCTGTGACGACTGAGGAAATCTGGTGACTCGCTGCCTCAGTCGGCTCTTCCTTTTTCATCTCCTGAGTGGATAATTGGTGCTCTCTCTCCATGAAGGAGCCACAAGACCTCCAGGGTGAACAAAAGGGCAGGAGGGATTAATGTCAGCCCGGTAACCCTGGAAACCACCTCAACAACTTGTTTCTGAGCACTGGCAACCCCTTTCCTCGCCTTCACCATGTGCAAAAAAAAAAAAATGATGAGAAATCTCATGTTTTTAAAGGAAGACACAACCCTTATAGGACATCTGGATTGAAGAAAACAATGAGTCACTCCTTCACAAATGGAAGCTGGAAAAAGACACGTAGAATTCTTTTTCTCCTACCTGTTGGGTCAAACTCGTTTTTGAGTGACATGGAGGATTTCTCATGTTTAGATTTCCTGTCCACTGGGTCCTTGTTCTTGTTGAGAATGTTTGGGGTCCTGCAGAGACAAAGAAACAAGTGAGAAACAACAACAAACTAATCTCACACACAAATACAATACAAATATATATAGTTTTATTACATCAGATTTGTCTCCCTGCTTATTTGTTGTTGAAAATTCAGAGATTAAATGTACTGTACAGCAATGCTGTTATGCTGAAAGGTATCTTTAAGAGATTTATTAAAAGGAAAACCATAATATTTGTCATTACTACTCTGGCCTTTCCATTTAAAAACCATGTACCTTTTAATTTATTTACATTTAGAGCCATCCATGCCTGTAGTGCCCATTCACTCCCTTTCTAATAATATTTGTTTTAGGAGCATTAAACCTTTGGACCTGGCGGTGGTAGATCATATATTAATAGCAGAAGTTCTCCTCGTGACCCCCCTTCAGGTCCTCCAACTTGTTCGGCAAGAGGAGGTTTTGTTTGTGCTGCTGTTCCTCCCCTGGACAATGGGGGCCCTGGGCTTTTTGACAATGGTTCCCACGTCAGAGCCAACTTACTATACTGTGGCTTTGTGGGACACATTCCCATAAACGGAGACAAGGGCTTCTGGCTCGTCTCCAGCTTCCCGAACAAGGGAGAGGGCTGGGAGAGAGACCAAGGAGGGAGGAAGGAAGGAGGAGGTGCACTAGTATCTTTGGCGGAGGGCATAGGGCTGTCGGGCCGGGCACATTTTCACTTGGCTGACACTGTGTGAACAGTCCGACTGATTCTGCTCCTGCACAAAACAGTGTGTCAACTCCAGACACAAAAGCTGAAAATATATAGAAAAGGTGAGTGTAGCTGTAAACCTTTGGTTAATAGTCCCCATTCATAGCCGACAAAGCCTGATATTTACAACACGGAGATGAGGATGTGGAATGGGAGTTAGTTAAACTTAAAGTTAAAGTCCGAGTGATTGTCACATCTCGAAGGATGCAAAATTTCTCCTCCGCATTTGACCCATCCCCTGAGGGTGTGGTTAGTGCAGTTAGTTAGTCAGTGCACGCCTAATAACTAATTGCCCTCCAACTCAAAACCAGAGCTCAAAGACACATTTATTGGTGTAACATCTGGTAAGAGTTTTAAAATAATTTTGGGGATAAATCTTAATAAAATCTTCTACGTAAAAACTGTTGTGCAGAAACTAACACAGGCTGCAGGACAGCAAGTCAAGCACATACTTTGTCATTTTGTTCGAAAGATATTAATATGTCCATACCTTTGGCGGTTCAGATGGATACACTGTGTTCTAGGCAAGCTACTCCCGATAGCCTGGCTTCAAATGTGCGTAAGACTTATCACCAAAAATGATTCCAGAGTCAAAGTAATCTGTTGCCTGGTATCTATGTCAGACATCTGAATTCATGCTCGATGTGATTAGCAAAATTCTGAAGCTGGAAAGGTCACCAAACTGGACCTATAAATAGAAAAGGGTTACGTGAAAAGTCAGCGGAAACCAACCATTACTATGGCCATTGTATCAGAGTGGCTGGGCTGGGTCGCTGGCTGGCATGTTTAGACGTTCTCTGCTTCTATCCTTCGGTTATCAAACAGGGACAGAGAGCAAAAACACCCAGCAATCTACTTGTGCCTCTGAGGCCAAAAATACCAGACAATTCCTCTGGGATGATAACAGCAGCGGGCTGAGATCAGGAGACTTTCCAGCCCAGAGCACTCAGAGAGAACGTCAAGCCGTCAACGCAAACAACCGGCGCCGGTGCAGAAAGACGGAAATTCAGCAACTTTCAAGAAGACGTGAAAAACTGCAAAGTAACTGGATGTCGTACAGTCATAGAAACTGTGAAAACAAACCTGGTTTTAAGGCAACTGTTGTTCACTACACAACAGACCGCCGAACTTGTGAAGTATTTTCCATGTTACTTATAAATCTGTTATGTGTTAAAGGCTGAAAATTGTGGCTGCATGTTATGTGTGTATAGCGCATGTGTGCGCCGCTCCGACGTGTCACCAGTGGCAGTGTCAGTCAGGAAGGGCCCTCGGGCCGCCGGGCCCCGGCAGACATTGTTCAACAGTGATGTCACCACTTCCCGTCCAGGGGTGGGAGGGAGTGGGGGAGTTTGGGAGGGCGGGAAAAAACACAGATCAGCAAAACTGTATGACAAAGGGCAAAAAAAGAGCAGGCCGACGATCGCTGGTGTGAATCCCCAATCAAAGCCCCCACAGCTGACTCAACTCTGTGCCACCGTCATCGTTTGTTGACTGGACCAACAAACAAGATAACAGAACAAAATTCAATTAATGAGCACGACTGACAGCCGGCAGTCTTTGTATCCCAGATTTAAAACAAGCAGCAAAGCTTTTATCAATAACGACACAGAAAAGTGAAAAGCTAAGTGTTGAAATCCAAATCCAGCCTACCTGTCAAACACATGTTTGTGCCACATAGGAATTCCAGTGATCACCTTGTTGGTGCTCTCTATAGTTGGGCTAGTAAGATGACAGTGGCCTATACTCTGCAAATTATGTTGTGTGGACTATTTTCATTGGGTTGCCAAATCTTATTTACGTATTTAGGTTTCTCAATTTCTTTTTCAAACTAATACTTAATACAAATTTTTTTATTTTTACTAATTTTGAATGTCCAACATAAGAAATACATGTCCAAGTTGCATCGGCATATATGAATTTTTCTCTCGCGGATGTAAATCTGACAAAACTTTAGTGTTTATGTGCTTATTAAAGATGCCACTGTGACCTCTGGGCAGTGTGGGGCCTTACTGTAGGTTAGCACTTCTCCTATAGGCACCATGAATCTATCAAGTCCTAAAGGGAGGATATATTCCCTAGAAGAGACTCTTGAGGCTGGCCAAAAAGGGCAACTTAAATAGCAAAGGGAGATACTAAAATCCAACAGACCTATGGAAGAGTTGAGCCAGAGGCTCAGACTTTATTCTCCTCACTGAGAAACCCTTGAACAGCATCCAAGAAGTGAACTAATAGCTGGAGTGGGCAAAACAGCTTCTGGGCAACCAAACCCTTCACTTATAGCACAACCATAAAAGGCAGCAAAGAATCACGTCACTCATTTTCTGACTATTATTATGAAATAACAGGTTGACCTCATGAGCACATAATTCATTTACAGTCTTTAAGGAACAATACTAAGACCATCACTTACAGCTGGTCTGGTCAAATGATTAGGGTCACTGCAAACTGCCACCTTTTCCCTTATGTTAAGTGTTGGCATAGCATCATAATTCACAACTTGCCATGCAATCATACTGACCATATTTTGCCCTTCAAAATATAAATATTATTTTTTCTTGTCTCAGGCCACCAGAATAGATAAGCTGTATATGAGAAAAGTGAAAATTGAAAAATCTCCCCAATTAGATAAAACTAACTTGTAGATTGCTTTGCACTGCTCAGAAACTCCGTCTTCCCAACATGCTAGCTTGCATCATTTATTTACAACCTCTCATTTACAACCTCTATAGTTCTTGCACACAAAGTGAAAAAAACTAAAATCCATGATAGAAAGTAGTGTTGTAGTCAAGACTGCACCAGCCGAGACCAAGACATTATCAAGACTAGAGAGTATCGAGATCAAGACCCGACCAATACTTTATATATCAAAGAAAAATAACAACAAGACAGAAAAAAGTGATGGTATCTTTTTAAAATTCAATTTTGCTTCTATATTGAACAGCAACATCTCTTTTCAGCAAAGTATCTTTTAATAATGTTCTTTACCATTTTGCTGATTTGACAGCTATTTTGAACCATTTTCCAAAAAAAGAACTTTGCTTCATAAAATAAAAAAAAATGAATTAACTAGGAATAAGGGGATTTGTCACTCTGGGTGTCACAAACAGAGCTTAAAACGCAGCAGCCTGATTCTTTTCCGTTACAACCCTAAAAGAAAGTTTCTTTCTTTTTTCAGTGTCTGTCTGGAGGGAACCCCACGGCAAATGTTTGACAAGGGAATGAAACAGTTGGAAGGTGACTGGATGACACCTCTGTCACATGTATAGCAGACTAATCAAGACTACCAGTGGAACAAGGTGGTAATAGTGCAAAGGTTCCTGATGGTGAGAGGTGAAACTTGATGTGTCACTGCCACATAGTGAGCCACTAAACTTTTGCCACAATCAGTGTGTGTGTGTGTGTGTGTGTGTAATGTTGTCCAGTTCAGACAAAACATAATGCTAAAATCTTTTCCGCATCAGTTACACTTGCGATCCCTTCAAGTTTCTTTATTGTCTGTGGTCTTTTAAGGCTGCTTGCCGCACTTGTTTCCTGCTTTTGTTTGAGCCTGAAGGACGACGACTGTAGAATATTGAGACCTACTGAAAGCCATATCTACATGACACGCTATCTCCTCATACAAATCAGACCCCTTTCCTCAACGTTTCCCTCTCAGTCTGTTTCTTTGGTCTGTCTTGCGTTTCAAGTGGAAGATGGGATAGAGACAAGAAAGATAACAAAACTTCTACAGGTTTGGTTCTTTCTCACAAAAAACAAGACTTAAGGGTTTCTTTGCATGCCAACAGACAAGAAATCAAATGGCTCTGGGTGGCTTTCCAAGGCAGTCATATGTGCCTTTTGTTTTGGCACTTCCTCAGAGGAAACTCCTGATTGCTTGGTTTAAAAATAAACAGGCAACTGGTGTGGGATGGAATCTGAAAAAGCTTGCAGGCAAGATGAAAACTTTTAACAAGAAAACACATGTAAAGTTGCCGAAGGGGTGGACACCCATGACTTTTCTCAAGGCCTGCAATCTCCCATAATCAGTCAAGGATGAGGTCATACAGTCACATGATTGCGCAAACTCTGACTTGCATGCTAATCTAACTCTTGCTATAGATGCTACCTTCTGTTCCGCGGGATTTTTAGGAGCCTTCGCTAAAATGTAATCAATAAGATATCTAAATTCACGTTAACTGTTATTCCCGTGTAAAGGCAGATTTCATTGCAATTGAATGTCTTGAAGTATTTTCTAGGTGCCAAGTTAGATCCATCCTGGAAGGTTAAAATGTGAAGAATCACCAGATGTGTGGTGGGTCAACACAGGTGGCCCCTAACAGGATAGCGCCCTCTTTTGACCAGGTAGTTAAATGCAATATGTTTGTGAAAGTTCTCATTTGTCTAGGTCATCTTAATGTACAAGGGGTTAAAAGTTCAGTGTGTAAAATATTTTAGGAAGCCCGGTATTCAAGGAAGCCTGCCAGACAGCGTGTTTCGTATTCAGGACACTGTCGAGCTGGCTTCCTTAAATACTAAGAAATGGCTGTGCAAGATGGCAGCTAACTAGGAGCAAGACCATTGCTCGATGTATGTTCTTATATATGAGAACCATTCTACGGGTAGGAAAACCAAATGACTTTTATTGCACTGGGAGTATACACTTTTACTAACGTATTATTGGCAGTATGTCAAGCTTTTACCAATATGAATATCATTAATCAAGCCAAACTTTACACCTTGGACCTTCAAGGGTCCTTCAAGGGGACTGAAGAAGCCTTTTGGTTGAAAAGCAAAACGTCTTCAAGATAGCAAAACCAGGTCAGTTGCCTCAACTTAACCTCTTCTACAGTACTTGAATGCAGTACAAAATGGACAACAAGAATTAATGCTTTGATAGACCACATTTATGAAATTTGACTCTGAACTTTATCTTTTTTGGAATGGCATATTAATAGTTTAACTTCTCAATGCCAATCAAATGGTTTGAATATTTCTTCTGAGTACAACCAATTTAACGGGCGTCACTTCATCCAATGAAACTATGCAATTAAAAAAACACTGCCCCAACAAAGCAGGTTCAAACGTGCCAGAAACACTTTTAAAACAAACTATTTGCAACTAGTTTGTTATTAATCAATTGTCAGGTTGTAACCAAAAATGAATCTGAAAAGGAAATACTACTCTCAACTCGCTGTTTTGGTACATTTCTAGCAAGTCAGTCGCCCTCATCTGAGTATTTCAGAATACGATTTGTCCGATTCATTTCCATTTATTTGTCCTGAGTAATTTACATGACAAAAAGAAGTTTTCTGCTCGTGCGGCGGCTCAGTATCACCTACCTGTCAGTAAGGGTCGACTGTGGGCCGCTCATTGGGTTTTCCTGGTCGGTTTTCGTGAACCGCAGTCAAAAAAACCGGGTCTTGGTTTATTCTAACGGGCCTTTAATTTTGTCTCCTCGCTTTCCGTCCATACCCCGGCACGTTGACGAACAGTCACATCGCGCACGGAGTGCCCCAACCCAAATCTGCTCATCAAAAGTCAGATCCACTGGTGTGTTTTATTCCCAGCGGGCTTCCTCGGAGTTGGAACGAAGTTGTGACCGTTTGCGCAAACTTGCAAAAACCCCTGCGACTTCTCCAGCTTCCCGAGCCCGGGATAAGGATTGGTTTTCTTCGCGAAATACCCCCAAGATGACACCGCAGCCCGCTCCTGATGTCCAAACGGGGGGAGAAGAAGGCGATAAAAGTCGGAGTGCTTCATCCGAACCGTGCCCGGTTCCGATGTTTCCATGCAGCCAGAGCCGCTTCTCAAATCGTTTCAGCTACAGCAGCATCGTCCAGGGTCCCCTCGCTTAAAAGCCAGACCACTGACTTATTTTCTTTTCCTGCACAGTGTGATGGAAATGGAAAAAGGAAACGCCTAGCCCCCCAGCCCTCCTCTCTTCCACGGCTTGACCGCAGTTCTCTTCCCCAGCAGAGTAAAAAAGAGGTGAAAATCAACCTTCCATCTCGTTGCGTTCAGGGACAACTCGTATTTCGCATTGCTTTTGCCATTCATTTATCTTAGATTTTGCTTATTGCTGGACTCGTTTTGTTAAGACTGGATACCCATAGAAGATATAAAGTTGCCCTTCTTTACTTCGTTGAATGTTTTCAATTACTTTTTCTGACAACAACAGGCTAAGTTTATTATTTAGCCATCTAACCCGTGGAGGAGAAAATACATATAAATAAAAGAAAATGCATTACTCTTCAAAAAGGGCGAAGACCAACTATCTAATTAGAAAAATAAAATGTAGTTCGTTTTTTTTGTTTTGTTTTGTTTTTTGAAATAATTTTCACAGGCACCACGACCTAAATATTTGGATTTTAAATGCACTACTGCCCCTTTAGTTAACCTTAGTTGATTTGAATAAACATGTTTTATATCTCTTTAGACACCATACTAGTGATTTAAAAAAAAAAAATCTATTAAAGTTATTTGACTGAGTTATTCCTTTTGCTGTTTGTTTATGTTTGGCTGCATTGCCACCTAGTAACTGCAGGTGGCAGCACTGCATTTTCAAGGACGATGCTGTCTATATCCCCCGGGGAAAGCCACGAAGAAGAAAACCCTACACAACAGCAGCCGCTGCTAGCTAGCGGTCAACATAAACACTAGCCTTTCCGTGCGCAAACGGGACTACGGTGACATTTCAGCTAATCTCTACCTCGTTCTAGTGACTGGGATGATACAAGTGTGATGTGGCAGGCCCGGTGAGCGCCACGCAACCGTCATGTCCGTTCGGATTTGGGAATTTTCAAGGCCTTGAAGTTGTACCGCTAACAGAAGGTAAGAGCGTTTACTGCACCGACCAAATGTCATCCCTTGCAAATGTTCCGTCTCTGCGGGATCTGATACAACATCAGTGTGTTTGACGGTTCGAGTACCAAGCGTTTTTCGTCTTCTGATTTTCCTGCCAATATCTCTGCTATGTCATGTTTTTTCATTGCAGTTGTTTAGGTGCCGACTCAGGGATAACGGTGTACATCCTGATAGCAACATTTCACGTTTAATCTACAGAAACCGTTAAACTTCTGCATCGTCTTCGCGCAGCACGCTGTTTTTTGTTTTTGTACAGTTCCTATTACAAGTACTTCAAAAGTGCAGCGTTAAAACAAAACGCCCCCTTTGTGAACGATCGGCCTGCTACGCCCAGTGTCTGCGTTGCGGTGCCCACTTGTGGCCGGTAGTGCTCTCTGCTATCGATCAGGACCACTGTGATTTTTTTTTTTCTCTCTCTCTCTCTCCAATGGATATCATCGGTATCCAATACTAATTTCAAGTTATCGTGTGTATGCAATTGTTTTCTCATTGTTGCTTTTAGTCTCAATCACCAACTAAATCCTTATAAATAATGATTAAAACCCCTTTTGTAGCCCATGATCCAGCTGGAGAAGCCAGTGTTGACTGGTACCATGCCCGTGGTGTGGCCCACCATCCTTGACCTGGGCAGGGATGAGTGCAAAAGAATCCTTCGGAAACTGGGTACGCTCTTGCAGTACAGCTAATATATATACACGCTGCACCTGGTGCTGCCACACAGGGTTTAATGTGTGCCTCTGTTCACCCAGAGCTGGAGGCTTATGCCGGGGTAATAAGTGCCTTACGAGCTCAAGGGGACCTGACGAAGGACAAGAAGGATCTGCTGGGCGAACTCACCAAAATACTCGGGTAAGTTTCCTCCACATACCCACCAGCCACAGACTGCAGACAGCAGGTAAAGATGCTGTATGACCTAGCTGTAGACGTCCTCTTTGTGAGTGATTCAGCTCTGAATGAACTGTTACTTTACTTTAATCCAGATTAATTACAGCTAAAGTAAACCAGTACCACTTTTCTTTGCCAGTATCTCAACAGAGCGTCATCGCGCAGAGGTGCGCAGGGCTGTAAACGATGAGCGGCTCACCACCATCGCCTACCAGTGAGTGCGCAAAACGTCCTCACGCTGTCTGAGGCTCACTCAGTGACAAGTTGGTTTTGATCCAAGCACTAACCTGCCTGATGTTCTTCAGCATGTCAGGTCCAAACAGCTCCTCTGAATGGAGCATCGAAGGGCGCCGCCTGGTTCCGCTGATGCCGCGGTTGGTGCCTCAGACGGCCTTCACAGTGACGGCTAACGCTGTGGCCAACGCCACGGCCATCCAGAACGCCTCCCTTCTGTTGCCAGCGGAAACTGGGAACAAAGAAGGTGAGAACAGATCAATTTGCGCACCATTTATTCGTCATTCTTAAAATAATGGTTAATCGGCAATGCATGAATTCCCCTATCTGCAGTGGTTGTCTGCTACTCCTACACAAGCACCACCTGCACGCCCACCAGTGCCACGGCAACCAGCGGGGTGGCTATTGGTACGGCTGTGAAGTCACCACGGCCGCCCAGTCCTTCATCCAACGTTGTTGTGCTGCCCAGCGGCAGCACAGTTTACGTAAAAAGTCAGTGCCAGAAGTCGCAACCTTTCTCTGAAAACTGCAACAAGGTCACACACTATAAATAAGTGTGTTCATCAAAATACACTCAAGGTTTTTTTTTTAAAAAAAAAAATACTGGCGGTGTTGTTTTTGTTTAAAACAGAACTGCTTCTGAATTTTGAAAGACAAGGTTTTGCTTTTGTAGCCTGTAGAGGGCACCATTAGTCTGATTTTTGCATCACCAGACAATTTAAATGTTTTCAATAAGAAAAAAAGACATCTGCTCGAAAACATCATTTCCACATTAGGTCATGAAACACATTCTCCACAGGAAAGATGACTCAGAGTTTTTCCAGACTTTTTCCAAACACTAGCTCAGAAGTAATGTTGAAAAAAAAAAAATTCTCTTTAATAACTAAAAGAAAAAAATTTATCTTGTATTGACTGCCAAATATCCAACAGCTTTTGTGTCACTTCTTAACACTGGATATAGAAAGAACTGTGGATATACAATTAAATTAAAAAACAAATTTTCTAGGGTTTAATAATAAGAATTCTAGATGTTAAAACATCAAGTTGATAATTTTTAGAGCAGTAACAAAGAAAAATACATAAGAGAAACAAAACTAGAAGAACAACATTTGTTTTAGCTTGATTGATTGGAGTATTTTCTGACACATTCCCTCCAGTTTTTAATGTTTTTTTGCCATTATGTGAACCTACCGTTTGAAGGCCAAATGAGTGATTAGCCACTGTACTCACAGGCGTCAGCTGTTCTGATGAGGATGAGAAGCCACGAAAGCGACGGCGGACCAACTCGTCAAGCTCGTCTCCCATGATGCTGAAGGAGGTCACCAAAGTGTCGCCACAGGTGTCCAAGAACATCACGGTGCCAGTGAGCGGCAGCCCCAAGATGAGCAACATCATGCAGAGCATCGCTAACTCGCTGCCGCCGCACCTGTCCCCCGTCAAGATCACCTTCACCAAACCGGCTATCCAGGCCACCAATGCCACCACGCAGAAGGTGAATGGCGAGATACATCAGTGCCCCGTCGCTCACTTGTCTCTTGTCTTGCAACATTAAATAGTAAAATATCTCAAATTTGTCCAGGTGATCATCGTGACGACCTCCGCCAGCTCCAACTTTGTGCCCAACATCCTGTCCAAGTCTCACAGTGCTGCCATTTCTAAGCTTGGCTCCACCTCCATCCTGACTCCGCCCACCCAGAAACAGACTGTGGTCTTCTCAGCCAGCACCTGTCCCTCCGCCAACACCAGCGCAGTCGCGGTGACCACAGTGGTGTCGTCGACTCCGTCAGTGGTCATGTCAACAGTCGCGTCATGTATGTGGCTGATCTAATTAGCTTTTGTCCAGAAAGCAACCAACAGTGCAGCTGATTAATATTTTATTACCGCTTCCGTTTGGGAATTCCAATAGTTAATCCTGTGTTATCGAGCGGTCTAAGTCTCCCTCTTTGTGTTTTTTGTTGTGGTTGTAGGCGCCGCTAATGCTGGAGTGAAGGTGGCAACAGCCAGACTGCCATCACCAAAAACCATGGTGGGCTCACCGGCTCAGATCCTGGCCCAGTTCCCCAAACAGCAGTCGCCGAAGCAGTTGCAGCAGAGCTCACCTTTAGGAGGCGCCGCTGTCTGCCAGAGTGCGGGCAGCAGTGGCAGCTCACCAGGCGCCAAGCCCACAATCCAGATCAAACAAGAGTCTGGTGAGACCACAAACCCATCAACTTCCTGTTTTCAAATAATATCTCTCCGTCTTATTTGCTCTTCACAGTTCTCTCTCACGTGTGTCTTTTGCTGTGTTTTTGTCATTCCTTGTACTTAAGCCTTTAATTTTATCACAAATTTAGTTTTTGTCCCCTCTTTTGTTCTTTTTACTGAAGAAGCTAACCTAAATATAATAATGTCATCGCTGCATTGACTGACCGGTTGTTGTTTCCCCGATGGTCTTTCGGTTTTCTTCTTCCACAGGCGTGAAGATCATAACGCAGCAGGTTCAGCCCAGTAAAATCCTGCCCAAACCCTCCTCAGTGGCTCTGTCCAGCAGCAGCTCGTCGCCCATCATGGTCGTCAGTAGCAACGGTGCCATCATGACCACCAAGCTGGTTACTCAGCCGACAGGTCAGCGACCGTGGCGGCTCACAACCTATAAGACAAGTCCTGAAATAATTCAGTCAAGCTTAAGCACAATTTTGAGATAAAATATTGTGGGTGTCTTGTCAGCAGCCACCCAGACCACCTACACCAGACCCACCGTCAGCCCCCTCGGAGCCAGAATATCAGCCTCCAGCGGTGGGGCCACTTATGTCAAGACCACTAGCGGCAGCATCATCACCGTGGTGCCCAAGTCGTTGGCCACTCTGGGTGGCAAGATCATCAGTAGCAACATCGTTTCTGGTCAGTCACACGTCTCATCGGTCATTCATCAGCACAATCGCATCCGATTAAAAACTCAATCTACGACTTCCCTTCGCTGGCAGGAACCACAACAAAGATCACCACCATCCCGATGACCTCCAAGCCAAACGTCATCGTGGTTCAGAAGACCACAGGGAAGGGAGCAACCATCCAGGGCCTCCCCGGCAAGAACGTGGTCACCACGCTGCTAAACGCCGCGGTTAGTCAGGCAACACTTGGAAATTTTTTACTTCCAGGAAACCCAAAAGTGGGCTCTAAATGGGAATTCTGTCCCTTTCTGACTGTCTGTATGTCTGTCTGTGTTCAGGGTGAAAAGGGCCTGCAGGCTGTCCAGGGCACCAAACCAGCCATCATCACGGCGTCCAGACCAATCACCAAGATGATCGTGACCCAGCCCAAAGGCATGACCTCGGGGTCACCGTCCGTCGCCACCAAGATCATCCCGACCAAGATCGTCTACGGCCAGCAGGGAAAGACACAGGTGAGACGACAAAGACGAGAGGAAAAACATTACATATACCGTCATTTGTTTGTCACGTGGCAGCTTATCACATGCACATTCACACGACCTTGTGACTGACATCAAGGTACCACAAGCTTGTGCACGTCACAGTAACTGTGAATTGTAAAGTGTTATTTTTGAAGACAAAACGGAAGGTGAGGGGGAAAAGGGTTTTTCTCCAAATGAAAATGAAACTGCTTTGCATGAGATTTCTTGAGAAAAGTGCATAGACTATTTTGCGAGTCATTCTGTTAGTCAGAACCGTGAGCAGAAGTCATAGTTCAAAAGAAAAAAATGTCTGTTCCCTTACTGTTCTCTCTAGAAATGTAGAAGGGGCATAAGGCTGACCTTTAATCTTCCTCCATTCACTTCCTCACGAATAAACCAAAGGCAGTTAAGTTTATTCCTGCTGCTCTCTAAGGTCAAAAATCTGCTGTTATTCTGTGTGATCCACAATGTCAAACCTACAAACAATCCAGAGAATGTTGATCTAATAAAAAAACAATCTGACTATGAGAATCTTTAAAATCTTACACACTTGACCTTTAATAAGAATCTAGAATTTGACGTGTAGATGTATGTATTGTAGATCGCAGTTTTGTTTTTTTTCCCATCATGTTCATCTGAAACAATGATTCATAGTTGCAATTTCATCACTTCACAATCTTCACACACAATCTTGTGACAGTACGAACATGGTTGCTGTTCAGTTTTTCAAACCGGAACTGAGGTCAGCCAGACACATCTATCAATACAGTAGAAACCAAATGACTTGCCCACAGTGATGAGTCACATTGGTTTGAACAACCCACCTGATAACCATTGAAAAAAAACAAATACAAAAAAAAAACGTTAGCATCAGACACAAAAACACCTTGCAGGATTATTTTTTCAATAGCGATATTACAACCAGGTGAAGTCCTGTCTGAGAGACGCTGCCTCTGTTTAATCATTCCAGGTTCTGATCAAACCTAAGCCGGTCTTCCAGACGGCGGTGGTCAGTGAACAGACCCGTCAGCTGGTGACTGAGACGCTACAGCAGGTGACCCGGTCTGCAGACAGTGCCCAAGGTCAAACTCTGAGTCAGGACGGCTCCTCAAAGGACGAGCCTGGCGAGGCTCCTCATGGCAGTGCTCACGGTACTTTTTCACTTTTACTTCTCTTTTAGGCTCACGGATGTTCGTACCGCTTTTGAATTTGGTATTGTCACCTCATTTCTCAGAACTGCCACCGGTAGTCCATGTGGTGTCCACAAGGGAGCAGGATTGGACGGAGCAGGAGGTGTCCGTGGAGTCCAGTCCCACTATCATCTATCAGGAGGTGTCTGGTGGAGAGTCCCAGTCAGCCACCTCTACGATCAAAGCGCTGCTGGAGCTGCAGCAGACAACAGGTCGGCCTTTATGTCACAGATGCACTGCAGGTGGAATGTGATAATGGCAGCGGGAACTTTCATTCAACCTTTGGCTCTTCCACCACTGTGGTCTGACAGCTGTTTGCAAACCTGCCAAACCAGATTGATGAGCAAAGGGAAGAATTTCCACATACAGACTTGATTGTTTTAGTATTGTGACGTTTTTTTGAAACCCCCTTTTCACAGAATCACATTATTATTTCTCTCAGAAATATTATTTAATGTCCTTTATTATGTATAAACAAAGCCTTATAATAAGTTGGATTTTTTTCCACACCTCTGCTCATATATTGTATCAGAGACACAACAGTAATAAAAAGGATTAAGACTAACTCGCCAGCAGATTATAAAATCTCCATATAATCTTTATTGTTGGCTAGTGAAAGAGAAGGGAGAGTCCAAACCCAGGCAGCACACCATCGACCTGAGCCAGATGGCCGTGCCCATCCAGGTGGCCCAGGAGAAGAAGCCCAGCCCGGAATCTCCCAAACCCTCCACCTCAGAGGCTGAACCCAGCGCCGAATACATCACTGCAGGTAACAGTGCTCAAGGCTCACTGAAAAAGCCCACTTCTTACCGATACCAAGCACTGTTAGAGGATGAATTTCCCCTCAAAAAAAAACTATACAAAAAAAGCAGAACTGCAATTAATCAAGCGGAGCATCTGAAAGCCGTAGGTTCACAGTTTTTGCACAGTGAAGTCTGGGCCCTTCCTATTTCTGGTTGAAAGCTTTAGGAAGAATTCTGTGGAACAAACTGAACTTCCAAGTTCGAGCCTCAAATTGAAACGCAGTTCGGTCAGGGTGTGTATTCGCAGTCACCTGACCGCTCGACTGTGGTTTCACCCTGCTCAGGTAAAGTCAGCCAAATGGGCGTGTCCCTGGTGGAGGAGGAAGAGGTGGTCATGTCATCCAGTCAGCAACCGGCAAAGCCTTTGAAAGGTGGCGGCAACCAGGTGGCCGTGGCAACCAAGCCGGCTCCTGTTTCTTCCGCAGCTTCACACATCAGCCAGGCGGTGAGGACACAGAAAACGGGAATAATATTTTTCACTGCCGGCATTATCAGCACAACAGCAGTCGCTTGTAATTAACCAGTATGGGACCACTAAGCTGAGAAACCACCAGCTGTTGACTCCATGCCCAATTCATTCATTCTCTTCTCCTTGATGTCTCAGCCCTCTGACAGCCACAGCAAAGTCGAGGCCGTGGTGGAGGTCAGCGAGACGGAGGGCGACACCTTGGACCCTCAGACGGGTTTGTTTTACCGTTCCAACCAACAAGCTGCAGAAGCCACCAAGCCGCCCAGTCAGCCCGCTGCCCAGCCAGCGCCCTCAGGCCAGGCAGAGGCCGAGCAGAGCTCCGCCTCCATCCAGCCCCCACCGCCGCCGCCACCACAACTTCAGAGCAAACCTCAGCTCGTCCAGCCCTCCTCGTCCTCGTCTGTCCTGCCCTCCACCCCTCCGCTCACCAAGAAACCCCCCAAGCTACGAGAGCAAAGCCAGCCCAAGCCCCCAGTCCCGGTCCTCAGCCCCAAAGACAGACCTCCAGCGGCAGCAGCGGCACCGGCGCCACCCGGGGCAAAATCCAGCAGCCCGGCCACGGCCACGGCCACCAAGCCCCTGCTGACCCCACAGCTCCCCAGGCTCCAGCAAGCGCCGACGTCCCACCACAGGCCGCTGCACACGGCCATGTCCCACCCTCCCCCGCTGCAGGCCCACCACCCGGTCAGCACCGAGAAGACGCCGTGCAGCCAGGTGACCTGCCCAGACAGGAAGTAAACACCAGCAGACTGTTGGGTGTATGCGTGGTAATCTGAGGGGGTTCCCATCCAAATTTTTCTATTATTTTTGTTAAACAAAATACACAATCTGATTTCGCACACCTGATCAGTTCAGTGTTCCTGGGGCTTTCCTCACTTCCTGTTCAAACTGTATTTACTATGGAAACACTGCTAAGAAGGTAGACCTTGATCTATTGTCTAATAATAGCCAACTGGAGCTGTGTGTTTTTTGTTTTTTACCTCATCAGTCATACACCCATAAACAGAAAGTGGTTTAGAACAACACACATGTAGTCTAGATAGAATTAAAAAAAAAAAAAACACAAAAACAAATGTGAAACCAAAAGAAATGACCTCTGCTAACACCTCTGTGTATTATCTCCACCACAGCAGCCGATCATCACTCAGAGTGCCACCGTAACCAAGATCACCTTCGGCGGCTCCAATCACTCCTCGCCAGTCTTCAGCAGCGGCGAGGCCGCAGCCAAGCTGGTTCCCGAGTCCAGCTCGGGCCCCTCGGAGGACAAGCCCTCCGTGTCGGACATCCTGAAGATCTCCATGATGGAGGCAGAGATCGACCCCAGCACCGAGCCCATGGTGGTGGACTCTTCCAGCGACTGCGGGCCCCTGGCGAAGGCCCTGGAGGTGCAGGCCGCGTCCGGCGCCCTGGACTCAGCACAGTTCATCAGCAGCTCGGGGTCCTCGGTGCATCTCTCCCACACAAAGTCCCAGCAGTTTGGCTGTGTGCAAGGCATCGCCACACAGCGGAGCAAAGAAGACCCGGAGGTCATTGAGGTGAGATGGTCACATAATTGAGGTGATGGTCACTCATTGAGGTGAGTGGGTCTGAAATCACCCACTCGTTCCCTACTCACTTCTCCCTGTATATGGGGTTCTACGTAGCCAACTATATAGTGCACTAGCCAATGAAAAAAATCTTGGCGACAGTAATCATGTCCTGTTGGGAAGTAATAATACATTTATAAATAAATATAAAAATTCATTTACACAAATGAATGCAGTTTTGTGACAAGTGCATATTATATTAATAAGCATCTTTCCACATGAATTAACCTTTGGTTGAAAAGGTGAGAGGTTGTCAGTGTGAGCACAATACATGATGGGATATATTGCTGGGATTATACAGTAAATACTGGTGTTCACTCAGATTTCGGACACCACTACATATGGCGTCATGGACGTATTATAAGAACCGGATACCGGACTGGCAATACGTCGGCGCGCTGATTTTTCCCAGTGGCCACTCACAGTACTGCAGCAAAAAATCCCATGGGCCCAAAAAGCGTTTGTTTTTTTTTTTTTTTAACGGCCGACAGGACGACTGTGACCTGAAATGCGATTCATAGCAAATCTTCCTACTGTAGATTTTTCAGTTTTGGTCTTTTAGTCATTCAAAAAAAATGATAAAGCCCAGAAAATCACCAGAAATTAGTTTATTCCCAGTGTGACGTCACAACGTCGTACGTACCGCTGTGTCTCAGCTCGCTCTGATTGGCTGCGTCCTGACGTGTCTGTAAGTGACATTCTCCAGAATCATTCCGATTGGTTAAATAGATCATGTGAGTTACAGAGGCATGATGGGAAGTGACACTACTGCGCATGCTCTATAGGCCCATTAATGTGGAAGTTAAAATTTTTTCAGTGTATGCACTGGGTGAGCAACTTTGAAATGAATGGGCCGCCATCTTAGACTCTGGGGGCCTGATCGGCGTAGCCCCTATGTAGTGCTAGGTGTAGTGCACTATATAGTGACTAGGGGGCAGTTTGGGACATAGCCCCAGACTATTCAGCACTTCAGACTTCAGTAAAACCCTCTGCTGAAGCTTCGTCGAGACCCATCCAGCGTCAGAACAGTGAAATCTGACCCAGCTTTGACCCTGCGCTGATGAAACAATTATGACGCTCACACTTGCAGGTGATCCCTCAGTACTCCATTCTGCCCGACTCCAGCCAGTCCAACGTGGTGGTGGAGCCCAGTGGCTTCCTGGAGATCACCAACTACACCAGCCAGCAGCTGGAGGAGGACAGCCCCATGGAGCAGGAGGTGGACAGCAGCAACGACGAGGCCGCGGCCGCCAGCCCGTCTGACCAGCCGTAGCCGCCGAGCCCCGACTCCTGCGGAGGAACACTTTCTAACTGTTTAGCTTTTATAGGCCCAGAGCAAACACATTTGTTTATCTGTAAATATTAGTATTGTTCATAACAAGACCTTTATTCCCTGAAACGGCACGTGGTTTTTATTCCAGGCGAGGAGCACTCCGTGTGAGGGAGTTTTTTTAGCGATGGTGCAGCCAGGACATTGTTGTCCTCGCAGGATTTTGCAACGCAGGTATTGAAGTGATTAATTTGTGTTCTTTGGCACACTATTTGCCTCCGCAGCGTGTCATTTCAGAAAACACTTGGCCTGAATCGGACTGCACACAGGAATGCTTTTATTACGACAGTTTTCAAGCGCACCGGAGGCCCCCTGCTGATTGACGACTTCAAGGGTTTTTCTTTTTCTTTTTTGGCTTTTTTTTTTACCAGCAGATGATCTCGGTTTGCTTTTTGAAAGGTTTACTTTGTGAACCTTCTGCACGGGAAAGTCGGGACGTGAAAACTGAACCAAGAGCGAGTTCTGGAAGTCCAAATTCTGAAAGACTGAAAAAAAGATGAAGCTGAGAGATACTGACTGTACTTTTACAGATACTTTGAGTTTTCCATTTTGTTTTTCTGTGAAAATTTGTTTTTTTCCTTTTTGCATAATTGTGTTTGACTATGCATTTATTTTATACATTTTCAAAGTAGACGACTATTTGAGTAAACCGTTTAACCTGTACAATAAATCTGCTGAGTAGAAGGAATCATTCGGGACAGTTTTACTGGTTGCAAAAGGAAAATGGGCACTGATGTTGACTTCTTTGAGGAATCATTGATTAATCTTTCTGTACAATTTAGATAAGTTTGCAATTTTTACTTGGTTCTTTGTTCCATTTTAATTACACCGTCACTTTGTCAAATCCAGTTTTTCCACATGAAAATGGAAACGGTCCACTCATTTAATTGTAATTTAAACTCAAATGAAAATGCTAATGAATATAAATCCAACCTATCACAAAAACTCATGTGTCTAATAAGGAAATTCCAGTCAAAGGAGAAAAAAAGAAAAAGTCCTCTGAAATTCCTTGTAAGAGTAACTTCCTTCAAAACAAAGGCGCACTTTGACACTGAAACTTTAGACACTTCCCTGCGAGGACAAGCTGGTCTACTGGAGCTTTTTTTTTTTTTTTTTTTTATGGATGGTACAGATAGTCTGAAGTGTGTGAGTCATAAAAAGGCCCCAAAAAATAACTGGTTTATGAGCAGTCTGCATGTTTAAATGCAGCCATAAAGTTTCATGTGGGTTGGTTATTTAAGGATGAGTTTTCATTTGATAGGTCACATTAATGACCAAAGTCTGTGACTGCAACATGCTCCAGCCGTTAAACTAAGTTTGGAGTGTGAGTCGAAGAGATTATTTGGCCACATATAACCATTAGATCCAGTTAAACATGGTACTAAATTCCTCTGGAATTTATGACTGCCCCGATTGGCAGATATAAAAACATTATTTGATTTTGGAGGCTATCTGAGCCAAGTTTCACATTTATTAGGCATCGAGCGCTCGTGTTGGAGGTTTTTCTGCTGGCTTTGCACTCTTGTTACAAAAAAAAAAAATTTCCTGCACACCCCCCACTCAGGATCCAGCTCTGGTCATGTTGAAAATGATCCACAGGGCTCCTGGGGCTCATATCCAGCCTGCCAGGTCTGATTGGTCGGCCTCAACCTGCAGACATGTGGCTCTGTTTAGGGGCTCGCTGACTTACTGATCCTCTTCCAGCCTGTAGCGCTGCTCAGGTCGCGCCGTCCCACCGGAGAACACAGTTTACTTTCCTCCACTGACCCACCTGACCAAATAAAGCAAAATGAGCGGGATACGAAACACAGCAGCCGCATACAGAAAAATAACATCAAGGCTATTGTTCAGATGCTAATCGTCTGGAATATTAATATCTGGAATTGAAAATCAAAACATCACACGCCATGCAAGCTGTGACCGTATCATGTGAAGGTAACAGGTTAAGCTGAAACAGTAAAAACGTGATTGAAGTGATTTAAATCAAGTAACGAACAGAAGCGACAATGTAACTGTAGGAACTGTGATACGTACTGTTATTTTTCACACTAGAACATTCGGCAAACACTGGAAGAATTCTTTGCCTCCATGGAACTCCAAAACAGTTAAATGGATCAGAAAAATTCACCAGCGCCTCCTTACAGTGGGGAGGGGGAAATGTATGAATTTGCACCCTGAAGGGAACTATAAGAGTGTAAGAATATTTTCCATGTTAGTCGTTCTGTGTCACTTTGACAGAAGACGTAGATCCAAACACCACTGTAGTGACAGGCCTCAAGTGTCAGAGGAAGCTTCTTCCTGTTACCAACTGACACCACTGGTAGTAAAGAAATTTGATTGGCTTGTTTTGAATGTGACGGACAGAATGTATGTAAAAGTTTACCAGATCCCCCTTTCAACCCTTTGCTATGGGCTTTTCAGCTGCCATGAGCATGGATGTAACTTTGCATGAAAATATTTAATACCCCAAAAAATGTTATCTATTATTTTCACAGGAAGTGATTTATGTTTTCGCAGAGTTTAAAAGCCCAGGCCTTCAGCAAACTAGAACCCACTTGAGCAGAAATGTGTTTACATCACTCCCTTATCAGCTAGCAACTTTGGGCCCAGTGTGGACATTAAATCTGGAACAAGTCTTCCATTTTGCCAGAATTGTTGCGTTTGGCTGTCTGTTGTCAGTTGATTCATGTCGAAGGATTAACGGGAGTAGCAGGGGTCAACATACGTGCTGTTTAGAGAGGGTGTAGCATTCCTTCTGCTTGACTGGATTCATCTTCACTCTGCAGTCACGCCGAGTCCTCTGATCCGGCTTGAGATCACCGATGAATCTAACCAGACCCAGCGATCGAGAGAGAGAGAGGGAGAGGGAGGTAGATCCCTCAAATCAACCTAGTGAAACAAGCCATTTAAAATTAGAACAGCAACTAGGAAGCGGTTTCCCACATGTTTATTGTGTTGTATGATCAGTTGTGAGAAATCCAGAAGTGTGCCGGGTCTGTGGCTTTGTGTAAATCAACAGGCATATCTGTATGGACGAGTTCGTTTGGAGAAACTGAAAGGACATTCTTTGTCGGACCACTTGTGACGGGATAGTTTATAAATTTTACGGACAATTTAAACACGCTTTGGTTTTTTTGGTTTAGGATTGTTTTTGGCACCTGGAGGCAGCACGTCAAGCGTAACGCAAGTCAAACTGTGGCAGAGATGAGAGGAAGTGTATACAATTAGTGCCACTCAAAAACCATTTCAAAGCATTTTTACACAAATAAGATTAAGGAGCCTGCATAGTTTTACAGAAGGGCAAAAATCACAGGGCTGTTTTGTTATTTTTCCGGCCTCGACTGAAACACTTCTGAGGATTCATTCAACTGAGACCTCGAGATACGATTTCCAAGTTTGAAAGTTGATATGACCAAGAAAATTTGGATCTACATCTCCAACAAACCCAGAGCACGTCCACGCTAGAGCGTCAATGTGAGCAGGAAACTTTGTATCTGAGTTCTCAACCACTTTCTCAAGATGCAACCCTAAGGAGGAGGTCCATGTAAGTCATACTGACTGAAGTAAATACGTGAGTGATGATGACGAGGACTCGGCCCTAAGGTTTCCATCTGTTTTGGATCAGGCCGACCGTCTCTGGGAGGATCTCAGCGCTGAGAGATGTTGACCTGTGCGTGTTTGTGTTTGACGCCAGTGCCTTGCTCCATCATCTCCAGACTCACTGATGGGTAAACTCTGAGCAGGCAGCGTCTTATTCTTCATCCTCGTCTCCCACACAGCGCTAGCTAGCTATTGCAATGTCTTGCTGCGGGGTTAGGGTAAAGGTCAGAGTTGACCTGCTAGTGTTTATTTCCCTGTAGTGTCGTGAATCCCATTGGAACGCCTTGTTTTGTTTAACTTTGTGTTGTTTAATTCCTCGGTTTGTTGTACCACCAAACAGCTGTTGTGCCTTAAGTGAAAACACTGCGGCGGCCAGCAGACAAAACGCAAACAGGAGGCAAGCTCAGGACAATGGCATTACACTTATTTAGTCCAACTGCTCTGCTCTGGGATTCTTCCAAGAACATTGTGTTTAAAGAGTTCAGGTTGATTCACTTTGGAGTCTGGCTGAGAGCATAACACAATATCTTGCAATTTTCCCCAATTTAGTTGTCAGTTCATATGCTGAAGTGCTCACTGGGCTACAGGCTTGGTAATATTTGATAATAATCTATTTAGGCAACATAACAAGATTTTGTTTAACCCGGGCAACATTCTCTCATTAAAAAATGAACAAAGAATGGAACTTTAAGCTTTTCATTACTCTTTTTCATTACTGCTGTCTGGTTTGGGAAGCCAATCAAAAGTCGAATGATGTCAAAACAAATTGTATAAAACGTCTTAATTTATATCTAGTTAAACTAAATAAGTAACCTGACAGAAAGAAGAAAGCCAATTCAAAGTACTTTCCCCTTTTCCTATCAACAAGTTGGAGAGGAATCTATGATGTGTACCTTCATTTTTACATAAAACACAAAGAACAGTAAATGTTTCTTTCTGTTTGTCCGTCCAGACAGAACAATTTGTTTTCTCTTTCTTCTCACTCTCTCTGCCAAGGCGTGTGACCTCAGCTTCAAGCTAACCTTTCCTCATAAAAGGAGAAGCTGTTTGATCTCTTAACTATGATAAACACAGGTTAATATGCATGCATGACTCAGTGCCCAGTCAGAGAACAGCGGAAAAGTGACTGTGGTCTGCTTCCAATTAAGGGCCCACAAATGTTTTTTTTCCATTGGCCTCTTCTTGATTCTATCGGCGCTCATCTTATAAACAAGACAAGCAAAGCAAAGTGGAGGAATTGAATGAAGAAAAAAAGGTTTTGATAAAGGAAGCCTTTCAGCAGGCTGGTACAACTCAGCTCTATTTGGTCTCCAGGCTGTAAAAGACAAAACTCTTCTGTGTAGATTTAATGTCAGAGCCTGCACAATCTCTTCCCCCCCGAGGAAAATAAGCTACTGCCCGTGTTTGAGTTTACTCCAGAGATTTAGCATGATAGCAAAAATAAATAAAGTGAGAGTGAAGTTCTGACATCTGAGCAACCTGTTAACCTTGCATGGCAGCTGGATCGCTCAGATTTCAACCCTGAAATGTCACTCATCCATCTTTCAAACCCCCCAGTAGAAAGTGTGGTTAATGTGACTTCAAATGTCGCTGGATTACACAAACAAAGTTTTCTTTAAAGATAAAGAGGCTGGAGGAACAGGTACAGTTAGCAATTGCTTTTAGTTGCAGTCAGAAAGTACATAAGACCAGGTTGAGGAAGCGACTACAAGTTCTGAACAATGGCTGCTGCAAAAGAGATTAGTCTGATAAGCTGTTCTTCAGAAACTGACGGCATTTTTAAATGAAAGTAGAGCTAATAAAGAGGTGCTCAGACTCCATAGTGGCTTTAGCAAGAGTTTCAGTAAACACTGAGGTGGTGATGATGTACAGATAATGTGCAAAGACAAATTTAACTTTTCTCAATGTCTCAATGCCAGAGACAGTTCTTGTAATCACCTTCCAAAACGTACTTCCAATTTCCAAAGCCTTTCAATGGACTCTTCATCACATGGACGTGTGGCATAGATACACAGAATTTGAGAAATATTCCACCTGTAACACAGATGGAAAGCTCCTATTAACTTGGTTGCCAGGACAAGGACGTTTCAAAGTACTTTGCTTTTAATGATTAACAGACAGAAGGAGTAGAGGCATTAGATTCTACACAAACTCAACGTAGAGGAAATGACAAATCAATTCAAAAAATACACCGGAACAGAAAAAGAAGATGAATGGCAATTCAAAGTTGTGCATACGTCAAAAAACCGAAAACTCAAAAACTGCTTGTTTCATGGGTGGATGCCAAATGCAGCAGAAAAGCTGCTCATAATTAAACCCAACTCTCCCTCGCCCACATAAACACTGTCTAGACAGTTTTTAGATAGAAATGATGCAGATTACTGCTGGGGTTTCCTGTCACTGCTGACTCTTCGGCACAACAGTGAGAAAAAATACCAGAAGTTCACAATTAATGTTCTCCAGCATGTTACTGGGAAATTAGTAACTGTTGTATGTTTTCATATCATTACAAATGGATACATAGATAAATTTCATTTATTACAAATGTTCAGAGGAAGAAAAAAAAAACTAACAACCTTTGATGTAAAACAGCTGACAGGCCTCAGAGAACTTCCTGTACCACCCTGGATGGTAGATTAACTTCACTGGTAACTGTCTCTCTCCAGGGTGGGGGGCCAGGCCAAGGGACTGAGTCACAGACAACGAAAAAGCTTTCATGTGACAGCTCATGAGGAATGTCTCAGGCTGAACAGATTTCAAAGCCATGAATCAAAACATAAACACAGAAAGTTTAAAACCACCCAATTTAAAGCAATTGTTTCAATGATTTCATACAACCCACCGCCCTAATTTACATCCAACCCAGATTTTTTTTTTCTAAACAAAAGATTAACACACTTTGATATACAGTGGGGTTGGTTGTCCCATCGTAATATGTATATATACATTGAATATAGCAATAAGAAATGTATATTCCCAGGATCGTTCCGTGATTACTTTTTTTTTTATATATATATAAGTAATGCGTTTTGTTATAAATTTGCTTGAAACACCCCAAACAAAAATACTTTAAGCTATCTCTTCTCTACTCTAGGCTAATAGTCTCATTGAACAGGTGAATTCTGGTCTCAATTACATCATAAACATTTTAGTCCGATCGTATTATGATCGGCGAGATCTAAACATGGCAACCATCCCGGCTACCTAGCTAACATGTATTGTTAGCTAGCTACGACAGCAAGTTCAACGGACATAAACTAGCAAACATTATCATTTGTTTGGTGACACCTTACAAAGGTAAATACCCTCTAAAAGTTAATAACTATAGTTACTACTTACAATGTTGTTACGAAGCGCGACCGCTTCTCTTGGTTAAAAACAAAAAAAAGTTACTCTTGTCCATTTTGAAGTTTTTGCACGATGAAACCTGTGCATGCTGAAAATAATCTTTCCTGGCTCGCTACGAGTACACCACTAATTGCGCTAGTCCGAATTAAAAGCAAGGTATACCTCTGGTGTTTCAATTTCATATTTTACGTTACTGGAAAAAAAAAAAAAAAAAAAAAAAACACTAACCCTTTACAGCCCAATGTCTTACGAGAAGAATGCGGCCAAATATAATCGTTTTCAACAATGAGAAATAAAAATAAATAATATTTTTTAGTTTCTTGGTTAACACATTTTGACATGTAATGTTTACTTCAGGAACAAGCGTTTTCTGTATGTAAAACTGGAAAACAGAGGGGGAATCTCAAATTAATATGTGATGTAATGTCATGAGAAAACAAAATGTGAAATCAATTTAGTTTGTAACAAATTAAGTTTAGTTTTCTTACAGCAGAAATTGCATAGGCAACACAATCACAAATCAATATATGCATCAATATTTTATTTACTTCAAAAGTATCACAGTTGTAAAACCCAGTGCTTTATATTTCTGTAACAGCCATAAAAAACGACTGACCTTCAATAAACGCAAAACATGCAAAGAATCAATAAACACTTCTGAAAGTCCAGCTTTGTTTCCTTCTTTAAAAAGCTTCATTCTTTAGTGTTATCAGTCACAGAATTTATATATATATATATATATATATATATATATATATATATATATATATATATATATATATATATATATATATATATATATATATATATATATATATAATAATAATAATGACATGGATGAGAGAAACTCTAAAGTGCAAATAACAATCAAAGGTGAAGGACGGCTTCATAAAAACTCTTATAGACAGCGAGGAGTCATCTCAGATGACCTTCATTTAAGCATACTTCATTTTCTTGTTTATAGAGTATTTTCTCTCAAGACATTATGTAGTGTTTTATATTCAGCTTAAATGTCACCTTTGGATAGACGTGAACTGAAAGTAACAACTGAAAATGTCAGACTGTTTCATGGGTTCTCAAGGGTGCAAAACCACAGAGTTTAAGAAATTAAAACCCAATGCTGCGTTGGCTTAATTGAAAAGCTACGGCGAGCTGTTGTTGGTTCACAATTGGAAATTTTATCATACAGAAAAAAAAAAAAAAAATGCATTTTTTTTTTTTTTTTTACTGATCAGTACCCTATCTTAGCTTTGGTAGTGAATGTAACTCTTTCTTTCTGCTTGCTCTCTGGCTGCTGAAAATATATTTTCAACAGTTGAACCAAAGTCATCTAAAACTGGAAAAATAGGTTGACATTTTTGTGTGATCTATCCACACACAAAATAGTTGAGCCTATGTCTGTATTTTAGTGTACAGTTTGTCTCTCACATTCAGTATAACATTGTAAAACAATGGCTTTTTGTTGACTCTAAGAGAGAAACACCTCCACATTACACATAGAACATTATCTGTAGCCACTTCCTGAAATGCCCACTAGATGCTGACACCAATCAGTCAGTTTAAATAGTCCAAACACCTCTTTCAATACATAAGATGTTCAACTACTTGAGTCATTTTTATATATATATAAAAAAAAGGCACTTAAAAACGCATGTGCGCACACGTGCACAGACACACGCACATCAGGTTTTAGGTTCTATCCACTCAGGCCTCTTTTCTGATTTGGATCCTTTAGAACAAAAATATCACTGTTCACCACAAAACAAGTTCATATTATCTGTGAAGACGACGACTCGACAGAAGATCACGTTGACTCTTTTGCGGCGCTGCTTGTGCACAGTTTAATTTATGAGTCACTTTCATATTAGGCTCTGAAGTTTCTTCTGTGTTTCTGTTTCCTTGCACGCAAACATGTTATCAGCAGCCCAAGCGCGATCAGCGAGACCAGCAATATTATCAGTGCAATGGAATAGTTCTGGATTCCCACACTGTGACACATCTCCTTGGTCACCATCTCGATCTTGACCGGCTCGGGGTACTCCTCGTGTACGCAGGTCACCGTCTCGATGTCTGGAACCACCAGAGCTGAGTGCTGGACCATGTGGAGAAAGTCCAGGTTGCGGCAGCAACTCAGTGGGTTGGAGCCCATGTAGAGGGTCTTGAGTGAGCGCTCCAGAGTCAGCATCGTGTTGTACTCAATAGTGACAAGGTTGTTGTTCTGCAAGTTGAGCGACTCAATCGAGGACTCTTTGTTCCACGTTGGCAGGGTGGTCAACTGGTTTGTGGATAAGTCGATACGTTTGAGACTCCTCAGTGATGACAGATCGGTGTTTAGACCAGATATGTTGTTTTCTCTCAGTAGCAGGTGGACCAGGGAATTCTCCAGTCCTGTGAGGGATCTTTTGTCCGTGTCTAAGCCTGGATTCATGGACAAGTCCAGTAACGTTAGCGAGGTGTTGTGGAATGCATTTGGAGGCACAGTCCTCAGATTGTTTTCAGAGAGATTCAGGAAGAGTAAATTTGGTATTGAACCGAAGAAGACACAGTCCTGGATATCTGGGTCTGACGGACAGATTTTCAGGTTATTTTGCTGGAGCTGCAGATGATTAAGACTTGGAAGTCTTTGGAATATTTGGGGGTCCAGAACAGCGAGATTGTTTCCTTGTAAGTGGAGCTTTTCCAGTGACTGCAGAGTGTTTTCTCCAAATGTCAAGCTCTGCAGGGAGTTGTGGCTGAGATTGATGACCTTCACTGATTGGAGAAGACGTTTATTGGTGAGAGAAAAGGAACTGATACAGTTGTGGCTCACGTTCAGGACCTCCAGGGATCCCATACAGTAAAAAAAGGTCTCTGGTAAGCTCTTGAGTTGGTTGTAACTCAGGTCCAGGAATCTCAGATGATTGAAGAAAACTCTGATGTGTGTTTCAGGATTCCCCGTGACATCAACACTCTGGAGCCGATTTCGTGAGACATCCAGGTACTCCAGGACGTTGTTTTGTGGGAGAAGGGGGAAGTAGAGCATTTTGTTTTCACTAAGATCCAAACAGGTGAGCTGAAAACGATCCATGGATTTTGTGCTTTGGAAGAGCTCCATGCTGTTCTTGCTGAGATTGAGCATTTTCAAGTTGCAGAGATTGAAGTCTGTGATGCAAGTGATTGAGTTCTTGGACAAGTCGAGTTCCGCCAGGTTATCCAATGAGTCGAAAGCTCCGTCTTCGATTTCCAGGATCACGTTGTTGTGGAGGCTGATTCTGCTCAGGGACAAAGCTCCACTGAAGGTGTTTTGTGATACCTTAGTAATGCTGTTACTGTTTAAGGACAGGTTTTCCAAGGAGGGGGAGTTGGCCAGGAAATAGTCCGACATTCCCGTGTACAGGCCGTTGCTAGAAAGATCAAGTGACTTTATAGCGGCGAGCAATCCAATGTTAGTTTTAGAGTGAGCAAAAACATTTAGATGATTCCTGGAGAGATCCAGGACTTTTAGATCAGTCATGTCTTTGAAGAGTCCCGGCTGGATGAAGTGGATCTTGTTACCGTGAAGATTCAGATGACGGAAGCCCGTGTGGTACGAAAGTGTCTCCTGGCTAAGATTTTGCACCTGGTTGCGGGAAAGGTCCAGCATCTGAACGCCACGAGGAAGGTTGACAGGGGCACTTGTAAGACTGAGATCACTGCAAAACACATCCATCTGGACCTGGGAACAAAGAAAAACACACCCAGTCTGATTATGTCAGTAAACAGACGGATTACTCAATCATTACACAACCTTTCTAACCCTTTTCATTTAAAGCAAGTGGTGGTGGTCAACTTATGAGTCACCGTTTCTACAGAATTTCTCTGACAGGAAGACAGCACCTTGAGGTCTGTGAAGAAAAATGATTTTATCACACAAGTTAGCTGCTCTTTAAAGGCTAATGATTCAGGGCCTGTTCTCTTCGGCCAAGAATATTTTAAAGATGCAAACGCCTTAGTTTCTTATCAGCAGCCCACGTTCTGTCATCTCCTTTTTCCCCCTCTAAGCTAGAATATTGAAGGTATTTAGTGCGGTTTGTAAGTAAAACCATATGGCTCAGAGACCTCCCATGTCAAAAAACAGCTCATAAAATTGTTTCCGTTTTCTCTCGAAGGCACAGTTTTCTTTAGCATGTTTGTGGGATCCTTGAAAAACAAAAACAAAAAAAATGGCATTACAAATTCTGCCACCAGCAAACATGATCTCGTATTTAAGGGCTACCAGGGGGCGTAAAGAAAACTCACAGCGCTCTTCCAAAGCCAGGCTGAAGTGCGACTGCTCACATTCCTGATAGCTCTGAACTCAGGCCCTGTTACGTGAAGTTTACATCAGACGGTCAGTGCCGCCTGCTGCTCTAGCAGATGGGAACAAAGGCAGGAAGCTCAAATGGCTATTGGTTGCTCTGATCAGTCTCAGATCTGTCTTCTCCAACACAGAGGTCTTGATGAGGGATAACATGAGCCTATAGATCTGTGTTTAGGCACCGTAGAGGTTCGACAAGCACAAATTAGGTTCAGGCCACAACTCTCCCTGACAAATGTCCTAGCGGAAGAGCCTTGTTTAGGACCTCCTACAGTTGCTCTGATGACACCAGCTGCAAAAACAACGTAAGCTGGGCCATTTCTGTTTTTCTTTTTCTGATTTTAATCTGGTTTTTAATTTTAATTGATTTTAATTTTAGGACAATGTTTTTCTAGTCAACATAAACAGTCGACATGCGACTTGCGCTGACCTCAGAGCTACCAGCTTTGAGACATTTTAAAGGAGCTAAATGTGAGTTCATTGATGAGAGGCTGATGAAAGAGCAATCTGCATTACACATCAGAGGTTAGTTTGATCTGCACAACATGTTCTTTTTTAGACTCTGCTGGTTGAAGAATGTCTATTTTGCAGGCAGAAATAAGGCACAGAGAACAGAGAGTACAAAGGTTTAGTCAGAAAAATCTCATGAATGACACTGTTTTCACATTCTGGGACACCTCTGCATATGTTGGTTTTTTAGGATGTTCTTTTTATACATCTGGAAGAAAAAAAAATACAAGAAAAATTGTATACAGTAACTGGAGCACTTCTCAAAGGAAGAGGTTCTTAAAGGAACTAGATGTGAACCTTTCATTGGTTCAAGGTTCTCTTGGACAACATGCCACACCTGAGATGGTTTTCTTATCGGAAACCACCAAACTGAAAGCACCTTTGCTAAACCTCAGACCCACAGAAGGAGCGGGTGCACTTTTAGGGTCTCTGCCTTCTTACACAATTCAAACTGTTGCACGTAAAGCCTGAAATAAACGAGTTGGTTTGCGCCACAGAGCAACAACCCCTGCAGAGCGACATGAAAGCATTTCCAGATTTCCTCTGAGAAGAGTCAAATAATGTTTCGTCATCCAAACACTGCAGCTCTGACTGCAGCGGGGGTGAATAAACTCACATCAGGTCAAGAGTCTCCAAATAAACTGTCTTCCTGCAACTAATACATGAGGCATTTTGTCCCCGACTGTCCCTGAAAATAACTCCCCTGGCCACACACACACATTTCTGTTCAATATTCAGCAAGCTCTTGTGTCGTGCCCATACGTACCACTTGGCAGGGAGGGAGGTGGTGCCGTTGAGAGTGCACGGTCTTTGCCACCGCGCAGCAACCGACCAAGAGGAGCTGGAGGAGCTGCTGGAAGGCGGCCATGGCTCCCCTGCATCAACAGGAGAGGAGAGTCCACATCAGCGCGGGTCAAAACACGAGTGCAGGAAGCATGCAGCAGGCGATACGACTCGGCAGGGGAAGGAAGAGGGAAGTAGCCTGTGACAGCACTATTTATGCCCCGGCCATTTAAAAAAAGGGGGATTTTTTTTTATTATTTATTTTGCCTCTTGTGCACCGTGACATTTATGTTTTACAACCAGCAAAACTGGAAGTACTGAGAAAGAATGACTAAGCAAACGTAGCTGTTTCCGAGATGATTAAAGTGAATGTAGTGACTTCTGCAGTGTAAGATATTATTTGGAAACCATAGAGCTTGCTGATTGTTTTGACGAAGATGAGTCACCCTCTGACGAGTTACGTGCCTCGTTACAGTGCGGAAACTTGTTGAAATATTTCCTGACAGATTTCCCCCGTCCGACAAAACAAAAAACATTGTTGTAGGGCCAGACAATGTGGGTGTAATTAAGCTCTGCAGTGATGGTGGTGAATGTGCGTGGAAATTTAAGTGGAACGGAGAAGTTGGTGAGAGAAAAAACAGATGGTTTTGAAATGGAAAAAAATATTTTCTTTCTAATAGATAAGGAGAAATTTAATTTCTCAAAAATGAGGAACGAAGCTGTAGGCCTTACTTTTTTATATAAAAAAAACTTGTACATTTAAAATAATATTTTGCATATTAAATTCTGGGTAAAGTAACTATAGCCAGTTGCTTTGGTAAACCTTCAGTCACCTTCATGCAATTAATGTGATTCTGAGAGATGAGATAGTTACTGGCAGTATGACATCAGAAAGGTCCTACAAGTCTCACTTTTTTTTTTTTTTAACATAACAGGTTATTACTTCCTGGGTCAAAACCTTTGCAGTTGCCTCAAAGGACCTCACCCAAACACTGTCCCACTAATTTTCTTAGATTATTTGCTGCACAATGCTCAAACCTTTTTCAAGATATGAATCATAACTGATAAAAACTAAAAAAAAAAAAAAAAAGAGATGCAAAGATGTCAGCGATCAGCCCAGAAAGTTATTTTTGGTTTATCGTTTAGCTCCATTCTGTGCAATTTCATATTGATGTTTCAGAGAGTTTCCTCTGAAACAGGTCTGTTGAAATTACCCCAATACACAGAGACATTTAAATATTGTGAAGGGGGAAAAAAAATGTGTCCAGCCCAACTGTTCAATTCCTCAAGGACCCCCCTGGATTTATCTGATGACGTCTATCAGAGAACGGACCCTCACTTCGGAAACCCCCAAAGACAACACTGTGTTTAGAAGAGTAGTTAAAAATAGTTTCACATCACACAGCTGCAGGGGCAAAATGAACAGTTTAATAATGCTTTCTTTACCAAGGATGACAGGTTTTTGTCTCTATTTTGTTGTCAGGACTCATCTTTGGTAGAGCTGCAGCAAAGGATCAACACCAATGTGCATTTAACCATCACTGGTTGCTTTTCTTTTTTTGACTCCGCTGATCTGAGAACATCTATTGTATACAAACAGAAATAAGGCACAGAGAACAGAGAGAAAAAAGGTTCACATCCAGTGACACCTCTGCACGTGTGGGTTTTTAGCAAGCTTTTTTTTTTACACCTGAAAGTGAAAAAAAAAACTAAAAGAAAAATTTGTAGAACATTTGTACAGCTCCACTATGAGTGCGATCACATAAACCCACAGAAGGCAGCGTGCATCCGACCACCGCAGGACCAAAAAAAAAAAAAACAAAAAAAACTCCACACACTTTACCCTTTAGAGATGTGAGCTTTTACCTGACTCTCAGCTGATGACTAGTCCCTGTTGAGATCTTCTGACCATGATCGATTTCACATCCTCAAGGTAACCTCACACACTCCCACAGGCACTTTTGACAAAGGCAGCCGGAGAAACAAGGCTCCTCTCAGCTGACTCTACGCTCCACATGTCCCACTCTGCTGTCTGGCCATCGCATCCTGTGAGAAAACCCTCCTCCCCACTCCCTCACCCCCAATCCACCACTCCCTCCGCTCTCAGGAAAGTGCCTTATAAGGGGGTTGGGAACATCGCACTAGTGCTTCACCATCATAACAAAAAAAAGAAAAAAAACACCCGGTGAGAATTCAGAACTTGGACCGCTTCTCCAACTTCTCCTCAGTTTGTTTGAATGTTCTCACGCACCAGCCTCCATGTGGAATTTGGAGAATTTTTTTCTTTTCATTTTTTTTTCAAATAAAAAAGGCATTTTGGAGAAAAAACCTTTTATGGTTGTAAATAAAAGTGAGGGGTCATGTGTCCAGACTCCACCCTGAGAGAGCAGACAGTCTGCAGCCGTTTTGAATGTAGTTATTAGGAATTTCTGGTCTATCACGTGTGTAGGCATGCAATGAAAAAATAAATAAAAAAACAAAAAAAACAAAAACAAAACAAAACACCCCTCTCAGGAATTTGAGCTGTCATGTGGCAGCAAAACAATCATCACATGGAGACAATTTATGCCCATGTGGCAGCTGCTCAGATCAGGAGGGAGGAGGAGGGGAAACCCCTTTGGAATTTAAATTCTCATTATTTTACAATGTTTTGGCATGAGTTAGCAAATGTCACTGTTTCTCACCTGAGAGCTGCTGGTTTGTGCGGAAGCAGGCACTAATTGCTTGACATCGTCCTCTGAATCCGACTGTCTCACAGTGGCTCACAGTGACAATTAGTTGATTTCCTACGTGACTGAATGCAAGAAAAAAAAGTTGCAAAAAAAAAAATTCAAGTTGCATTAAAATATTCATGAATAAACAATGAGAACAAAATTGCAGCATGAAAAAAACAAGTTAGACTTTTGGTAGAAATGATTTTCATCACTTGGGAAAAGGGCCGCTGCCCACTGAGCATCAACATTTTTTATTTTTTTTGTTATAGAAGAGAAGATCGATTTAATGGTTTTATGTTCATGTCACACGGAAAAAGACAATAACTAACAAGATTCTCATTGGAAACGAAACTATAAAGCAGAATTTAACTCTTGGATTGTTAACACAACCACTGTGTTGCAAATCTGCTCGCAGACAAAGAGATGAACATGTTCAAGTTAAGGTTGAGTAGGAGGTGAACCGGACTTACCTGGTTGCCTCTGTTCGCTCTGCTGTAGAACAACAGGTTTACTTTCACATGCGCCAACATTTTTGTTTTATGAGCCGCACAAGCGCAGCTTCACGTTTCCGCTAGAGGCATGATGTCATCCCTCCTGCAGGATCATTTCCCGGGATTCCCGCCTGAGCTTTTGGCCGCTTTATCTTAACTTTCCTTTCACTTCCCAACGCTCGTTTCAAGAGTCTTTCATTTATTTCCCCACTTTGTGCCCCTCCCCACCTCCCTTGTAATCTAGTGACAACACGGAGGGACCAGGAGGAACGTTGGCAAAAATGTTTATGTCGTTCTGTCGTTGTTGATCAGCTCTCACCCCCTGCTGGCCACATTTTAGTCGTGCAGCATCACATGTATTTTTCTTTCTGCATTTGAAATGATTATTAATGCTACCTTGACATAGTCATGTTCATCGCAGTGACCTATATGCATCTATCCATATTTACATGTACTTTGCCAACAAAGCCTTTTCATTTGTGAAGTGTGTCAGGTTTGCTGTTGAGATACGATAACGACCCAATTAAAATAGTATTCATCAAAATGTGACTACAGTTAGAAACCAAAAGTCAACTACATCTACATCTTTAACTTTTCAATCTTCGTTTTTGCTTAATTAGCAATAATTACAGGCCAAACCTCTAAATTGATGGTTTAATGAAACAGAAGGCAGTATTATAATCCCAAACTACACGGCCAGACTAGGTAACAGCAGCTGGAAAATATCTGGACAGTAAAATAAAAACCATGAAAGAAGTTGACAGGAAGTGATGGTCCGCTAATGGTGACACCTCTTTTTACTCTGCGGCCACATGTAAACCACAGCGGACGTCTCGCGAGGAGCCAGCGGTCGGAAGAAGGTTGAGCAATTTCATTTATAGGTGGAAAACTAGCAGATGTGCAACAATAGAAGTATGGGGTACCTCTGTAATCAATTACCCTTTAAAATATAACATGACGTCATAAAGATCCCATTAAATTTGAAACCAAAAACACTAAAGCTTGTCGGCACTTTGGCTACAGTAAAATGAACCACAAAATACACACACATGCCAGTAATTGGCCAGAGATAAGTTTTATATAAAATTTGAACAGTGGATACAGAGGTGGTATTATGTGTATAAAAAAATACATACAATAAAAAGGAAAATAAATGAATCTTATCTTTTCTATTTGGAGCAGATGTTCAAGTTAGCTGATGAAATGTAAAAGGCACTAAATGTACAACATTCCAGTTTTTTATAAGACGCGAAACAGAGGCCAGAGTCATTCTGAAAAAAACAAACAAACCAAAAAACAAAAACAAAAACAAATAAACACAGGGGATTTGTTGTCTTTGATATGCAAAAGACGTAGTGCAGAATTTACAACATAACACAACCAAACAAATGTCAAAGAAGACACAACTATTCACCATCGAATAAACACGTGAGCACGCACTCCGAGACCATGACGAGCAAATCCATGTTCACTCAGAAAGCCTTTAGGACACCAAAAACACCCGAGGTTGGGCGTGACCTCCGTCAATTGGGAAAACAAACAAACAAAAAACCTTTCATAATTTATACTTTACATCACAATTTCTACAACTGCACTAAAGCACTGTGAAGAGTCACAATTAGAGCAAAGCCACCAGCTGTGGTAGTTTTTTTCTTTTTCTTTTTGAGTGTTTTTGTTCTGGTGAGCGCATCAGAGTCAAGGCATGCTAGCGAGCACCAACAGGTCAGACACACAAAGAGGCAGAAGAAGTGTGGAAGACTGCAGTACCTAAAATGTTTTCTGGGGTTTCAGTTGAGGCAACGTGAAGCTGAACTAAGTTGTTGTTTTGCAATGATGATTATTTGCAAATAGTAATCATCTGAATAAATACATCAGAGCCACTGCAGAGACACATGAACAGAGACAAAACATCTACTAATCGCCCTCTGGTGGCTGGCTGCTCCATCTTTGCTGATGGGACATGGTGATGAAGGTCATGCAATTGGAACTCAGGGTCTTTATGATGGTTCCACAGTTCAAATTCCCCCTTGGTACTGTGGAGAACGGCAGATTTTTTTTGGACACCTTACCACAGTTGCCCAGAGGCACAAGGTTTTTTTGGGCTGTTTTTCCAGAATAGTATAGTTTTAAAGGTCAACTCTGGAACGTGTTGGCAGAATTCTGCTCTATAATAGGAATGTTACAATAGTCTTTAAGTTTACAAACAGCCGATAACTGCCTACTGGGTGAAAATTGGGTGAAGAAAAGCATTCAAGCTGAGGTCCACATTAGATCTTGACAGCTTTGTTTTGATAAAACAACACACAAGCATGCCAAATGCCTGAATTCAATTTTGGTGCACAGTTTTGGGCATAGGCAAATAACATTTAAATTAGAAAACAAGCTTTGATTCAACCATTGTGAACCAGCAGGGGTAACACTTCCTGCAGGCACAGTTTGTTTGTTTTTTTGTTGACACGTAGGTGACCAAATAATTAAGACTACAGTGAGAAGAAAAAAAAACATTTTTTTTTTTTACTCTAACGACTAACTTTCCTACTCTGGAAAGAGTTTCAGACAAATCCGCACTGACTTACAGTAAACAGCACTAAGTAGGCTACAAGAGCGAGAACTATGTACAAACACTGGTCAACGTGGAGAGTTACTGCATTTGCATTCACAAAGCTGAAGCTGACTGGCTGCAACACAGACATCGTTCATGTCGATAGAAAGGCATTTAAATGCTTCAAGACAGAAGGAGAAACAAAAGTTTGGAATGCATTTTAAAGCTTCAAACAATTTAAAAAGAAAAAAAACAAACAAAAAGTAAGTCATGTCAGATATTTGGCCCATTATTTTAAAACAAAAAAGAGCTTTATACAATACACAGAGGAAAAGAAGGTGAATATTTTCTTTATAAGGACTTTCATGTTAGTAAACTGCATGCAAACAGTGTATTTAAGCTTCTGAGGGCTCCCAGTTTCCAAGAGAGATATTTCCACCTCAGGTGAACATCTTGATGGAACTATTTTTTTGCCAAATCACAGAAACCCAGTGACTCTGCAATAAACGCCGTCTGCGCCGCTTCCCGTCATGCGGGAACCAGAACAGTAACAGGGCGTAGCGCACGCAGGCTGTGCGTCAACAGAAGCAGGAAATGAAGATGTTCGTCTGAGGTGAAACTCGACCGGGAGGCTGTTTATTAAAAACGGTAGCACGGCCACATGCAGGAAGTCTACAGAGAAAAACTGAGGCATTCACAGTAAAACACTGTCACACTGTCTGCGGAGTACCAGAAGCAGTCTGCTCATCTCAATACAACTGCATGCAAAGTTACTGATAACGGTAATGTAAGGAGAGAGAGAAAAAAATCACTCTACGTTAAGACGTCTCAACGACACAAGATGGCATGACAGCGTGTTGCACCAGATGGCTGTAAACTTAACGAGGCGGAACTGGAATGTCTTGACTGAGTTTGGTCCAACTTCATGGGGGCGAAAAAATCTAATTTACGCTAAATTAGAACAAAAATGTTTTGTTATATCGTCACCTTACTTTATCTTTCCACAAAATAAATCCAACAAAAATATATATTTTTGTTTCGGGTACAATTGTTTTTAAAGTAAACTAGAACAAGTTTTGATTTTTTCTTTTCTTTTTTTTAGTAAATCTTCAAGTTTCAAACATTTTAAACCAATCACTTTTACCAGTGGCGTCAGAGGGAGAGCCTCAACAATGACCTGCATATTTCTTTGACAATTTTAATGAAACAGGATCTGAGCAATCTTGGCCCAAGCAATGGTGCTGTGGTGAGCACTGTTAGGAGCGGGAGGGTTGCGGGGTTGATGCCCAGGCCCAGGCCCAGGCCCAGGCCCAGGCCCAGGCCCAGGCCCAGGCCCAGGCCCAGGCCCAGGCCCAGGCCCAGGCCCAGGCCCAGGCCCAGGCCCAGGCCCAGGCCCAGGCCCAGGCCCAGGCCCAGGCCCAGGCCCAGGCCCAGGCCCAGGCCCTCCCTGCGTGGAGTCTGAATGTTCTCCGTTACATTCCAAATGAGTCTCTGTGGGTTCCCTCCGGCTCCTCTGGAGTCCTTCCACAGTCCAAAGACAAGCACATCAGCTGCTAGCTGCACATAGCTGCTAACTCCTAACTCCAATTGTCTGAAGCCGTGCGACGGGGAATTTTGAACGAACCAGGTTTCCACAGATTCTTAAGACGCAAAACATTCCCTGTGGTAGAAATCTGGTGGTGCCGTTTGGCGGTCGCAGCGAGCACGGCGAGCTGCTGAAGAGTTCCCTACAGCTGTAGTCAAACCCAACCTTGGCACAAGTTCAGTTTGGTCCGACTAACAGCTGGAATTCAACTTGACTCTTCATTCATGAAAAATAAAATAGTTGGTAAAACGACAGCGGACAGAGGCGCTCATCTGGTGCGACAGCCTGACCAACGTTTTGCTCGTCATACAGTGACATTTTTGACGTGTGGAATGACATCTGTCAATTATTGGAACAGTTTCAAGGCTGATTTGATGGAGTGATGTAGTGTTAGTCTTCATAAAGTGAAGCACCTGGATATGTGTGGTCATTAGTCATGGCATCATGCAATTCAGAAGACAAAAAGAGGAGAAAGAAAAACAATAAAACGCACCCATTTGTGTCCCAGTTGAAATATTCCCACCCCCCCGAGAGCAGCTGGTAGAGGTCTGATACTTTACTGTGTTTTTGTTATCTTTTTTTTTGTAGTTGTTCTTGGTCCCCAGCTCTTCTTCTTCTTCAATTCTTACGAATGTCAGCGTAGACCACCGGCTCCATCTTATGGAATGAGTTTTTGCTGCCCGAGTGATCCAACTGGGCGTATATCACCGGGCCCTGGGAAGCAAAGAAGGAGTTGGTGAGATAACAGTTGAGCGGGAGGGACATTTGTTGACTTCTGAATTTTGGTTCAGAATTATAACTCAGAAAAAAAAAAAAAATCACAAAATTCACACTTGTGTATATTTTTAGGTAAACGGCTGAACGGAACTGATACAAATGTGCACATCTCTCACCCACTCTTAATGATGAATGAGCAAGGTGGATGAATGATTAGTTGATTAATCAATTAGTTACTGTAGTAACCATTGTTGAGAAAATATACCCATGTACCAATACAACTACTTACTAATAATATTGCAATTTTTTTTTCCAACTTTGAAGGAAGATATTATCTATCTAAAGACAACCACAAACAAAATTTAACAATAATAATTAAAACCAATCCACAAGATGGCACTAAATGTTTCCAATGTAGTGAGATTGAGAAGGACAACGTTCAAAGTCAGACAGACAGACAGACAGACAGACGGGGTACATAGTTGAACAGGCTCAAGATAAAGTGTGTTTTGTTTTGGCGCAGTGTGGATGAACAGCATAAATGTGATATTTTCCAGTGAGGTGGTGGCAGCCAGGGGGCGCTGCCACTGTAGGTCCCCCAGCGCCTACCTGTACTGGCCCCGAGGGATTGGTAGGCCTGGAGATCTCCAGGCTGGACTCCGCCTTCTTTCGCGGCTTGGGAGCCTGCGAGCTCTCGCTTTCCAATGATGTACATCTATTTACAGGTTACGATTTGCCGGTGGGGTCGAGCAAACCATTGGTGCACAGTCGCGAAAGGGGAGAAAACAAACGATGGAGGGGGAAGCACAGGACAAAAACAAAAAATGAGAGATGAGCATGAAACCCTGGATGTCAACAAGGTGCACAGCAGCTGCCAGTGAACAAGCAGCAAAGGGGTCGGGACAAGACGGGACGCGCAGATTGGCTGAGAACAGTGATTATTTGTTTTTTTATTCCAATTATTATTATGAATTTATAAAAAAAAAAAAAAAAAAAAGGACACAGACGCAGAAGAAAAATATATTGAAAATAGGATGAATAACAATTTGCATAAAGTACAGTATTGTGTTATAAGTATGAATATGAATAGATTTGAAAGAATCAATGGGTTTTCTAGGACATTTAAGTTGAACAGGTTAAATACACCTGGACAAAAGGGAAAATATACAATAATATTCTCCAGTCTCACCTTGTTGTAGGCAGCTGTTAAGCCACCACATTAGAACAACAACTTAGTGCTCTAATAACTATGATAAATATTATCACAAAATTTATTCTCCAAATAAGAAAATCAACAAAACGGTGAGCCATTTGTTCGCAAACACCACACAGCGTGAAACGCAGGCGGATCTGTGGGCCGTTAATGCCCACAGAGTTCTTGCGATTTCCATTTGCAGTGGTGCAGGGAGGAAGCGCACAGCAGTTAGTCTTAGTGGCGTGTTAGTGGCAGAGATGCTGAGGAGGGACTGGACGAGATGAATGTGTGGCGGTGAGTTCAACACAAAGCGATGGAAGGAAGAGTGACTGGCTCACGTACCCTGCCAATGGCTCCACACAAGAGCGGATCCCTCGGGTTAAGTTAGCAGCAGCGCTAGTTTAGGGTGCTTTGGTCGCTGTTCTTATTTGTTTTTTTGAGGAAATGCGTGGGGGGTGAGTTGTTTGAAACTTGGGGTCAGTGCGTTGTTATCCCATCGAGACAGAGAGACGGCACCCAACATGCAAAGGTCTTGCCTTCATGATTTATGTCCACATCATCATTATTACAACAGATCGCCCAGAAGTGTGTTAGCGAGACACTGTCATTCAAGATCATTGCAGTCACATAACATCTGAAGTTGCATCACATCAAACAAGACAACCGTTGTTCACAATGGCAGTGATCAGTGATCGACTGCAGCTTAATGATTTCTGACCAGAAGGAAATTCTATATATTCTAAATATTCTAAAAAATGACAATAATCAACATTAATGTTGTTTTAACATCAAAAGGGAGTTTAAGGAGCAAAAAACAAATCATTTAAATTATTTTAAAGATAAATAAACATGTCTTATCGTTTCCCTCTGCTGCATCCAATTCAGAGCGGACTGGTTTTATTTCTTGGTTGCAGATGTGAAAGTTGCTATTGTGCGGCTGTGATGCACTGACCCTTCGTAATCGTGACGGTTGTGCATCACCCTCATGACGACGCAGGCCACCACGGCGATCATGACGAGCAGAAACAGGGCAGCGCACACGATTCCAATTATCATGGCCGTGTTGCTGGGCGGAAGTGATTCTGCAAAAAACACACGACAGGCACAAAACACAGGGATTTAAAATGCATTGTAAGGCTGTCACGCATCTACTGCATCCACTTAGGTTTCCCACACTCAGAAGCTTTTGAACCGTCCTTGCACATGTTCAACATCCACAGCAAACAGCTTCTTCTTGAGGGTCAGGCTTGGAGGCAAAATACGATGAAAATGATGGGAAAGAAAGTTTAAAATGTAGAAGTTGTTCAACTAATAACCAAGTTGTAGTGCCGCGGAACAGCTAAACATGCCGCAGAACTGTTTGTACGCGACAAAAATAAAGTAAAATAGAATGCAAAATACCTTTTCAAGATATCGTTTGAACATTTATTCATAAATTCAGTAATTTGACGTTTAACAATTTAAAATACACTAGCATTCAAAAGTTTGGACACTCCTTCTGATGCAATTTTTTTTAATCTTTACAACTTTCGACACTGAAGACATCAAATATATGAGCAAGATACATGTAATTATGCAACAAAGAAAAACACGTTAAATAGCTCTAAATATACTTTTTAAGAAAGGTGGCTATGTTCATTCATTCATTCATCTTCTATACCCGCTTCTTCCTTTTCAGGGTCACGGGGGTCTGCTGGAGCCTATCCCAGCTGTCTTAGGGCGAAGGCAGGGTGAGCACCCTGGACAAGTCGCCAGTTCATCGCAGGGCCACATAGAAACAAACAACCATTCACACTCACATGCACACCTATGGACAATTTAGAATATTCAATTGACCTGACATGCATGTTTTTGGAGTGTGGGAGGAAGCCGGAGAACCCGGAGAGAACCCACGCAGACACAGGGAGAACATGCAAACTCCACACAGAAAGGTCCCAGGCCCGGGCCCCGGAACCGAACCCACGACCTTCTTGCTGTGAGGCGGCAGCGCTAACCACTGCGCCACCGTGTCGCCCGGGTGGCTATGTTGAAGAATTGAAATCAAAAAAGTGTTTGAGTTATTTTGACACTTTTATCATTCATTCATTCATCTTCTATACCCGCTTATTCCAATTCAGGGTGACGGGGGTCTGCTGGAGCCTATCCCAGCTGTCTTAGGGCGAAGGCAGGGTACACCCTGGACAAGTCGCCAGTTCATCGCAGGGCCACATAGAGACAAACAACCATTCACACTCACATGCACACCTACGGACAATTTAGAGTGTTCAATTGACCTCACATGCATGTTTTTTTTTGGAGTGTGGGAGGAAGCCGGAGAACCCGGAGAGAACCCACGCAGACACGGGGAGAACATGCAAACTCCACACAGAAAGACCCCAGGCCCGGGCCTGGAATCGAACCCACGACCTTCTTGCTGTGAGGCGGCAGCGCTAACCACTGCGCCACCGTGTCGCCCCCACTTTTATCATTTCCTACATAATTCCATGAGTGCTCATACGTAGTTTTGATGCCTTCAGTGAGAAACTGCAATGTCAATAGTCATGAGAATAAAAGAAAAAACTTTAAATTCAAAGAGTGTGTCAAAACTTTTGACTGGTGGTGTATATCTTAGGTCTACCCATCTTCTTTCTCCATGCAGTTATTATTTTCAAGCTGGTACCTGAACATTGAGCACTGCCAGAAGGCGGCAGTGACCCTTTGCGAGACTCAACAACCGCGGACAAACAAACATATGCTGGTAAAGACGCGCCATTTGTCTTCCCACCTGCAAGGTGGAGCAACGGGAGAGATGACGGGGAGATACAAGCCGACACATGCATGCGGGGCTTTTTGTTAAAAGGGCAAAACCAACAAGAAGGCGCCGGGTCAGCATGAAGATGTTGGTGCCAGATACCAAAGACTGAGCAACAGAGGCAAAACCAGCCCATCAAGAAGTTTTCTGACATTGCCATTATTACCACGACTGACAGCCGAGGCCTGCAGAAGGTGTGCTGAGTCACTGCAGAGACAGAGAAACTCGGGTTGCAAATAATGTCGCCGGTGCAGAATAACAACAATCATTCTGAGAGTAATGGTAGCTGAGAGATGCCAGCCACCTTTTATGGTGCGATGGGAAGTCGGGGGCGGGGGGCAGAAGGGGGGCTAGCTGGGAACGCCGTCACGGTCGTACGGTTGGCAAAGTTCCAGCTACAACTGGGCAAAGTGAGACGGACCTTGCTGTTGGCACCTCTGCCAGCCAATAATGAAATAACGCCAACGTCGACCGGCTGAAAACGACAACAGAACGAGGGGCAGATGTAACAGTGCACGACTTGCAAATGACAAGACAGCGGACAGGGCGGGAAGCGGACGCTGCTCTGAACAGCTGTGGAGCAACGGAGGGCAGCCGCACTGCAACAAAAACTCATTTCCCAATTCCTGACTTATGACTTGAGCGAGTGTTTCCAGTGATCGCTGCTGAGACTCACACTACAAAACAGCCTCTGCCACTTCCATGAATCAGACTAAAAACATTCATTCTGTCTTGGAGGGAGAGTAGGCCTCAGTCATGTTGTGTGCAATGGGTTAAACTAGTTCCACTTGATTAGTGTATTGTCACGTGTACGCTTCTACATTAACCTGGAAGGATGAGGTGAGCCACTAATGTCAACCTCTTGGCTGCTTCATAGATTTGTACTTTTCCAAAACCAAATAAATCCAGTGTGACAACCCTCCCGCCCCCGCCCCCACCCACCCTCCCTCCTCCTCCTCCTCCTCCTCCTCTTCCTCCTCCTCCTTCTCCGCCCCTTGACCTTGAACTCAGGCCAAGCAGGCAGAGTAATTGAGCGCTGATCAAGTAAAGTCAGAACCGGTTTCACTGCTATACACGAGAACCGGCAAGCTTCCAACATCAGGCTAACTGCAATTCACACAAAGGCTGCCTTGAAGGTTCCAGCCAGAGAACTTCCAGGTTCGGAATCAAAGGAGATTTGAAAAGGCTCAGCAGTAATTCTTCTTCTTCTGAAGTTTGGTGCTGTACAAGTTGTAAATGAACTTAAACTAAGTCACAGTTTCAAGGCAGAGCACCTGTGTGTGTGTGTGTGTGTGTGTGTGTGTGTGTGTGTGCGTGCGTGCGTGCGTGTCATATTTAATAATACATTTCAAATGTCCATAGGTTAGAGTTCACCTTTCAGGACGACGCGGAGCTCCGTCCGCGCTGCTGTTCCCATCACGTCCGGAGGGTTCCTGACGTCGCAGAGGAAGGTGCCGTTGTCGCTGAACTGGGCCGGGTCCAGCTTAATGGAGGCGTCCCTCTTGTTTATGTTGCCCATGTAATGAATTCTGTCTTTGAACTCCTCCGACCCCATGAACCCATTTCCATTGGAGAAGTAGAATATCTACAGAGGAAAGGAAAAGGGGTGAGACAATTTTGGAAATGTGTCACGCTGCAGTGGATTATTTTACCTTCACTTAAACAAACAAACCTATAGTTTGCCCATTTTCAGAGCTTATTTTTTCATTTGGACTCCAGCAAAGTTGGCTGGAAAAAGCCAAAAACCTCTCTTGATCTCCAGAAAACATCTATTCCTCTGTTTATAGTCTCGTGCCCCATTTTAGATTTGGCTTTCTCCGGGTGCCCCGTTAAAAACGGAAACCTTTTTACTGTCTTCCACAATGATCTGGCTTCCATTTACGCGGACAGATTTGATATGTTGCATTTACTGTTCCCAGTAAATTCAGCTTGAGAAGAAATTTTTCATTGTATTTTTATTGATTTATTCTTTTTTTTTCAATATTCAATATTTCCTGCCATCTGAACAGAGACCACAGTTCAACGGGACATCTGTCACACAAATCATAACAGGAAGAGTGACTTTGGTTTCCCGCTCAGAGCCCCAGACACACAACTGGGCTATAAACTTGATTATCTGATCATGTGAGGACATTTAAAGATGAAACCAGAGCCATATTGTAAAACCTCCCCACCTGACAAATGTTCAAAGTCCCCACAACACATCCAGACTTTTTTTTTCACAGCTTTTTGTTGTAAACCCAACAGTGGACAAACAAATATACAACATTATACCCATCACCTGACTATAATTTTACATCGCCAACTGATGCAAAGCAGCTGCAGACAGCAATATTCATTATATTCATTCAGTTACTCATCCAAGAATCTGACTGTGTTTCATGCTCAGGTGGGAACACTGTAAGAACAAACAGCCAGCAGGTGCGATGATATTGGTGCGTACCCAGCTGCATGATTAATACCTAAGCTTAACTACTTTGCAGCCGTAGATCCGTTCCACAAGTTTTAGGAATGTGTAATCCAAATTTCAACGGGAACAGTCACAGCAAGTGTAACTAATGGTGATGACGATGATGATAACATGTATTAAGATGTTTAGAGAAGCTACAGTCTGGACCAGCAGGCCTGTGGTTGACAGGAAAAAAAAGATGCCTTAAAAGAAGCATGTTATGTCTGTTGTGGCACCATAACACTACGCTACAATTTCAAAGTGGTACAGCTGTGTCATTATGTTTGCTTAAGATCAGAGCAACAAACCAAGCCGGGCTGATATGTAAACAGAAAGGGGGGCCAGGTACAGTAGCCGAGACACGGTCAGAACACTGAACTCCAAATAATCTCATCCCCATGGCCAACATCACAGTGCAACACAGCTCTAACTGGAAGCTGTGCTCCCAGAATCTGATGGCAAAATTACTTTATGTAGTGTGTGTGTGTGTGGGTGAGTGCGCACGCGTGTGGGTGAGTGCGCAAGCGTGTGTGGTCGTTTCAACAGCAGCTTTTATCCAAAACCTTGTTTTACTCAATGCGTTACAAAAACAGGAAGTAAGTCAAACTGAAAAAACAGGAGGTGAGATAAAAGGAAAGACTCCAATAATAGAGTTGCAAAAAATATATAATTCAAAAGGCAAAGGACGAGAGATAAATAACTGAATAACAGTGTGTGTGTGTGTGTGTGTGTGTGTGTCGGAGCTAGCCGAGAGCCGGAGCATTTCTTCATGCGCCGGTGCAGATGACACAATCGCAGGAAAACGTTCAGGGAGTTGCGGGAAACCCGCAGTGCAAAATCGGCGGTTATTGGGACGACTCACCACATATGGAGATTTGAAGAACTTGTTGTCGGGCTGATTTGACTGGAAACTCCAGGTCACCGTCGTAGTGCTCTGCACCACTTCACTTGACGTGAAGGTGCACGGAGGATGGCGGCGGTGCCGTTTGGCACGATCACCTCGGGATCGGCGTGGATTTCGATGGCTGACGCCGTTTGCGACACTGCAAAAAAGAATGCGACGATTATGAGCACTGTCAAAAACATTCATGGGGCTTGGACATGAGACTGGGCCACACTGATGCATTTGAGCCTCAGTTGGTGAAGACACTGTGTTATTAACACAAAATCTGTGGACATGTGAACAACACTTGTAAATGCAGGTTCAGACAACAACTTATTCTGTTCAGTAGCTCCTTTTCTATCACGCAATCAAATTTGGAAAACTCATATCATGGTCTCTAACCGATAACCCGTGTGGCAAACATTACACTGAACTCTACACTAGAGATTTACAACAAAGATAAGGCAACTCTCTCTGAAAAAGAAAAGGCCACAAACTTGCTGGATCATGTGAACTAATGTTCAGCAACAGGAGTCTTGTTGCTCAGGGGATGTGGCCTGAACTTAAAAAGTTATTTACCAGCATTTTGTACCAAACTCAGCGTTATGCACTGTGACAAAGCAATTGGAACAGCATTAGTCTGTTGATGGATCTTTTCAAAACAGGAACTTCATCCTGGCTGACACAATTTCCTGTCTGTTAAATGTCATGAGTCCTCGATTTTAAGTGAAAATCTCGCAGTCAACTAATGCCCGTCAGTTCCGCTTCCAAGGGTTCCTACTTTGCTTAATATTCATTCGTTCTTGCTTTAAAGCGCTCGAGTTTTATGACACAGGAAATGGATTTGCATGATCAAAATCATTCCCATTTATTAAATACACTCTGCCAACATTCATGACATACTCTATTTAGGCTGGAGCTCAATTCGAAATTATATGGACTATGAGAGATTTCAAGCAAAAAACAAAACAAATAAACATCCACATCTGAACGAACGCTGTTTGAGTCGATCTCTGCAATGTTATTACCGCTTATCTCGAGAGCCGAGTGAACCAAAATTACCCGCATGCATTCGTATCCACTCGTGCAACTGAGCGTAGAAAACATATGTGACACATTTAATGGCGTCTCTACCATCTAACTCAGACAGACGTTTGCCAACAAGGAAATGAGATGTTATCATCACCGGAGCGTCGAGGCAGCAGCAGCCGCGTTGGCATCGACGAAGACAGCACAAAACGAAACAAAACAGGCAATAAAATGTACTGATCTACCAGGCCGTGTGTGCTGTAAACGGTGTTATATTAGTAGGCTGGGTACCTTGGTACACAGAAAATCCCGAGCGGAAGGTAGATATGAAAGAAAACGCCGTTATTTGAAGATCGGCCACTTTGGTCAATCGTCCAAAATTACACCCGCGATAGCGCAGATTCGGAGGTGTTCTCTGACGTAACAGGAGGTGCTTTTCAAATGGCCCTGTCGTCAAACAGCTACGCGTACAAAAAAAAATCAAATATGAATGTTTACAGACCGGGAAGTCTATCATACGTTTTGCGGAGGTTCCGCGGTTAGTCCCACTGTCACCGATCAAACAACGACGCTTCCATGGGCGGTAGCCGCCGAAACTGCACCAAACCCTGCTCAGATTTTAGCTTATTTTACCATCCGGAAAAAGAAAACCACCGACCTCGTATTTATAGCAGGGCTGTTTTGGTTGCGAGTGTATATAAAGCGTTTCGGAAATGAAAAATAGCGTATAAAAACGGAGATACGACACGTATTGTCAGGTTGTGAATAGATGTTTGGTCTCCCCCGCGAACGCCACACAACATCGCTAGCTAGGCTAACCTCGTCCACAACCTCAAATTTGATACGCACACAATCAAATGTGTTTCACAACTATATTGCGAGCCCGCGTGTTTGTTTTTTTTTAACACTTACCTAGTACTACACACAGCGTGAATCCTGACAATAACGCCAACTGGCAGCAGCTATTTGACCACTTTGGCTCCATTCTGTTGTTGTAAACAGGGCTAGTCCCTCCACCCTCCTCGCCAGTACACGTTACTTCTTCTGGGGAGTTGCCGTGTCAGTCGCACAGTTCAACTGTGACTGCTGACCCCCACAGGACGCTCACGGTTTGCGAGTGGCACCGCAGCACGGTAGGGACACGTAAAAATATTAAAATAAGTAAAATAAATTTTTTATTCATTCATCAATTATTTGTTTGGCCCTGCAACACGTACACACACGAGTTTATGTAAGAATAGTTTGCGAATTGTTTTTTTCATTACGGATTTTTTAAATTATTATTATTATTATTATTATTATTATTATTATTATTATTATTATTATTATTATTATTATTATTATTATTATTGGAAATGTCTCCAATTGCTGAAAACTTTGGGGGGCAATTTCAAAAATGCTGTGTAGCTGTAAAATATATGGTTATTAATTGGAATGGTATTGATGAGGATAGAATGGAATCATGTGGCAGACACTTTGATGTTGTTGCATCACAATTCTGCCACTCTGTTCTCTACAGTTGCTTTGATGTGCGTAACTGCACTCAACCTGGAACCAGTCAGATAAGTCTTGCGTGTACTCTTCGCATGCAATACTATCCAGCAGTATTTTTTTTAAATGCCAACCTTTGACCAGTCTGCCTTCCCAGATTCCCGGTAAACTCCTCAGCCTTCCGTTCCCAACAACGAGTTATGTTTTTGCCCTTCCTATTAATGCTGTCCTGCCTTTTCCTGTGGCTGTGTGGAGATATCCTACCATCTGCAACAGAGACTTTCTCTGGTACAACCAGTGACTCCTTGCTGAACAGAGAAATGTATTGTTTTCAGCTACACGGGTTTCAGTACTGAGCAGCTTTCCACCTGAGGGACATTTTCCTCTGCAAATACCAGTGGCTTCCAAATTGCCACCTCACAGCAAGAAGGTCGTGGGTTCGATTCCGGGCCTGGGGCCTTTCTGTGTGGAGTTTGCATGTTCTCCCTGTGTCTGCGTGGGTTCTCCGGCTTCCTCCCACAGTCCAAAAACATGCATGTGAGGTGATTTGAACACTCTAAATTGTCCGTAGGTGTGCATGTGAGTGTGAATGGTTGTTTGTCTCTATGTGGCCCTGCGATGAACTGGTGACTTGTCCACGGTGTCACCCTGCCTTTGCCCGAAGACAGCTGGGAGAGGCTCCAGCAGGCCCCCGTGAATGAATGAAAGATCTTCCAACTTCACTTGTGTCTGCTGTGATGCAATTGGGTTCTAAAGCACAGCTATTTCGTGGTGACTAGGCAGAGAAAGTAAAAGCAGTCATTAGTCTGAGCTTTTATTCTTGTTGTGAAACAGCATTTACATCTCTGTTGGAACCCATGCTTACAGTTATTTCAGCTGAAGTGAAACACAGCTCCTGTAGCCGACACGATTCCATAAAAACAAATGGGGAGGGGAATAAAACTAATCAAACTGGACCTTTTTTTTCCCCCCGACATGAGTCAGCAAAATCAACACATCTCTGTGGGACTGATGAAACTTACATGATAACCATCACAACTTTAAAAACTGATGCAAAGGAAAATAATCTGTTGCCAAACGATGAACCTGTGAACCAAATTAGACACTAGTGAAAACAGGAGGGAAAGAAGGCAAAATAAATACAAAAGTTAAAAAAGTGCATCAAACTGTGTTGTCTGTCAGTTGACTGTCTAATATTGTGATTTAGTGGAAACATTTCTTTGTAGTATGAATGTCTGTGTTTCAGCCTTTAATGAATAACCATCACACA